>CM040128.1:114547189-114874687 GCA_022559845.1 Amorphophallus konjac | reverse complement strand
TAAATTCCTAAAGGGGGAGAATTGTCTTGCATTCATACATTTAGGGGGAGTTCTTGCATTTCTTGTTGCAACTGCATCTCTGCATTCAAATACAAAGGGGGAGACATTGGTATGAGTCATATTGCTCTTTAGGGAAGAATGTGCTTTCATGTAGTTAAAGGGAGAAATGTCATATCAAATGGCATCACATCTGCTTACTTTTCCTCTCTCTAACTAATGTCTTTTTGCTGAAGTCAAAGGGGGAGAATGTTTTTGACTTGAGTCAGTGTGACTCATAGTGTTGCCATCATCAAAAGGGGGGAGATTGTTGTGCCCCTATGGTTTTGATGATAGCAAACACTATAAGTCACCATTTGCAGTGCATTCATATGTGTTCTTGTATTTGTGAATGTGTGCTTGTGAATGTCATTCCATTATATCTGTCTGACATCTGGACAGAAGTGTTGTAAATGTGTGCTTGTGAATGGCATTCCATTAGTTCTGTCTGACATCTGGACAGAAGTGGGTCGACCCCCCCAAGATTCGAATGTCTATACATTGGCTGCTGCATGCTCACACGATCAGTTAAGTCCATACATTGCTTCTAGCATGCACACACACACCCAAGTATGTACACTGCTGCATGCTCACTGCATTTGATGTCCTGTCTGCACATTGCTTAAGTCTGTACAGAGTTAACATTGTCTCGCACACAAGTTCACTTCCAAGTCTATACATTCTTGCATTTTATGCTTCACGCTTTGTTCAAGTCTATACACTCTGTTGCATATTGAACGTGAATTCTATACATCATCCACCGTCTCATGCTGTGTCTCATCCAAAGTCTATACATTCACATGTAGGCAAAGTCTACACATTGGCAGCACTGTGTAAGTCTATACATTGCCTTTGGGCATCCAAGTCTATACATTGCCTTTGGGCATCCAAGTCTATACATTGGCAGTGTGTCTGTGTTTCAAGCCATTCGTCAAGTCTACACACTGTCCTGTAGCTTGCATGAGTCATAGGTGAAGTCTGTACAGTCAGTGTGTTTCACTCATCTAAAGTCTATACATTCCTTCCCATCTTCACCTACGTTCTGAACTGAGCAAGTCTATACATTCCTTTCCTTTGCCTACGTTCAGAACACAAGTCTACACACTGTTCTGTACATTGCCTTCAAGCTTTCCAAAGTCTATGCATTCCTATAGCATGCACGAAGTGAAGTCTATACATCGTGTGCTTCGAAGCTTTCAAGTCTGTACATGGTCTTGGCATTTGCATTGAAGTCTATACATTGGTCTTCGTTTCAAGTCTATACATTGGCCTTCAAGCAATTCCAAGTCTGTACATTGGCCAAGTGTCTTGTGCTTTGAAGCTTTATCAAGTCTATACAGCCATGTCTGCATTGCCTTGCTTCTTCATGCATTTGCTAGTCTATACAGCAACTAAGTCTTTACATTGTGTTGCATTGCATGCATTACCTAAAGTCTATACATCGCATGCATTGCACACTGCAAGTCTGTACAGCCCAAGTCTGTACATCCGAATGTCTCATTCAGCGTCTCACACTTGCAAGTCTACACATTGTTCTTCAAAGCAAGTCTATACACTGCATTTGTACATTGTTCTGTCATGCACATAAAACTCACAAGTCTGAACATTGCTTAGTTGCACGCCATACACTTAGAAAGTCCATACACTCCTCCATGCATAGTCAAGTCTATACAGACTTAGCGAAAGCATTCAAGTCTGTACTCTGGTGCCGTCGTCTGCATGGTCAAGTCTATACAGACTTAGCGAAAGCTTAGCTAGTCTGTACATTGGTCTCTCAGGCATGTAAACACCAAGTCTATACACTCCTTGTTTCATGTCTATACATTCGGTTGTTCCATGCATTCTCATCAAGTCTATACAGAGCTTTCCTCAAAGTCTGGACAGCGTTTGCCTCAAAGTCTGTACAGCCTGTGTGTTGAACGAACACAAGTTTGTACATCGTCCAGCGCTTCTTGTGAAGTCTGTACAATGCCTTAGTCTTCTACACATGAAGTCTATACATTGCTTTAGCTTTGCACTCATAGAGTCTGTACACGGTAGCTCTGCAATGCCTATACATCGCTGGCGGCCAGCACTGCAATGTCTATACATTGCGTCCCACAGCCTGTACAGCATGTCTATACATCGTCCAGCTGCCTGCCGCAAGTCTGTACATTGAGGTCGCTTGAAGGGCTTCAAGTCTATACACTCTCACCAATGTACGTACTTGCCTACTTGCTGCATCTAAAGTCTGTACACGCTCATGCATTATTTTCATTAAGTCTATACATTGTTTGTTGATCGACTGAAGTAATTATTTCAATGTACAGGCTGATGAATGGGCACGTGATCTGAGATTGGCACCTGGCACGTGATCCGAGGTGTCCTCTGGATAAAGGGGGCACATGCCCTAGTTGCTGCTGATATATATATGAAGTTTCTTCATCCACAGAAGTGAGATTTTTGAAGGGGGCTGATCGAGACTGTGAGTGAAGAAGAAGAGAGGAAGAGAGCAGAAGAAGAAGAAATAGAAGAAGAGTGCAGCAGAAGAAAAAGAGAAAGAGAGAGAGCTCGTGAGGATTGAGAGAAGAAGAGTAGACAGCGAGAGAAAGAAGCAGAGAAGAAAAAGAAGAGTAAGAAGACGAGAGATCGAGAGATAAGAAGCTTCATCAGAAGATTAGATCCTGTTGGACCGTGGATCATATCCAGGCCAGTCAGCTCCTGCGAGAGCCAAATTGTGATTTCATTTCCAGCTTTCTGTTTGCTGTGTCATTTTCATTTCTTGTTTTTCCTTTTGTTTCTCTGATTACCTTTGCTCTTCCGATTCTCTGGATAGTGGTCGGGTTCCTCATGTGGACTCAGGAGAAGGGAGACCTTGTGTCTTCGGTTTGCAAGTGGCTGGGAGTCACTTGTGGGTTCCCTCCTAGTCTGGAGGAAGAGAGACCTAGTCTCGGGTTCCAAGTGGCTGGGAGTCACTTGGTGTGTCCCTCCGGTCTGAGGAAGAGGGGAGGTTGTTCCCCTGGTCAAGCTATTTGGCAGCAAGTGTTTGCAGACTGAGTCTGCGGTTCTAGCGCTAGCTAGTGGAAGCCTCACTCCGGTTTGGAGTGAGGGGTGGACGTAGGTCTTGGTGACCGAACCACCTAAAAAATCTACTGTGCAGTGGTTGTTTGATTTCGTGGTTAGTTCTGCTAGATGAATGTTTTAGGCGCGCTACATTTTTGCTCTATTGTTTAAGCCATCTGTGTTTTAGTTCCGTAATATTGTTTGAGCGAAAAGTTTTTAAGGGTGGGATTCATTCACCCCCCCTCTGAATCCATCGCACCGATCCTATCAATGATTCCATCACACCCTCCATCATATCCCACTCTCGATGCAAACTCAACGCCATCAATTTACAGCTAAGACCATCTGCCACCACATTCACCTTGCCTGGATGGTACTGTACGGTGAAGTCATAGTCTTTCAATAGCTCGACCCATCTCCTTTGCCTCAAATTGAGTTCCTTCTAGGTGAATATGTACTTGAGACTCTGATGGTCGGTGAAAACCTCAAACCGAACCCCATATAAATAGTGTCTCTAGATGCGCAAAGCGTGGACCACTGCTGCCATTTCCAGGTCATGAGTGGAGTAGTTCTTCTCATGGTCCTTTAACTGTCTCGAGACATAGGCGATCACTCGGCCATTTGGCATTAGTACACAACCGAGGCCGATCTTAGAGGCATCTGTGTAAACAGTGAAGCAATCATCCCCTTGAGGGAGCACCAACACTGGGGCTGAAGTCAACTTTTCCTTGAGCATCTGAAAACTATCTTCACACTCCTCAGACCAGATAAATTTCGCCCCTTTCTAGGTTAACTTGGTCATTGGGGCTGCAATGGTGGAAAAACCATCGACGAACCGGCGGTAGTATCCAGCCAGACCAAGGAAGCTTCTAATCTCCATGACTATCTTCGGTGCTTCCCACTTTGACACTGCTTCTACCTTGCTAGGGTCCACCGATATGTCATTCCCGGATATAACATGTCCGAGAAACATAACCCGATCTAGCCAAAATTCACACTTGTTGAATTTGACGAAGGATTTGTTCTCCCTGAGGGTCTGTAGAACCACTCTCAAGTGCTGCCGATGCTCCTCCTGACTGGCAGCATATATCAGGATGTCGTCTATAAAGACCACAACAAACTGATCTAGATAAGGGCGGAAGATCTGATTCATATGTTCCATGAATGCAGCCGGTGCATTGGTCAACCCGAATGGTACTACTAAGAACTCGTAGTGACCATACCGAGTCCTAAAGGCCGTCTTCGACACATCTTCGGGCTTGATTCTGATTTGGTGATAACCTGTCCTCAAATCAATCTTGGAGAAGACCTTGGCAGATGATAATTGGCCAAATAACTCTTCAATCCTCGGTAGAGGGTACTTGTTCTTTATGGTGGCCTGGTTAAGCTTGCTGTAATCAATGCACAGTCGCATGGTCCCATCCATCTTCCGCACGAATAGGACTGGTGCTCCCCACGGAGACACGTTGGGCCTGATGAAGCCTTTGTCTAGCAATTCCTGTAATTGCTTCCTGAGTTCGGCAAGTTCTGCTGGAGCTATTCGGTATGGTCGAATGGAGATGGGTGCAGTGCCCGACACTAGCTCAATAGAGAAGTCCGCCTCTCGAGCTAGTGGTAGTCCCGGTAGGTCTTCGGGAAATACATCAGGAAATTCTCGGACTACATCCAAGTCCTCCAAAATCTTGACAGAGCCTTCTTCAAGCACCACACTAGCCAAGAAATAGTCACATCCTCTGCTGATCATCTTGGAAGCCTGGATAACTGATACCATCATTCTCCTGGACTTGTCCATAGGGCATTGAAAGAAGAATGTCTCCTTCCCCGTGTGAACGTGTCACATACACATTTTTAAAAGGAAAGAAAAATAACAATTAAAGGTGGATAATTATGCTAGAATATGTGGGATATGAAGGAAAAGGGGATGAGCATGGGATGCTCTATGGAGGGTGATCGCCAGAGGGTTTACCTCAAAGAAGAAAGATGATCGCATGTACCTTGTATGAAGCGGGTGAGATTGTAAGTTCTTCTTTCCTCCTTCTATCGGCCGACCGACGAAGGGGGTTTATAGCTTGATTACCCTTGCAAGAAAGCACACAAAATAAACAAAAATGTGGATTAGCCAAGTGTGTAGTATCAATGCTCTAATAATATAGAATCAAACATATTAGACATGAACACACCTTGTGTGTTTTGGTTTTAAAACCCCTAAGAGGAGCAACAAGGTATGAGATTATATGGATGAATATGCTAATGCAACGTAAACTAGTATAATATGACCTTCTCTAGCAAAGTGACTAGAGAGTGGTATGTGTTGACATGATAACAGCAAAGAAAGAAACAATGAATAAGAGAGGGGGAGTCGCCCTTCTACTGTATGGCAGCGGTAAAGGGGGAGGACAAGTGCTTCAGCTGCTACGGGAGGAAGGGAGCTTGCCAGAGGAAGAGCTTGGGAGAAAACAATTTGCAAAATAATGAAACACTCTTCTCTCTGTTAGCTCTATCTGTGTTCTCTTCCGTTCTGTCTTTTTTCCTCTCTCTCCTCCTTTTCTCCTCCTGCGAGGGAGATTCAAGGGGGGTATTTATAGCCAAAAAATCCTTGCATTAACAGGATTAAAACAAGGTAATGAATCTCTAATAAGGAACCTTCTTCCCAATCGAACACAAGGTGTAAAATGGGGAAAGGATCATTACTGGAAAGAAGCAGGCGAAAGGGAGACGGAAGTGAAAATGACGACCTGACTAGGGGTGTCAATTGAAATGACGACATTCACTTAGTCGTCAATTCCTAAATTTAATTATAGAAATAAAGAACTTTCCTTATTTAAAATGTCAAATGACGCCTGTTTGAACGGGCGTTAAATAATCAACGCCCCTCCTGAGGACGTCAATTCTTTGAGTTTTATTTTCGTTAGAATTTGTAAAATCCAGGAATCGACGACCGTTTGAACAGTCATCCATTTATGGAAAACGCCCCTAATTAAGTCGTTAATTAAATGACGCCTTCCCCACAGGCGTTAATTTCAATTATTAAACTAAAAAGCCAAGAAATCACAATTAAATATGGAGAAATTAGAAAAACTTCATATTAAGCCAATATTGAAGTCCACTTTGGGGCGTCACATGGTGACATGAAATTTACTGAACATAGTATCGATTTTGGCATGTATTTTGCAAATTGTTTTCTCCCAAGCTCTTTCTCTGGCAAGCTCCCTTCCTCTCGTAGCAGCTGAAGCACTTGTCCTCCCCCTTTACTGCTGCCATACAGCAGAAGGGCGACTCCCCCTCTCTTATTCATTGTTTCTTTCTTTGCTGTTATCATGTCAACACATACCACTCTCTAGTCACTTTGCTAGAGAAGGTCATATTATACTAGTTTACGTTGCATTAGCATATTCATCCATATAATCTCATACCTTGTTGCTCCTCTTAGGGGTTTTAAAACCAAAACACACAAGGTGTGTTCATGTCTAATATGTTTGATTCTATATTATTAGAGCATTGATACTACACACTTGGCTAATCCACTTTGGGGCTCCTGAAAAATCACTCTCTTTCGACGGCAGTCCAAGAGAGCGTAGTGTTTGTCTAACCAGTCCATTCCCAGAATGAGATCAAAATCGGCCATATCTAGGATGTATGCTTCCCCTAAAACCTTCTCCCGCAGATTTTGACCTCAATAGTGGGGATCACAAGCTTGGTGTGGACTAGCTTCCGGGTCGGTGTACTAACTAACATTTCCCCGAAGAATGTGGCATGGGGTCTATTCTTCAGTTGATTAGCAAAACTAGTGGATATGAATGTGTGTGGTGTATCCCCCATGTCAAACAAGACCTTTGCATAAACATTATCCGCAAGGAGCGTACCTTCAGTCACGGTAGGGATATTCTCTGCCTCTTCTTGCATCAGTGCATAGACTCACCCTCTGTACTAAATCTTCTCCTACTGGGGAATTGGCTTTTACCGGGCCTTCTTGAGGCAGTTCCTCGCAATGTGTCCGGCCTCACCGCATTCATAGAACTTGCCTTTTGCCTTCCAGCATTCCTGTCCCAGATGGTTGCGCCCACAATGGACACAAGATGGAACCCCCGGTCCGTCCCTCAGTACCGGTCCTTGGCGTGCCACCTTTTCCTTATCTCGCCTCCCTCCTGTCTGCATAGGCCTTTTGCCTGACGTCTTCTGCTCCTCAGCGAACCTATACATGGACATTCGTTAGAACTTAACCTTATATGTCCCTTAAATCTGTATGGTTTCAGCTATTACCTTGCATTTTCTTGCTCGGCTAGATGAGCAAGCCTTAATGAAGTTGTGTAGGAGTCAGGGTCTTGGGTTGCAACATAGCATCGGACGCTGCTACACAGACCATTGATGAATTTCTTCACCTTTCGTCATGCTTCATCGAATATGTGTGGAGCATATTGACCCAGAGTGGAGAATCTGGCATCATAGTCATCTACCGTCATGTTTCCGTGCTTGAGGCTCAAGAATTCTTACTCCTTAGCATCTCGCACATGTTCGGGGAAATACTTTTCTCGAAAGATAGCTAGGAACTCTTCCCATAATATGTCACCATCGTGGTAGTCCACGAAGGAGGTACTCATCTTGGCCTTCCACCACAAGTCAGCTTGATCTTGTAATATATATGCCGCCATATTCACCTTCTCTTCCTCAAGATATCGCATCGCGCGAAATTTCTTCTCCATTTCACAGAGCCACGACTCAGCCACCTCTGGACGGCTCTCCCCCTTAAAAATAGGAGGTGCCAACCTCAGAAATCGATCAAGCGTAGGTAAGTCATGGCGCGGTGTAGGTGCTAGCTGTTGTAACATTTGTTGTTGCATGGCCTGTATCAGTCCTTGGAAACTCTGCATAAATCCTTCCGGGTTAATTCCCGCAGTGGGCACTTGTCCGGCCCCGACTACCGGAGCATTGACAGCCCCATCATTCACCATGTTGGGGTCATCCACCCTCGATCCTCTCTCATCAACCTGGGGAAGATCTTTTTACCTTCTCGGCGGCATAGCTCTGAGAAGGCAACAATCATTAAATGTGAGGGTTTGTCCTGAACGGGTTCAAGTTATACTCTACCCTTTTTCACTCTAGCCTATCACATCTTCTACTATTTGGATAATTAGAATGGTTGTAATCATGGTTTGTCTCTCGTGCGCTCTGATATCACTCTGTAACGCCCCGTACTCTATACCGTCGAGGTATTATCCGCTTTGGCCTACTGGCCTCACGATTTTATCCATTTCTAACACTGATCGACTCCAGAATGGGAGACTTCCTGGGAAGCCACCCATCCTAATACTACTCCCCATTAATCAAGCTTAACTTCGGAGTTCTTTTCAAGAACTGAGACGATACTTCAAAAGGTGCCTTAGTGATATAGAGTGCAACTTAGCTATATTTGAGGCTGTTACACTCTACCCCTCTTATATAAGCGACATCCTCGTCGCTGGGCACATATAGCAAGCAATCAAACCCCCAGGTAGGCAGGACTCTAGAGGTGGCCCCTAAAGACTCAAGAGGTGGCTCCCATTATGTAGCACTTTGTCCCATTGCGGGTTCAAGAGGTCGCTCCCATAGTATAGCACTTTGCCCTGCATGGCACTTAGTTCCCACATTTCTGGTTGGGGTATGGCTCTAATACCACTCTGTAACGTCTTGAGATCCGATTCCCAATTTATGGGCATATTTTTTTTCTTTTCATTCATCGTACATCGAGACATTACGTCGTACGTATCGCGGAAGCACAAATATATAAACATGCATACATTCGCATGAGAGAGAGAAACCACAATTACATGAAATGTAAATAGCATCTCAACCATTCATAATTCCCAAAGAAGAGTACATATCCATTGTTCCAAAATAAACATGAGTCCACACATGCCCACCACTCCTATAACCATACATATAATGGAGATAATCATCCATAGCCTACCCAGACGAAGTATGGACTAACACTACTCCTCAGCCGCAGCCTCCTCCTTAACCTCCTTCTCTATGTCTCCTAAAAAACGTGTGTCATAAAGGGGTGAGTGTGACGCTCAGTAGGCTGCCTAAACAAATCAGGGTTAACTCGTATTTATATATGTATACATAACCAATTTATATATATATTTCAATGATCACAAGGCAAGAGTTCCAAGTTCATATATCATTTCCAGAACCCACCAAAAGGATCCCAATGTTACTCAATACTCCATTCATTATCGTCTGCTTAAAAATAATTCATACGAGAAAAATACATGTTCATTAGCTAGCATATAAGATACCCATGCATGCAACAGAACCACGGTGAATGAGCAGTTACACATCATCGTATTTTCATGAATTTCACATTTTTGTTATTCATGGAACCGAACAGTTGTCACAAACATAGGAGGCCCACACACACAATGAACGAAAGAGTACTATGCAGACCCGGGAGCGTACTCCCACCTAGGCTCCTACTACACGGGGTGTTACGTATCGCCATCTCCCAGGTTCTGTGGCGTTACATATCACCGTCCCACAGAACAAACCAGCAGAATCAATATGTTTTTGACTAGGGCGTTACGTATCGCCGTCCCCTAGGATCTTTTACTTCTGCGGCGTTACGTATCGCCGTCCCACAGAAGGGACCGAAGTCCTACCTCACAGAATGCTGCTATTTTCTATTCATAACATTCACATCGTATCCGCATTCACATTCATACTCATTTTATGAATATTAGTATGCTACTTTATCATAACAAGCATGCTTCCAAATGGTTTAAATAGACAAATCACAATCATAAGTTTACTTGATGTGGAATAGAGCATGATCAGGTTACTGTATAAAAGGGGATAGGTTTATTTCTACGCTACACATACATGGAAAACTACTTCTAACTACAAGTACAGAATTTCTGTGAGCACAAAATTTTTACGGTGGGTTATTAACGTAGCCTTATACCATTTTCTAATTTTTCAGATTTTTCTGAATTAAAATGCCCTTTCAAAACCCTCTTTTTCTATGTTTCTGGAAATTGGGACAGAACCACAGGTGCATCGACCTAACCATATGTGCATCGACCTTACCAGGGACCTGCACTACATGTGCATTTACCTTAGTAGGGACCTGCACTACATGTGCATTGACCTTAGTATGGACTGCTCCACATGTGCATCGACCTTACTAGGGACTTGCACTACATGTGGATCGACCTTACTAGGGACCTGCTCTACATGTGCATCGACCTTACTATAGACTACTCAACATGTGCATCGACCTTACTAGGGACCTACACTACATGTGCATCGACCTTACCGAGGACCTGCTCTACATGTGCATCGACCTTACTATGGACTGCTCCACATGTGCATCGACCTTACAAGGGACCTGCACTACATGTGCATCGACCTTACCAGGGACCTGCACTACATGTGCATCGACCTTACCAGGGACCTGCACTACATGTGCATCGACCTTACTATGGACTACTCCACATGTGCATCGACCTTACTAGGTGTCACGCCCCGAACCGATAGCAGCGGAACGTGTAGTTCGGAACGTGGTAGTGATACAATCATGAATGATCAGAGCAAACATAAGACACAAAATTACACACTGGACAATGTGGGCCAATTTAATCTTTATTGATAATCAAATATTCAAATTACATATCTTGACTCAACTTACATAAGTGTAGGAAGGACTCACTATTATATTCTAATAAAGAGAAAGGACTCAAATAACAGGACGAGACTCAAAGAAAGAATAAAAGACACCGACACGATTCTCCATTACACTCTTCACTCTAGCCCTTCCCCATATGTTGGACTATCTTCAATGTCGTTACCTGAAAAACGTTAAAGATAGGCAGGTGAGCGAAACACTCAGTAGGAATTACATCTCTTATCAAGCAGAATATAAGTGATTAGCCAATTAACGTATTCGTGACGATGCAATGCATGGAACTAGAAAATCATGAAGATCAAGCTAATAGAAAAGATGAATATCAAAGTCAAAGGCGGATACGAGCTCAAGAGAAATAGGGATGAATTCCCATGCAGAGTCAAGGACAAGCTATCAGAATATAACAATGACAGATACTTAGATGAACATAACTTCAGAATTGGCCAGAATATAACAGAGTTCCAATAAATATAAGTAAAATTAAACAATCTAGCAGAATATCTAAATTATCAGAATAACCGAACAACAAAGTACCAGAATAACAGAATTTTCAGAATTTCAGATATAATAGAATAGCAGAATATAACAGATGTACAGAGTTTGGTGCAATGCCACACCCAGAATTCCCATGGTTTACAGAATTGGACTTCCGTCCTACCTGGCACTGAAAAGTCGCGGACCCAGAGCCCTTTAATATTTTAGAATCAGATATGGCCAAATACAGAGTCAAAGGGTTATGTTCTCAATTAAGAATAGATTCCAAGGATCCCAGTGTCATAGAACGCTAGAGAAAATGACCATGATTATGCATGATATCTAACTCGAGATGAATCCAAGATGAACCGGTTAACAATACTTCATGTGGTCACTTGATCTTAAGGCAAGGTAGGCACGTAATCTTTCCAGAAATATCAATGGCATGGTTTTCCATTCTATTTGTTCAAAATAATCTCATGGCGTCCAAAAGTATATCATGAGGACCGGTATATCATGTTTCATTAGAGTGACATGGCCATCAAGTAGTAACATGGGTTTAAAGGGTACAACCTGCTCGGCTGCCTTGAGGGAATCCAAGGCTAGCGGAGTCTTATGGAGGTCTCTATGATAAAGTCACCAGTCCGAAGGAATGGAATGTCCGACGGAGGGTTCATCTATCACCGAGAAATATGGGTAATCATTAAAATAATGTAAAACGTGAAACTATGTGTCAAAACATAACTTACTAAGAGTAGGTTATAGAAATCCACGAAAAACAAGAAACATGGAATTGACGCCTTAGGTAAAGTCTTCATTTTGGAAATTGGCGCCCTCATTAGGGTCGTCAAATCAATAATTAACGACTATTCGCACAGTCGTTTCATCCAGATTACTGTTAATTTACATCCCGTAATTACTTTCCAATTATATAAAGGGTGACTTAGACCAAGTCTTCAATTTAGTAAATAACGCCCTTGTCAGGGGCGTCATATATAAAAGATACGGCAGGATGTATGTCGTTATTTCCAATATCCAGGTGTTTATGAACATTCGTCCATTCAATTGACGACATGGATAGGGTCGTCGTTTATTCTCATGTGGCCAGATGATCACAGACACATGGATTTTTGGAGTATTTCCAATCAACAAACTAGAGACATGGACAGATTGGGAAAAATAACAGGAACTCACTAATATAATCATGCATTGGTTATCATATCAGGGTTCGTAGTTATTAATTTTTGAACATACGTAATTATTAATTAACTGGCCAATTGACGCCTGTTTACACGGGCGTTAAATTAAAATGACGTCTTAATCTGGGGCGTCTTTTACTGTAATCCTTTAAACTTGTACAACTTTCACAGAAATCAAACTATAGACCTATATGCATGCTTGACAGGAATACAGAGGATTATTTAGCACTTTTTTAACTATTAGAGAGATCACCTACGAGAAACTAAAGATTATGAACTCAAACACGAGATATAAGCATGCTGTTTATGATCGTAAAAGCCTATATTATCTTTATTAATTAAGTTTGGCAGTCAGAGAGAACACCTACCTATTAATTGACGGAGGACAATGATCGGAAGAGAATTTAAGAAGAATACTTGCAGCAGCAACGTCCACGATAGAAGGGGAGCAGTAGAAAAGAAGCAGCAGCTTCTCCTTGTTACGGCCACGGGCAGAAGAAGAAGGGGTGAGGAGCAAAGCTCCTTCACGCACGATAGTGGAAGAAAATTTCCACAGCCACCACAGCAACACTTTAACGTCTAAAAGAGGAGTGCTGCGGCCGACAGCAGCCTTGCGAAGGAAGGGAGAGACTCCACCACGGCGAGTGCAACGGCGGCACAGTAAGGTGACGCAGAAGCCTCTTTGCAGAAGGTCATCAGAAGATGCAGACAAAGACGACGAGCCTCACAGTAGCACGTCGGAGGTAACAAAGGAGCTTCGAAGATGACGATGCAGGAAGAATGACGGAAGAAGCGAAGTCTCTGTAGCCTCCTTGCGAGAGAAGAACAAAGCCTTCTTCATATCAGCTTGCAGTCGTCGTGAAGGAAGGAGAAAAGCCAATAGATTGGCTTGAAAAGGTTGGTATTTATAGGGTTTTAGAGACCATATAGGGTTGGAGTTCGATTGGGAATATCATTTCCAGTAGCAATCCTAATGGTATTAGTATTTCCTTTATTAACAGTTCGAAACACGTATAACTTAAGTGTTAGAAACTTCTGAGATTTTTATCTTTTTTTCTTGATGTGATCTAGATAGGAAATTTTAGGAATATGAGTTTTCCATGTTTCTCTATTTTTTCATATAATTATTTTTCCAAAATTCTTCAGTCGAAAAAATGGCACTATTCATTTTAGAATAAAATAACGACTTTTATCAAGTCATTTCTTTGGTAATTGACGCCATTGTCTTAGGCGTCTCTTCCCATTTGTGATTTTCTTCAAGAACCAAAATTGTATTTATACTATAAAAACCTTAACTATATATCCTTTCTTATGCTATTTATACTTCTTATCTAATTAATTAACGACATACACAACGTCGTCTTTTTTTAAAATAACGCCTTCACTAAGAGGCGTCAATTGCCTTTGAAAATTTTTCCTCAACCTCTTAAGAATCGATATTGTGTGTATATCCCTATTTTCTCTATAACTCTATAACTATATACTTTATTTGATTTTTACTAATTTATAAATAACGACTTGCATGCAGTCGTTTCTTACACTAGATACGCCTATATCAAAAGGCGTCAATTGAGGTTTTGACATTTTCTCAATGCCCTTGAAAGGACCGAAATTGTATATATGTCCATTCTTTTATCCTTTATATATCTTTAGTGTATTTAAATCTTATATATATATCCTTCTTCCTTCTAATAAGATTATAATATAGTAAATGTGGAATATTAAATTTTCTAAATTAGTAAAAATATAAATTGACATTTTCTTCAAGATTTAATGATTCTTAATTAAATGAAAATTATGTTGTGCATTTGATGCTTACATAAAATAACATGTTATTCTTAAATTTACTATAATACTAGAGTAGGGTTCACGAGTTCTTTTTGTAAGACTTATAAGGACGTAAGAGGGTTATGTACAAGGTCTGGGTCTCGTTTATTTATTAATTTTTAATTTATTTAAACTTCATAGTCCTTTAATTTATCAGGGTTGCTACACCCTCCCCCACTTAAAAGAATTTGGTCCCCAAATTCAACTGAATTCATGTTCAATCTACATCAGTGGGGTAACTAGTTCTAGTTTCCATTCATAAGTCAGAATCATCTAGGCATGCTAATAGAATATCCCAATAAACTAAGCCAAGGTTAAGGGGTACCTCTAGATACTTCATCATCGGCATGTTTGATTTGTCTTATTGCTTGCAATTGACCTTGACGCCATTCCTTATTGCGATCCTTTGCCAGTTGAGGTTGATCTTTTGGAAGGGGACAGTTGGCTACCTTATGTTCTTAGCTTCCACAACGAAAACAAGCTCCACTCTTCCAATGACACTTCTTGGATTGATGACCCTCATTCCCACAATGCTTGCACTTCTCTCCTTTAGGCTTCTTGCCATTCGGAACTCCATTCTCATTATTGGGCCTTTTGTTGCTATCACCTACCTTTTTCTTTTCCATTCTAGCCTTGACCTTGTCAGATAATTCCATGGCATCTTCTAATAGCTGAGCTCTCTTTGCCATCTCGGCATATGATTGAATATCCATTGGTGCTAATTGGGGTATATATTGTAGTCTTAATCCATTCAAGAATCTTCTAGCTTTCATTTTCTCTATTGAAATCAAGTGAGGTGCATATCGTGACAACCTTGAAAAATGAGCCTCATATTCGGCTACGGTCATACTCCTTTGTTTAAGAGAAGCAAATTCTCCTGCCTTCCTTTCTTGTACCCTCTCCGAAAAATACTTTTCGTTGAAGTGTTCTAAAAATTCCTCCCAAGTTATCTGATTATCTGGCAAAGTGGCTTCCACGGACTCCCACCAAGCCCTTGCATCTTTCTCTAGTTGAAATATTCCTAAAAGGAGTTTATCTTGATCCGAGCATTGCATTACTCGGAAAATTCTTTCCATCTCCTTTGTCCAGTCTTCCGCTATATCAGGATCAGGGGTGCCACTAAACTTAGGGGGATGGAGGCTCCGAAATTCATGATGTAATTCTCTAGCTCCACGATTTGCTCCACCCTCGGCTACTCGTTGAAGAGCCTGAGTCATGCCTTGGAGATTGTGTTGCATGTTACGCCACTGAGCACGTTCGGTAGCCATTATTATCTATCTAGTTCTACAAGACACAAACGATATCATATGAGATTTATCAAGTAGTTCTCGTGAACTTTTACTAAGCTATCTTCACAAACTAATCTTTTTAGTATTTTAACTTCCTTTTTAGCTCTTAACCCAAGGTTCTACCCACTCTCACCAGATAATAATGGGGTTGAGCCTAGAACTTATGGCAACCTATAGTCAAGACCTAGGGTTTAATATACCTAGGCTCTGATACCACAAACTGTCACGCCCCGAACCGATAGCAGCGGAACGTGTAGTTCGGAACGCGGCAGTGATACAATCATGAATGATCAGAGCAAACATAAGACACAAAATTACACACTGGACAATGTGGGCCAATTTAATCTTTATTGATAATCAAATATTCAAATTACATATCTTGACTCAACTTACATAAGTGTAGGAAGGACTCACTATTACATTCTAATAAAGAGAAAGGACTCAAATAACAGGATGAGACTCAAAGAAAGAATAAAAGACACCGACACGATTCTCCATTACACTCTTCACTCTAGCCCTTCCCCATCTGTTGGACTATCTTCAATGTCGTTACCTGAAAAACGTTAAAGATAGGCAGGTGAGCGAAACGCTCAGTAGGAATTACATCTTTCATCAAGCAGAATATAAGTGATTAACCAATTAACGTATTCGTGACGATGCAATGCATGGAACTAGAAAATCATGAAGATCAATCTAATAGAAAAGATGAATATCAAAGTCAAAGGCGGATACGAGCTCAAGAGAAATAGGGATGAATTCCCATGCAGAGTCAAGGACAAGCTATCAGAATATAACAAGGACAGATACTTAGATGAACATAACTTCAGAATTGGCCAGAATATAACAGAGTTCCAATAAATATAAGCAAAATTAAATAATCTAGCAGAATATCTAAATTATCAGAATAACCGAACAACAAAGTATCAGAATAACAGAATTTTCAGAATTTCAGATATAACAGAATAACATAATATAACAGATGTATAGAGTTTGGTGCAATGCCACACCCAGAATTCCCATGGTTTACAGAATTGGACTTCCGTCCTACCTGGCACTGAAAAGTCGCGGACCCAGAGCCCTTTAATATTTTAGAATCAGATATGGCCAAATACAGAGTCAAAGGGTTATGTTCTCAATTAAGAATAGATTCCAAGGATCCCAGTGTCATAGAACGCTAGAGAAAATGACCATGATTATGCATGATATCTAACTCGAGATGAATCCAAGATGAACATGTTAACAATACTTCATGTGGTCACTTGATCTTAAGGCAAGGTAGGCACGTAATCTTTCCGGAAATATCAATGGCATGGTTTTCCATTCTATTTGTTCAAAATAATCTCATGGCATCCAAAAGTATGTCATAAGGACCGGTATACCATGTTTCATTAGAGTGACATGGCCATCAAGTAGTAACATGGGTTTAAAGGATACAACCTGCTCGGCTGCCTTGAGGGAATCCAAGGCTAGCGGAGTCTTATGGAGGTCTCTATGATAAAGTCACCAGTCCGAAGGAATGGAATGTCCGACGGAGGGTTCATCTATCACCGAGAAATATGGGTAATCGTTAAAATAATGTAAAACGTGAAACTATGTGTCAAAACATAACTTACTAAGAGTAGGTTATAGAAATCCACGAAAAACAAGAAATAGGGAATTGACGCCTTAGGTAAAGTCTTCATTTTGGAAATTGGCACCCTCATTAGGGTCGTCAAATCAATAATGAATGACTATTCGCACAGTCGTTTCATCCAGATTACTGTTAATTTACATCCCGTAATTACTTTCCAATTATATAAAGGGTGACTTAGACCAAGTCTTCAATTTAGTAAATAACGCCCTTGTCAGGGGCGTCATATATAAAAGATACGGCAGGATGTATGTCGTTATTTCCAATATCCAGGTGTTTATGAACATTCGTCCATTCAATTGACGACATGGATAGGGTCGTCGTTTATTCTCATGTGGCCAGATGATCACAGACACATGGATTTTTAGAGTATTTCCAATCAACAAACTAGAGACATGGACAGATTGGGAAAAATAACAGGAACTCACTAATATAATCATGCATTGGTTATCATATCAGGGTTCGTAGTTATTAATTTTTGAACATACGTAATTATTAATTAACTGGCCAATTGACGCCTGTTTGCACGGGCATTAAATCAAAATGACGCCTTAATCTGGGGCGTCTTTTACTGTAATCCTTTAAACTTGTAAAACTTTCACAGAAATCAAACTATAGACCTATATGCATGCTTGACAGGAATAAAGAGGATTATTTAGCACTTGTTTAACTATTAGAGAGATCACCTACGAGAAACTAGAGATTGTGAACTCAAACACGAGATATAAGCATGCTGTTTATGATCGTAAAAGCCTGTATTATCTTTATTAATTAAGTTTGGCAGTCAGAGAGAACACCTACCTGTTAATTGACGGAGGACAATGATCGGAAGAGAATTTAAGAAGAATAGTTGCAGCAGCAACGTCCACGATAGAAGGGGAGTAGTAGAAAAGAAGCAGCAGCTTCTCCTTGTTACGGCCACGGGCAGAAGAAGAAGGGGTGAGGAGCAAAGCTCCTTCACGCACGATAGTGGAAGAAAATTTCCACAGCCACCACAGCAACACTTTAATGTCTAAAAGAGGAGTGCTGCGGCCGACAGCAACCTTGCGAAGGAAGGGAGAGACTCCACCACGGCGAGTGCAACGGCGGCACAGTAAGGTGACGCAGAAGCCTCTTTGTAGAAGGTCATCAGAAGATGCAGACGAAGACGACGAGCCTCACAGTAGCACGTCGGAGGTAACAGAGGAGCTTCGAAGATGACGATGCAGGAAGAATGCCGGAAGAAGCGAAGTCTCTGTAGCCTCCTTGCGAGAGAAGAACAAAGCCTTCTTAGTATCAGCTTGCAGTCGTTGTAAAGGAAGGAGAAAAGCCAATAGATTGGCTTGAAAAGGTTGGTATTTATAGGGTTTTGGAGACCCTATAGGGTTGGAGTTTGATTGGGGATAGCATTCCCAGTAGCAATCCTAATGGTATCAGTATTTCCTTTATTAACAGTTCGAAACACGTATAACTTAAGTGTTAGAAACTTCTGAGATTTTTATCTTTTTTTCTTGATGTGATCTAGATAGGAAATTTTAGGAATATGAGTTTTCCATTTTTCTCTATTTTTTCATATAATTATTTTTCCAAAATTCCTCAGTCGAAAAAATGGCACTATTCATTTTAGAATAAAATAACGACTTTTATCAAGTCATTTCTTTGGTAATTGACGCCATTATCCTAGGCGTCTCTTCCCATTTGTGATTTTCTTCAAGAACCAAAATTGTATTTATACTATAAAAACCTTAACTATATATCCTTTCTTATGCTATTTATACTTCTTATCTAATTAATTAACGACATACACAACGTCGTCTTTTTTTAAAATAACGCCTTCACTAAGAGGCGTCAATTGCCTTTGACAATTTTTCCTCAGTCTCTTAAGAACCGATATTGTGTGTATATCCCTATTTTCTCTATAACTCTTTAACTATATACTTTATTTGATTTTTACTAATTTATAAATAACGACTTGCATGCAGTCGTTTCTTACACTAGATACGCCTATATCAAAAGGCGTCAATTGAGGTTTTGACCTTTTCTCAATGCCCTTGAAAGGATCAAAATTGTATATATGTCCATTCTTTTATCATTTATATATCTTTAGTGTATTTAAATCTTATATATATATCCTTCTTCCTTCTAATAAGATTATAATATAGTAAATGTGGAATATTAAAATTTCTAAATTAGTAAAAATATAAATTGACATTTTCTTCATGATTTAATGATACTTAATTCAATGAAAATTATGTTGTGCATTTGATGCTTACATAAAATAACATGTTATTCTTAAATTTACTATAATACTAGAGTAGGGTTCAAGAGTTCTTTTTGTAAGACTTATAAGGACGTAAGAGGGTTATGTACAAAGTCTGGGTCTCGTTTATTTATTAATTTTTAATTTATTTAAACTTCCTAGTCCTTTAATTTATCAGGGTTACTACACTAGGGACCTGCACTACATGTGCGTAGACCTTACCAGGGACATGCACTACATGTGCATCGACCTTACTATGGACTGCTCCACTTGTGCATCGACCTTACTAGGGACCTGCACTACATGAGCATCGACCTTACCAGGGACCTGCACTACATGTGCATCGACCTCACGAGGGACCTGCTCTACATGTAAATCGACCTTACTATGGACTGCTCCACATGTGCATTGACCTTACTAGGGACGTGCACTACATGTGCATCGACCTTACTATGGACTGCTCCACATGTGCATCGACCTTACTAGGGACCTACACTACATGTGCATCGACCTTATCATGGACTGCTCCACATGTGCATCGACCTTACTATGGACTGCTTCACAAGTGCATCGACCTTATACTAACCTGTCCCCTAGGTGCATCGACCTTATACTGACCTATCCCCCAGGTGCATCGACCTTATACTGACCTATCCAGGGACTGCACCACATGTGCATTGACCTTACCATGGACCCACACTGACCTTCCCATGGACTTTAAACTTCGATAGAGACTCAGAGGAAACTCATGAAAGCCCGTAACTAGAAAAAATGAACATGGTGGTCGTTCCCACATACCCTTAGTCCCTTTTTAAAGTATAGAAACTATTTTGAAATTGTTCTAATGCATTGTTGACCCCTAAAATTTGAGGTTATGTGCCTACCTTGAAATGTTAAATCGATGATCCGGGGATGATATCCACACCCCAGATTCTCCTAAGCTTCACCTTTCGATACGGGGATGAGATGCACACCCCAGATCCTCCCAAGACTTTGTCCATTATACTAGGAACTGCAGGTCCGCCCTCCTACGTTGGGCCAAGGTCCCTCACCTCTCTTCCTTGCACAAGAGGAACCGTAGATGGTAGGAAATTAAAAATAGGTGTTGCTAAAGGCTTACTACCCATGAAACCTACCTCCTTATATAGATTTCTAGCCTCCCAAGCACTTTTCCCACGTCCTACAAGGCTCAGTCCAGCCCCCAAGGTCGCTGGCTTGAAGAGGAGTTAATGCTAAGCACCCCATCGGGTTTGAACAGGTGTGACCCTTCGACCACTAGTCATAAGTGCTAGTGGGAGCACTCTTCTATTACGAATTAGGTTGGGACATATTCATATGAAATCAAGAGTACTTCTTAATCTAACTTTGGATCTTTGTTTCATCGCATTTAAGTATCCCTAGCATGAGTTATGATTTTCGTAATGGTAACATTTATTTTTCCCCATTCCAGTCATGACCTTTCGGTAGCCTGAGGTAATTTGAGTATAACTCTAGTATCCTGGTGGAATTTGTCCTTGACCTCAACATAGAAGATGTGGCAGACACCCCATTCAAAATTATAGCCTTGGTTTCAGGTCATTTCATCCACCACAAATGAAGTTATGAATTTCCTATTAATTACATACAAATTCGCCCAATAGTCACACCTCTTCATGATAGCTGACAGCAAAGGGCTCTGAACCATGGGTTATGGTGCTAATTGGGTTTCCACCTCAACATATAAGTTTGGGTTATGGTATCAATCTTTCTAATGGGCCAACTTTCACTTCATTTGGTTAACTGTGGGTCATGATATCCCTATTTCACCGGGTAAGTATTTTTCTACAACTATTTCAACCCATTATCACCAACTCCCACTTACCCCCTATTAGACACATTTTTCAGAAGTTATACTCTTCATTAAAGTTGTTCCTTACCCAATGACCGTTGCCTAGGCTATGGTTACACATAACTCTGACCTCACTACATTAAGTTATGAATTTTCCTAAGGATCCTTCAATAATCTATCTAGATTTTAGCTTGTTGAGTTCATGGGACCGAATTATACTCAATTGGGCCAGTGCCCAATTGACGGTCATAACAAGATTTACCTTCATGGTTATCATGAATAAATTGGATTTGGTTATCTTGCAATTTGCGCATCTCTATATACAAGGTCGAATTCCTTATGCTCTAATTGACATGAATGATATAAACTCGTCACGCGAGCCAAGTTCCTTCCACGCTCGGGACGTGACATCTATGGAGCATGGACTTGCCCGAAGTAGAGAGCCGGCTCCACGGCATGCCGGCGTTCTACTTGGCCGCCCTCCTGGCGGCCGGGGTGCGCCTCTTGTTGCTTAAGGTAGAGTGGCGAGCGTGGTGGACGTGGTTTCCCACCGCTTCAGTCTTCTTTGGTGTCACCTTTGGAGTGGCGACGGGCTTCGTCTCCTGGACGTCTAGGAGGTCCACGAAGGCCACCCCTAAGAAGTTGGGGAAGCCAACAACCAGAGGGAAGTTTTCGAACTGGATCGGCATAGCAAGGTAGCCATGGTCGGCATGGCTGGCAACCACGAGCGGTCTGAATGTGACTGCCATTGATTTCTTCAGAATTCAACCTGCAATTTCAAATTGAGGATGTTAGAATTTTAGGAGGAGGCCATGAGACCCCAAATCTTGGCGAGAAGATGAAAGGTGACCTTAGTCTCACAGGGTGTGCCATACTTGTGGATGCACTTTTTAATCTCAAGTATCGTTTATCATTTTATCGGTTTATTAAGTGCGAGGGCGTGCCAGTCACCTAGGTGAGAATGTGTTCAGGCCCCGAGACTGGAGTAGTCCGAAGCCTGTGGTGTGCGTCATCTGACTAATCAGACAAAGGTGGGTATCGGGTCAAGACTGGAACCCGCCGCGCCATAAAGGTCACGGCGTTAATTACATCCCCTCGGAGAGGGGAAAACCTCTAAATAATCGCCAAGATAAGGGGCCTGACGGCCTGAAGATCAAATTTCATGAAATGAATGAAATATGTATTAAAGAGCATTAAAATCCCATACATTAGGGTGCAAAAGAGTATTTCAAATCATGTTGGTCACGTATTGACCATTTCATGTTTGGACGGGCGTCCGGGTTGAAAACACCCCAAGTATATATGCAATACCGAGACAAATGTATGTCGAGATACGGAAAAGTTCATATGGGGAGGGAACAGAGAAATTTGGTTAGAACCCGGTTAGTCAAGCTAGGCGGGAAAGATTATCGGCCCAGTGCGAGGTCAATCCATGGCCATAATGGGGCAGTCCCCGGGAGCCAAGCTTGTCTTGCGAGGGCACCTTTCATATTCCCCCTCGTGCGGGGTTGAAAGGGAAGAACCCTGGATGAATGCCATTAGCATGTATTTTGTTGTTACTATTATACATACATATATATATATATATATATATATATATATATATATATTCTTTTTAAGGCAGATCAGGGGGGAGAGGACACAGCTGCGTAGACGTAGCGGCTTGCCTACGTCGACGCAGGGGCTTAGCCACCCGCCTTTCTGCTTGGCATTCCTCTTCTTCTTTCTTTTATTTCTTGGAGGCTAAGTCGACGCAGGTGTTGATATTTTCTTGTGGGTGTATGGGTGATGGTAGTGATGTGTAAGATATGGATATGATGCAAGTGGGTGATGTGCTAACTCAAGCAATCAATAACATCAGGCATTGAGCATGTGGGCATGTCATCTTAATAGTGCAAAAATAAAGCAAAGAGAAAACTAAACACACGTCGGGGTGTGGAGCAAAGGAATACAGAAGGCACACACTGTGGGTGTGGAGCAACTAAAAGCAAAGGAAAAAAATAGAAAGATGATGACAAATACCCCGATAAGGAAAGATATGATCGCTACCAAAGTAAATAATGTAGTGAAACTACACTACGTACCTTAGAAAAGAGCCGAGTGAAACACACCCGTCCACGGGAGAGAACAACCACGTGCTGCAGAGACAAACGGTCCTCAGATAATCGCTAGGCGAACAGAAACGGTCCAATGATAGACTGCCAAAGATCCCCAAACGGTCTGCCAAACGGCCGCTAAACGCACCTAGAATAATGATGTGGAACTTGGATCTCCACCTCTCTTGGCCGGCCAGAAGAGTTGGGCCTCGTGTAGTGAGCTTTGTAAACCTACAAAAGAGTGTAAGCACACAGAAGAAAGCAACCCAATTAGCCATTGGACAAGTGTAGTATCTATAGTGCAATTAAGCTAAGATGCATAAAAGGAAGGGTGAATACCTAGGGGTTGGTTATTTTTTAACCCCTGTGGGGTGTGTAAAAGTGGGAGGATGTTTGAAAAACGTGATGTGAGTGCAGAAGAACGTAGGAGAAGAAGAGAGAAAGATGCTATGATGATGCAAAGGAAGACTAAGGTTAAGAGAGGGAAAGACACAAAGAACACTAATGAAACTTAATACTCCCTGGACCAGACAAATTAAGGACGTAGAAACGACTTCTCCTTGGTTTGTACTTGCTCCAGAATGCAGCATCACTTTGTTGCAAGCTCCAGAAATCTCCTCCTTAAGCCATGAAGTCAAGGGTTCTATTTATAGACCCCCAAACTCTCTAGTCGAGTTGGAGAGATAATGACACGAAAATAGGCCTGAACTTAGATAAATCTCGAAGATAATACTTCCAGGAGTCTATAGAAACAAATAGAAGCTTATGAGGATCACTACTCAAAGAGAAATCATCAAATGATGGACTCTAGTTCGACCACGGTCGAAGAGAGGAAGAGCAATCAGAGTAGGACTCTCTATCTCTCCTAATGGTCTTGCGATAGACCGTAATGCTCTGAAAAATAGTCGACCAATAGACCGCAAGGCTCGGTCGCTCACAAAGAGATAAGACCAAAGAAACCCAACAGGACTCTCTACAGCCTAACGGCCTAGCAAAGGATCGCCAACGATACCAAACGGTCGTGCGATAGACGGCAAGGCTGATAGGCGTGGCAAAAGAGATAAAGGCTAATAAATATATGTATAAATCCACAATAAAATCCTTATTAGCCCTTATCCAGGCCCAATAAGCTCAAATCTAAGAAATAAAAGGAATCAGGCCCAACCAGGGAGAGCGACCCATAGAAATAAGCCCAAAAGTGACCAAAAAATGGCCCAATAACCAGTGAACAACTCCGGACATCATTAAAAATAGATAAGAAGATGACCCAACTTATTGATCATAAAACGGGTGTCAACAGATGCCCCTCCTTAATGTCGTCTTTGTAGGGGAGCGAGCGGAGGTGAAGCGAAAGTGAAATGGAACATGGAGATGAAGCGGAAATACAGCGGAGCGGACTGAAAAGCGGGCGTTAAGGTAAACCGACACTAGTCCTCAACCAACGAGCGATAAGAACCTTCCAGAAAACTCCAAACCAATCACAAGGAATGGCCAAACCGAATGACACATGCCTGGAGAAAACAACTAAGGAAAAATAAAACACGACCAACCTCCTCACTAGAACACACAACTGATAGGCGATTGAAGCAGCGAAAAGTAAAAGATGAGCAACTAAACTTCAGACAAGAATCCTCAGCTAACCAAATTGAGCAAACAGACCGAAGGAAAGCTTTCAACTCAGAGTGGAATGACTCTCCTTACTCAAGACCATGGAAACATAGCTGTCCACCACTACTAAGACATCTTAGATAGATGAGGGCCCATGAATGCTTAAAAGATGAGTATGATGCATGCTGGGCTAAAATAAAAAAGAAATCATTAAAACGAATGCAAAGAAAGATTAAAATAGAAAGATACTCGAGAATAGTATTGCTAGATCGGACAAATCAGGGTCAATACACTATCTGCAACCATGGCGTGCAAGATAGAACCATCATCCCCCAACTCTTCCAACGTAATGGCCTATCCAACGATTAAACATGTGCACTTAGATCATCATCATTTTTGTTAAAGGGGAACATCAAATCCCAGAACACATGAATGACCAACTGGTTCTCGAGGTAATACATCATAGATATCATATAGTAATGCATTAAGGACTAAAAATCGAGATACTTACCTGACTTACCTGCCTGGAGAGAAAGCACCGTGACGTGATGGCGTTTATAATCATGACACTAAGAGGTTAGCCATCAACAATTGAATCCATAGAATAAGCATGAAGCATAACTGAGATAAAGACCACACAAGAATAGAACAAAGAAATGGAGCAAATATATTATCATCACAGCATTCAAATGCCAAACGGTCATGTTAAGACCGCAAGCGAGGCCTAACGGTCTGCCAGAAGACTTCTAACCAAGGGTGGTTCACATTCCCTGATGGACGTGACCTTGATGACAAACGGTCTAGATAGGACCACTAAGGACACTTTAACGATCTATCGAACGACCGCAAGGACCTGGGCAAATTCAAAACCAAAATGGGCGTTCCCTCTCCCATTCTCACCCTTTCAAACACTCAAACCACCCTACCATCGGCGACGAGCACTTCCACCGGCGATCTTCCCATTTTATTGCGAACCCCACACACTCCCTCACACCCAAGGATGGTGAAGAATAGGGTGATACAACGGTTCCAACGCCGTATAGCTAGAGAGACTATGACCGCGGCTCCGATGGATCAACCGGAGGAGAGATCACCACCGCCAGCTCAACCGGAGATTGGAGAACCTTCTACGGTAGCTACAGTGCCCGAGGGAGACGCTGGAGATGATGAGGGCAAACCCACGACCGAGGAAGCACCAGAGGCGACGGCCGGACGTCGGTCTTCTGAGGTACCCCGAGACCCAATAAAAAACCAATTTTTGATTTATTTAAACCAGGCATGGGGGTAGATAGGAAGGAAATGGGTCAAGACAACCCATAGAATGATTGTACAGGCCTTTAGGGCCTTCCCACAAGCCTGGGAGAATGGGGAAAAAATTGCCATTATGGCGGGAGCCTAGCAGTCCTTCCATCAACCACTAGGAAGGCAAACGGTCTAGACCAGACCGATAGGGTCTGACAAAAAGTCAAGAAGTTACCGTTTAGGGTTCTGAGGGAAAAAAGAATTTTTGTTTCTTTTTGTTTTCTTATTTTTATTTGAATGCAATGCACGATTACAAACTATATCGATGACAAACTTTCGACTGTTAAACATATGCAGAGAAAAAGACGGATCAGGATATCATGGTTGCAGGTCCGAGCAGTGTACCAGGCCCTGTCGGACTTCCAGAGAGAGAGGCTGGCTGCGATGGGGTTTGCTGAGCTCCTTGGGGTAGAGGTGATGAGGCAGGACACTGCCCTCCTATACGCGCTACATGACTGATGGGATCCAGTCAGTAGGGCGTTCTTGTAGTGCCCCAAAATTTATATAAATAGTTTTTGGATTTTTTTGGAATTTATTAGGAATTTATAAAGGCCAAAATAGATTAATAAATGAATTAATATTGGGATTATAAGGCCCAAATATGTTAAATAATTAGTCTGGCCTATTTAATTGAAACCCAATAGGTTTATGGACCAAGCCCATTAAGTTTGACCCATATTCTAGAAGATTATTTAGCCTATTCACGAATTTTAAGGATAAATACTATTTTTATAGATAATTATATATATAAACAAACAAAAGAGTTTGAATTTTATTGAATTCTGTGCACATGGGATGTAGCGGTCTATCGTGCGACCGCCACAGTCAGGTAACGCGCCTACCTTCGACCGTTACGCTCTGTTAGTTCCGTGAAGTGAAGAAATAGTAAAAAAAGAGTGTATTTTTGCTGGTCTATCCCTTAGGGATCATGATGGGAAGACCAGTAGAGGTGTTAAAGACTCTTAAAAATTGATCTAAGCTTTAACAAGGACTCTAGAATCGATCTAATCTCAAACCCAAGCAAAAACCCTATAAATATGACCTAGTTTTGACCAGCGCGACAACTACTTTGGCTCGCGTGGAATCAAGGTAAGGAGTCATAATTTTGGGTAAGTTCTTTGGAACTTTTTGTTTATAATACTTTAGACTAATAGCTCTCAAAATTTCATGTTAGGAGATCAATTACAAAAGAAGTTAGAAGCTTCCAAAGTTGTTGGTACGACCTTAGCAACCGAGGAATCTAAGCAAAGGTCCATTGAAGATCAGGGAATTAGATCATCAAAATGAGGTATTTAGGGTTTGATTCTTTAGAACTTTTTGTTCCCCTTAGTTTCATTTTCTTACCCTCAAAAGTTTACGTCCTTAGGTCAAGAGGTTGAGGAGTTAGAGCGACGTGAAGTTGCTGTAAATTCACAAGAAGGGAAGGATTAGGGCGTGTCTTGTAGTCCCAAATTGAAAGATTAAAGCCCAGAAAAGAGGTAGGTCATCTCATGAATGGCAAGACCATCATGTTAGGGATAAAAACCCTCTAATTTTGATTGATTTCATGCATTCTAGACCATGAATTCATGTTTTAGTTTGACCTATGCATACATGCATGCCTTGAGCCTTAATCAAAGATAAAAAATATTATCTTGTTCAAATCATTGCAACCTATGCATCTAGATAGCCTCTATATTTCGTTTCTCATGACTGGAATATTCTAAGTATTTTGATTTCTAGCCATGACATATTTTCAGTCTTTTACCTTCTATATCCTGTCAGCAGAAACTCTGGCGGATTAAGGTAAGACCGTCACATGATTGTAATGGCCTTACGAACAGTTGCCAAACCCTCTGTTATATTTAAATTTCTCTGTTGTCTCTGACTGACCAAAGTCAGTGCGTCACAATACTATAACGGTCCCACGATAAACCATCACAGATGTATAACGCGTCTGTCTTAGACCGTCAGAGTGCTGTTTTCTGTCAACCCAAGACAGGACTGAGGACAGTCAAACTTACTTATAAATAAGCCTAGTTATCTAAGTTTTGACCTGTTTTCATGACCTTGAGTTGATTAATTAATTCTTGATAGGAAATTACATGTTTATAGCATCTTGAGTTATTTTAAGTTATGCTAATTTCGTTGTCTAAACTCTATAGTTTTGAATTTAAACTATGATTTTCAGTATTGTATTGACGAAGTTTTATCATGGTTTCACATTATTACACATTCTTTTCTATCTATAGAGTCAATTTCTTTAAGTACATGGCATATATTCCGGTATATGACCATTAGTTCACACTTTGCACTATAGGAACATATTCTTGAGCTTGAGGACCTCTCTATTGGATATTCCTTCCAATGGACTAGGAAATCTTATTTCAAGGCCTCCGTAATTCTCCGCGAGCCTGGTGTAAGCGACGTCACGTGGTTCGGGGAGCGAAGAAGATGTGGAGAGTGCGGGCTCCTCTTGTTTGCTGCAATACAGAAATAAGAGAAAAGAGAAGGGGCCACCACGGGAGATTGCTCTGGCGGGGCGAGCGAGACAAATGTAATATAGCAAGATATGGGGGTTAAACGATCATAGCGGGAAGTGACTCACCGCGGCCTTGGGGGGACGGGAATGGTGCAGAAATCAAATAGCAAGAATTGAAACGACCATTGGGGAAGTGACTCGCCGCGACCTCGAGAATATGAGCAGATAAGAATATAACAGAATATAAGGAGAATATAAAGAACGGGAATTTAAACGGCCATTGGGGAAGTGACTCGCCGCAGCCTCGAGAATATGAATAGATAAGAATATAACAAAATATAAAGAGAATATAAGAACGGGAATTTAAACGGCCATTGGGGAAGTGACTCGCCGCGGCCTCGAGAATATGAGCAGATAAGAATATAACAGAATATAAAGAGAATATAAGAACGGGAATTTAAACGACCATTGGGGAAATGACTCGCCGCGGCCTCGAGAGTATAGCAGGTATAAGAACAACATAAAGTATGAAGACAGAAATTTAAACGGCCATTGCGGGATATGACTCGCCGCGGCCTCGAGATTATGATGTGATCGCCAGGGGTCGAGGACCCCAAAATGAAAGAGTGATCGTGCCTACCTCACTAGCAGGAAGTGGCGGGTTGCTTCTTCCTCCCCCTTCGGCCGGCCGACGGAGAGGGCTTTCCTTGGGTACCCTTGCAAAATAACGACAAACAAGTAACGAGTGGATTAGAAAGATGAAGGTGTAGTATTCAAATCCTTGCGATAAAAATAACGAAATGATGGCAAGACACACACCTGGTTGGTGTTGTCTTTTAAACCCCTCTCGGACTCGAGTAGGAGGAAAATGAGATGATGGATGCAAGAAGTATATAAGAAGAGGCGCCGTTATGAAGGGGGATAGAAGATGCGAGATGATGAATGCAAAAGAACTATGAAGAAAAGGAAAGGATTGGCTTATTGGATGTGCCGATGGTGAAATCCGGTGGAGCTCCGGTAGCGTAGGGATGACGTGGAAGCGCGGTGGATGAAGACGACCTTCCTCTTGCGAGCGTGGGCACCCGAGAAGCCGGTGGAACCTCCACCTACAAAAGACCCCACGGGTTAGAAATGACTCCGGTAGCCTCTGGGCTCCGGTAGCCTATCGGATCTCTTAGAAGCTCTCCCAGAACTGAGGGGGTGGGCCTCTATTTATAGGGCTCCGGAGGGTGGAGGCGTCCAGGACCCTGGACACCTCCATCAGGGTAAAAAAGATATTTTATTCTATTTTTATTCATTTTTTCTGAATATTTTCATGGAGGCGTCCAGGGTCCCGGACGCCTCCATAACTCCCACCGAACTCCACCGAAAGTCGCACGCGGTTTAACACAACGCGTGGTTCTGGAGCGGCGACCCGTGATTTGGAAATGGGCGCGTCCAGCCGGCTGGACGTCTCCACAATTTGGATTCTTTCACACATGACAAACCGTCGATCGGTGGGCGGGGCCCCGTGAGTAAGTTAATGGAGACGTCCAGGGGCCTGGACGCCTCCAAGAAAATATATTTTTATTTTTTTGTTTTGTTTTTTTATGCCAACTGGCATTTTTATTTTTTATTTTTGTTTTCATGGAGGCGTCCAAGGGCCTGGACGCCTCCATTAATATATATATATATTTATTTTTTGGGTTTGAAAAATAAATAAAAATAATGGGGGCGTCTAGGAGCCTGGATGCCCCCATGAAGACTCGCCTGGGTCCTCAGACAAGGCGTTGGCAGCCGCCTGGCAGACACCCTTCCTGGTTTCGAAACCTTCCGACTGGTGTTGATGCCGTCCGAATGCTGCGACGAGACGATTCCGGATGCCGCAAAAGGTAGAAGAAGACCCAAGAAAAGGAAGCACTCAAGTGATTCAAAATGCGAAAGCTGCTGCGGGGCGTTGTATAGTGATATGAGATTGTTCAGGAGACGTCAGGAATGGTGTGTCTACAGCTGCCCCGCCTTGGTGTCTGCTTTGCAAGGGAGCGACACGTAGTGGAATGGTATCGAAGTGGAGTGAAATGAAGTGGGAGCAGGACTGATAAGTTGATGCCAAGGTGTGATGAGACACGCTTTTGACGTTACTGTTTGGAATCTTTCCTGAAGTTTCAATGAGGCGACCTTGAAGAAGGTCTTTCAAATATTGACGATTGCTTGGACGGAGATCAAATAAGGGAGGGTGAGATGTGTGCTCAGGCACGAAAAATAAAGGAGATCAACTTCTCGGTGTGGAAGTACCTGGGTCATAAACCCGCAGGTTTCATCTTTGGTGAGCGGTTACCAGCCAATGTGGATGTGCTGCGGCCAAGGTGGATCAAACAAGGTAAAAAGTAAAGAAATATCTGAGAGTCTTTCCAAACAAGGGTCTCCTTTGGAAGAGCAGCGTAGGGCCGTTTCAAGGAAACTCAGTATTTCATTCGGAGTGGAATATCTCATATTTGTAAGAATTGAAGCACAGCGGCTTTCGCAATCGAATCACTTGAATGATCTTCCGCAATAAATCAAAGTCCTATATGAATGCATGTTGGGTTTAAAGAAAAATTTAAAACAAACTAAAATAGAAAATAGCCAAGGATAATATTGTCAACTTGTTAAGAATGGGTCAGGATACCGATCCGGTGAGCTGATACTGGGCTGGGGCCCGTTTATCCGCACACCAACTCACTGAATGGAACCGTCGTCCCCATGCTATCACAAGTTAACGGCCTATCCGTACAACCCAAATTCTTCCGGGATCATCACTGTTTTTCTGATGAAGGGGAACTCAAATCCCAGATTCGTTCGGGCCGCGAGGTCCTTGACATGTTATAGTAGCGTAGGTATCATATACTACGATGCATGACATGGCGGGACCAACCATTGAAAGGTGGGACAGGAGATAGGACAAAGACGTCCGTTAGTAAAACCTGCAAAGGCCAGCATGGATTAATAACGTCAGAAAGTATCATAATCATAGCAGAATCGCACCACAGTACAAAAGAGATCCAGACAAAATCTTGACAATGACCACTGATGTGACATGTTCTGTCCTGTAGCGATCTTTCCTTCCTATAAGAACTCCCCTTAGGCTAGTTCATTCAAATGCACCAAGGTGGGTTTTGGAAGCTCAGGAGAGGAAGGAGAGGGGAATCTAGAGATCTCAGGATGGAAGGAGAGTCTTCCCGCATTATGAAGAGGAGCAGGCCTGGCAGCGAGATTAGGCGACTCTCCGACCTCGAGGGTCATCTTAGCGGGATGATCATGTCGCATATGGTAAGCTGATTCATTTCAACTTTTCTCCTCTTGAACCTTCTTCTCACTTGCTCTCTTCCTCCTTCTTTCTTTTCCTTTTTCAGCCATATCCACTCTTCCCGGGCCCGAGGAAGTTTTCCAAATTGCCATGGCTTTCAAAGTTAACTTCCAACATATCCATCGGCATAAGAGTCATACTCTCGAAGTGGCATCTGCAGGGGCTCCTTATTCACGCCAAACACTACGAGAAGATTCGTATGGACTGGGCGGCTATGGGCGCACTAGTGGAGATCTGGCATCCCCAGACCCACACTTTTATCTTCCCGACCTTCGAGGCGACCATCCTCCTCGAGGAGGTGGAACTTCTGCTCGGATTGAAGAAATTCAAGAGTGACGGGAAGGTGAAGGCTATGCGGATGCTGACACGGGGGACTTCCGAAAGCGTCCTTGGAAGTTTCATGCCGCCCGACGCAGCCCGAAAGGTTCGTACTCAAAAGGGAATTGATTTGTAAAAGCTCACGGAATGGGTCATGGAGGCCCTGAGAGGGTTACCAGACGATGACTATTTGGAGGGAATCATGAAGGGGTTCACCATTTGTCTGGCGGGTGCTCTCTTGTTCCCTCATACCGACAACATAGTAGAGGGGACCAACTAAGTGCCATTCGTGGGATCTGGAGTGGAAAGAGGGTGGGACCCGCCGTCCTTGCCTATCTTTACAGCGGCCTTACTGCCTCGAGCATGGGTAAGCCTCCATTTGGTTGCGCACTTGTCTTGAATTGCTGGCTTGATTTGCATTTCAAATTCGACCACCGCGAGGGAATGTCAACGGCTTCGAAACTTTTCCAACAAAGCCCGCTTCATCACATAGCCGACGTGTTAGGCTTTGGTGGCACTGTAGCGAACCGTGTTCCGTGGCTGAAGAAACGTGAAGACTGGCGATCCCACTTTCGAACCATGACACAAAGCTTCTTTACTTGCGCACCGGCATGTCTACTTTCGCTCGAGCTCCTCATGAGGCCTTCCTCTGAAGTTGATCTCCAACTGATCGGCACAACCGAGTTCGTCATTTATAACGCGCATCGATGCTGCCTCCAGGTCGGCATTCCACACCATTCATTCCCAATATCGACTGGCATCGTTCCTTTGAAGAGAGGGAGTTGGGCACTGAAGCGGACGCGAAGGAAGTGAAAGTCGTCAAAGCACCCTGGAAGACAAGTGTCGCGGGAAAGGCCTTAGCGCACGTGGGGGAAGAGTGCGAGCTGTGGAGGGCTTATGTAACCGAACTGAGGAAGTTAAGGCCTAAGGCGCCTAAGCCCCTGATGTAGCTCATTCTACTTTTCTGATGGAATAAAATCTGACATTTAGATGTTTTAGACCCCTGTCCCCTTAATTATTATTTTTTTTGGTGATTTTTATTTTTCTTTGTGTTTTTATTTTGTGCGTTGGTTTGGATTATATACATACTCTTATCTTTTTTTTTTATTAATTTTTTAAAATTTTTATTATGGGGGCGTCTAGAGGCCTGGACACCCCTAAGTTTTTATTTTTATTTTTTTTTTGAAATTTTTATTTTTTGGGGGGGCGTCCGGGGACTTGGACGCCCCTAATTTTAATTTTTGAATTTTTATTTTTTGGGGGCGTCCGGGGTCCTGGACGCCCCTAATTTTTTATTTTTATTTTTTTAGTTTTTGTTGTGGGGGCGTCCAGGCGCCTGGACGCCCCAAATAGGGTTAATTCTATATATATAGGGGCCTCCCCCCCCTTTGCTCACTTATACTGTTCATTCAGACGACCCAGTCAATCCAGACGACCCATTCTTAGTCTCAATGGAGCAAGGAGGCCCGAGCCAGGGTGGAGAGAAGAGGAAACGACGGGCTCATCGACCGAGGAGGTCGAGAGATCACGCCGAGAAGGCTGCAGTGGCAAAGGAGATAGTCGTGGACGAGGAGGCTCCTCTTTTGGCCGTGGAGGCTGCTGCGGGTGCTGACGACGCGGGGGAGGACGAGCACGATCCGGTAAGCCCCTTACACTTTTGATTTTGTGGTTCAATAGGCTAAACGGGCGGACGAGAGGCTGTGTGGAGAAGGCCGGTGAATGGGAGAAGGAGGCATCCAGAGGCCTGGACGCCTCCACATTTTCTTTTTTTTTATTTTTATTTATTTATTTATAAAATAAGATTAAAAATAAGGAGGCGTCCAAGGCTTGGGACGCCTCCATGATAATATATATTATTTTATTTATTTTTGTTTTTGTTTTTTTTGGTTTTTCTAAAAGTAAAATAAAGAAAATAAAGAGGAGGCGTCCAAGGTTTTGGACGCCTCTAAAAAAATATAAATATTTTTAAAAATAATATAAAAAATAAAATAAAATAAATAAGTAGCATATACAATGTTATTGTTTATTACTATCCATGCTGCTGATGCGTTCTTTTGTTTATTTTTGTGGTGTGCAGGGCGTGATGAAGAGCCGGATTAGCTGGTCCCTAGTGGTGGCAGCGTACCGTGGACTGCCGGACTTCCAGAGGGCGCGTGTGGATGCCATGGGCTTTGGAGCGTTTCTCAGGATCGAGCCCTTCCGGCTCGACCTTCCTCTTATTCAGGCGTTGCGGGAGCGGTGGCACGCGCCGAGCCGAGCGTTTCTGATGCCCTGGGGGCACATGGTGCCGACACTAGAGGACGTAGCTCGGATCACCGGGCTGCGGGTTGACGGAGAGGCAGTCAGCGGGGTTACTTACCCCGACTACCGAGAGAGTGCCCAGGACTTGCTGTGGTTAGAGACGAGCGTGACTGATAGAGACAGCAGGGTAGTCGGCCGAGTGGAGATTATGGAGGCGCTCGGATTTGGTGACCCGCGCCAGCGGGTTAGCGAGACTGGAGCGGAGTTTCTGGCACGACTCGAGGGAGACGCTCGTGCAGCTTTCACCCAGGACCCGAGCGAGCGGGAGCTGGTGGATCTAGACCTCCGGAGGTTTCTTTTCTTCTTCCTGGGCCGCCTTCTGTTGGGGACGAAGGGGGACGGCATCCACTGCCGCTTCCTTGGGATCTTGGCGGACCTGGACAGAGTGGGGCAGTATGCGTGGGGAGTGGCTCTGCTTGCTCATCTGATCGCTGATCTCTCCCAGACTTCAGAGAAGGAGACGACAGTCAGTGGCTTCGCACCTTTTCTCCAGGTAAATATTTTATTTATGCATTCTACGGTAGTTAAATATACAATTACTCGTGCTAATGATGTATGATGGATGCAGGTGTAGAGCTATTACTACTTCCCGATGGGGAGGGCCGAGCATAGGAACAGGAGAGTTGTCCCTTTGGCGCGGCGGTGGAGGCCGATTATGGTCGCGGCACCCCACGGTTACCAGCTGGCGTCGCTTCGTCGGGAGCTGAGCGAGTATCCCGAGGCCATGGTATGATGGTATGATTTTTTTTGTGTTTTTATGCATGCGACTCAATTAACCTAACATGATGCATGTGTGGCGATGTAGGTGGTATGGAGGCCCTACCTGGGCATGGGCGATGCTGGCCAGCCCTGGGTTGTAGCGGGTCTTCCTCGTTTCGGGCGGGACGTGTGGGTCCATTGCCTGAACGAAATCGAGGCGTTGCGGCTCAGGCTAGTGATGAGGACGTTGGGGCTAGCCCAGGAGTGGGTCGATGTAGACGAGCCGGTCCGCATCGGGCGGAAGACCAAGGGGAAGGTGAAGATCGTGGACTGGCGTACGCGCTTCTTGGCACAGTACCAGGACTGGTAGCAGGGCGGGGTCCCAGTGGTGTCCCATGTACAGGACAGTACTGATTACCTGAGACGGTACCAGGCTACGTACGGGGACCGCCTCTTCCTTGGTGGTATGGCAGGGGTAAGTGAAATGAAAATGCTTCACCCTTCTATATGTATATGCATGTGGCACTAACTTATGTGCAATGCAGGATGCTCGTGACAACATGATCGCCGAGCTGAGGGCCCAGCTGGCAGACGCCAGGCGGCAGTTAGTGGCCATTCGACAGGAGTTGGAGATCCTAGTGAGTTTATGCAATGTATTTTTTATTACCCTGGATTTTTGGTATTCAGCCTTTGATCGTTATTTGCCCTGAGTTTCAACGGGCCCACCAGGCTACAGCAGCTGGGGCGGCTGGTGGAGCGGGTCCCAGTTCGTGGGGCCCTCCTCCGGAGGTTTCTGCGCTTCAGGAGCAGCTGGCCTACATGGTGGCCCGGGCTGAGGAGGTCGAGCGCGATCGTGAGGCTCGAGTGAGTCCTTGCTTGGCCCTGACCCTCCTCTAGTTACTCTTGCATCCTTCACGTCTCTCTTACGATGCACGCGTACTTTGACAGGTGGCCGAGATCCGAGAGGCCCTGGCGCGTGCTGTTCGTGCCGAGAAGGAGCGCGACGCTCGGGTGGCAGAGCGTGACGCCCGGATTGTGGAGCTGGAGGAGGAGCATCAACGGGAGGCTGAGGAGCTCCCTCGTGACGTGCTGGATTTGCGGATCGCCCTCGAACTGTCGAGGAGGGAGGCGACGCGGGAGAGAGAGGAGAGGGAGAGAGAGGACAGAGAGAGAGAGAGAGAGGACAGGAGGGTGGAGCGACTGTGAGACTGGGACGAGAGGAGGGCTCTGTAGGCCCAGCTGATGGAGCTCCGATTGAGTCTCAGAACGGCGGAGGGGAGGCTTCGAGAGAGCAAGGAGCAGTACCAGAGGGCGAAGGAACGCGGGGCGCAACTTCGTCAGTCTGGTTCTTTTTCCATGGGCAGCTATCTGGTTTCTTCGGCCGAGGAGCATCGTCGTGCCTTCGAGGCTGGGGTGCCACCGCACGGCGAGGCGAGCACGGCTTCTCAGGGTTCGCAGAGGTCACAGAGGCCCCCCAGGGATTCTCGTCATAGGAGAGAGGAGAGAGATGATCAAGAGGGTGGTAGCGAGAGTTAGAGAGTTGCTTGTACCCCCACCTTCCTCACTGTATGATGTACTATTTGACTATTATATGAAATAGATCTCGTGTGGCGTGCCCTTTTCTTTTCCGCACTTTCTTTCACACCACGTTGTTCACGCTTCACGAGACTTTTGCCCTGGACAGAAGGGAACTACTTTGCACGGAGATTCTGTTTCCTTTCTCCCTTTTTTGGGCGCGTCCAGGCGCAAGGACGTATCTTAATCCTCGATGTCAAATTTAAAGCGCCGGGTGGCCTTTCTTCTCCCGTGCCATACCCGCAAACGAGCCCGCCTTCCGCCGAAACTCGCTCGCCCGTCTTTGTCTTCTTCCCCTCGATCGATGGAGTTCGGCGGTCTGGACCACGGCGAAGGTGGAGAGGGACGCGGGACCCCTCGCCTGAGGAGGGACGCGCCAGAGCACGGAACGGTGTCCATGGAGGAGGAAGGGCCGCTTCGGGCCCCCGAGGGACCCGAGGGGCCCAATGGCGCGGAAGGAAGTGAACACGGCTCGGTGAGTGCTTCGGTTTCCCCTTCTTTGATCTATTTTGAGTTTTGAAGCGAGGCGTGCGAGGGGGGAAAGGGTTCGGCGAGTGTTGCACTCAACTGATGGATGCGTCCTAGACAGGGGACGCGTTCTTTGTTATGATGCGAGGCCCTTCTTTCTTGGTGCAGGACATGGCGAGGACCTTGGGCCTGGCCGATGAGTGGGCGAGTGCAGACGAGCCGAGCTGCGTCAGGAAGGAGAGTCGCGGCAAGGCGAAGTTTGAACGTCTCCCTGGACAACAAGGGGGCGTACTGGTGCAGGATAGTGCCAACTTCCTGCGGTAATAGAGAGAGAGTTACGTGGGTCTTCCCCGAGCCGGGGATACGCGCGACGTCGACGGGTCTCTTGCCCAATTAGCTGAGGTGAGGCAGCAGCTGGCCGCCACCCAACAGGAACTGTCGCTCTTGGTAAGCTAAGTGCTGCATTTTCTATTTTTAAATGTGGAGCTTAGCTGACGGCTGTTGTTTGTTCGTTCCAGCGTGCCCAGTAGACAGCGATGGTGGGAGTGGCTGGTGGCGCATCTTCCAGTTCCTCGGCCCCTTTTCTTGAGATTGCCTCCCTCCGGGAGCAACTTGTCGGTGCGGTGGCTCGGGCTGCCCGGGCCGAAGAGAAGTGTAATGCCTGAGTGGCGACTGTAGCAGAGCTGCGACATCGCGGTGAGGAGCGACCTTCTCCAGACATCCTGGAGTTAAGGGTTCTTCTGCAGATGATGAGGAGAGAGGCAGAGAGAGAGACAGCCGAGAGAAGGTCCGAGCGACAGCGGGATCAGACTGAGAGGAGGGCCTTGGAGGCCCGAGTGAGGGAGCTCCAGCTGGGCCTTCAGGCCGTCGTGCAGAGGCTAGGAGGGATGGAGACGCGCTACGAGAGAGTGCAAGAGTTCGGGGAGCGACTGCGCCAGTCTGGTCGCTTTGCCGCTAGTGGCTTCTTTGCCATGCTAGGGGAGGAGTAGCGAGTCATTGCTGTGGAGCCGGCGCCACGAGGCAAGGCGGGTGCTACTACACGGGGATCCAGGAGGCTTCTGAGGGACCCTCACCTCAGGGGAGAGGAGAGGGATGCCTAGAGGGACGAGCATGAAGATAATGACAAGAGTTGGCGAGCTAGTGGACCCGCCTCCTCTCTATGATTGTAGTGTTTATGACAGCTTATGTAGAATTATGAATGGAGTGATTTGATTTTCTACTGCTTGTTTGTTCTCTTGTGCGTTCCTTCTTCCCTACACTTCTTCTCCTTTGCACTGTTCCCATGTGATGGGTCTGCCGAGACTCCACCCCAAGCGGAGAATCGCGTCTTGTTGTGACCATTTTCCCCGGGAATCTGCCGTCGAAGTCAATAATGACGGCCCTAGTCCCTTTTACCGGATGTTGTGTCAAATTTTGCGGACGTCCTCCAAAACATGATAGGGTATCCCTAGACAACATAGGGGGCTAGTCGTCATATTCTTCATCCAATCAATCACCCTGTGCGAGCAGTGAAGTGACACACGGGACCGCATGGTAGGTGCCTCATCGCGAGGGCTATCATTAAAGGTGATGGAGGCAATCTTAGCCTGCACTCCTTCCATTTCTATAAATTCTTGTCCCTTTTATCCTCCCAGGTATATCGAGAGCTAACTCGAGGAGCACAAGTTCTCACGGGAGAGGAGGAGTTCAAAATTCCGAGAGTTGGATGGAGGGCGAATCTTCCCACTCCTCGAAGAGAAGCAGGTCCAGTGGTAGTAGTTCCAGGAGGCTTTCGGACCTCGAAGGGCACTTCAGCGAAAGGGCCTAATCACAACTCGTAAGCTGAGCTTTCCTGCCCTTTTCTCATCCTTTCTTCCTTCCTCTTGACAACACCCTTCTCCATTTCTTATGCACGCACAGAGTGTGATGAAATGACACATTTCATGGGAGTTAGCAGTGGCCGCATACAGGGGTCTCTCGGATTTTCAGAAGGCCAGGCTAGACGTGATGGGATTTGGCACCTTTCTTTGGATCGAGCTGCTCGAGCTCGACCTGGTTCTGATCCAAGCCTTGTGTGAGAGATGGGACCCAGTGAGTCGGGCATTCCTGATGCCCTGGGGGCACATGGTGCCCAGCTTGGAGGATGTGGTCCGGATCACAAGCCTGAAGGTGGAGGGCGAGGCAGTGACCGGGGTCACTTATACGGATTACCGATAAGGTGCTCGGAAGCTACTGGGTTTGGATCTAGATGGTTGGAAAAACAGGTCGGTAGCTAGGGCGTCCCTCATGGATGCATTAGGGCTCACCGACACTCGTCGGCGGGATGATGAATCCTCAGAAGAGTTCATGGAAAGGATGGAAATAGGATGCCGTGCCGTGTACTGCACAGATTTCGGCAACTGGGAAAGATGCAACATAGATTTGAGGAGATTTCTCCTCTTCCTTTTGGGGAGTTTGGTACTGAGCTCGAAAAGGGACGGTATCGAATGTTGCTTCCTGGAGCTGCTATCAGACCTTGAAAGAGTAGGGTACTACGCCTGAGGAGCTGCCATGCTGGCGCACTTGTTTGCAGGCCTGTTCTAAGAAGCGGATCGTGAGATGGCTGTGAGTGGTTTCACACCATTCATCAAGGTATTTTTGGTTTTGCTTGTTTTGTATTTTTTTTGTGTTTTTTTTTGCAAGGTACTGATGACCTGCGCCGAGCAGCTGTGGAGCTATTATTACCTCCCCATGGGGAGAGCTCGGCATTGGCGACCCGCGATGGTGCCGCTAGCCAGGCGGTGGGAACCCATCATGAGTGCGGCACCCCTAACCTACCAACTGATGGTGCTAAGGCGGGAGCTACAGGAGTTCCCTGCAGCGATGGTAAACAGGAGACCCTACTCAGACATGGTCGATGCCGACCAGCCGTGGGTTCTAGCAAGTCGTGCCCGGTTCAGACGGAAATTGTGGATGCACTGCCTGAATGAAATCGAGCCGCTTCGGCTACGATTGGTTATGAGGACTTTGGGACTGGCTCAAGAATGGGTGGATTCAGCTGCGCCACCTCGCGTTGGGAGAGAGACACGAGGACCGGCGACCTGCATTGACGGGCGTGTGCGATTCCCCGAACAGTACGAAGACTGGCAACGGGGTGGCATAATCGTGGAATCGCAGGCACGGGATAGCGAGGATTACCTGCGTCTATACAAGACAAGGTACGCAGAGCGGTTCCAACCCCGGGGACTTGCGGAGGTAGGTCTCCCCTTTTTCTCTTTTCTTCTTTCTCCCTTTTTTAGTTTTCTGGTAGAAATGCTGACTCATATGGCTGCAGGATATCCGTGATACGATGATAGCGACTTTACGAACTCGCTTGGTAGAGATGGAGCAACGGTTGGGCGATGCCTGCGGAGCTACGAGCGCTTTGGTAGGTGTACAGTGCGTTCCTAATTAAAATCCCAGATTCCAGATGTTGGCTGCTAATTCACGCGGTCGTAGCATGCCCAGATTGGCGCGGCTTCCCCAGCGATGGGAGTAGGTGGTGCCTCTTCCAGCTTGTGGATTCCCACCTCAGAACTTGACTTGCTTCATGAGCAACTTGCTCACGCCACGCAGCATGCTGCGGAGGCAGAAGGGATGCTCTGTATACAGGTAAAAGTTTCAGTGTTGAGTTCTCTTTGTTTACGCCTTATCGCGTATCTGAGATGGTACACTCGGCAGGAAAAGGAGACGGAAGAAGCGCTTGCCCAAGCTGCGCAGAGGGAGGCTAGGATAGCAGAACTGGAGAGGGAACTGCGGCGTCATCCTGATGACGACTCTTCTAGGGATGCTATGGAACTGAGGATCACTCTCCAGTTGGAGAGGGAAGACCGTGAGAGAGAACGGGCAGAGAGAGAAAGAGACGCAGAGAGAGAAAGAGCCAACAGATTGACTGAAAGGGAGGAACGAAGGGCCATGGAGGCCCAGTTGTTCAAACTCCGAACCAGCCTTGGTCTTGCTGAACAGTGGCTGAGAGATGGTGAAGAGCGCTACCTAAGAGCACGAGAGCGTGGCTTTCGTGTTGGTAGCTTCTCTGCTGCTTCCGTGGATCAACGCCGGGTGTGGGAATAGGAAGGGGAGTACAGAGTGGTAGGAGTACCGCTTTTCGTAGTTGGGTAGCACCCTTGAAGGCGTTTTGCCCGGAGAGTAGTGGGACGAGTGATGCAGAGAGAGAGGGCGGAACTTGATGTAATTGTTTGTTTTGGAAAGGAATAAAATACAAGGTTTGGTCTGTTTGGTTTTCACCTTTACTTTTGTTGCCTCGAATCCCTGCACACATCACTGAAACAAACAAATCAGAATTTTTATTCTGACTTGGCCCCTTGCTCAATAAGCAAATGGTCACATTGACTGTCCTTGATAACTGGTCAAGGGGTCAAGCCTTTATTAACGAAGGCAAAGGAAAGATGTGGTGATGATGGATGCAACAGACAAGTATGCGAATGCAAACGATATTAAAGTGAAATGCTGCATATTAATGCAATCATGCAGAATTGATTTGTTTTTTTTTCTTTTTATATTTGACATTTTTTGTTTTGTTTTATCATAAAAAAGATTCTTTTTATTTGCAAATATGTACATTTTCTCTTTTCCAATTTTTTTGTTGCTTTTATCATTTCAATTTTTTGTTGCTAACGCCTGGCAAACATTCAAATGGCACCTAACCTGTGAGAACAGGGGTTTCTTACTAACCTCCCAGGTATCCTAAGTGCACATCTAGGTTGATTTGGGCCTCTAGACCCCTCGAATGATGATTCCGCCGGCTAAGACTTACCCTGATGATAATACCGTCATGCCATGCTTAGGCTCCCAATCGCTTCCGACCATAGGGATTCACCCAAAAGATGTTTGAGGTAAATGATTTGCCCGACCCGGGTCTATTTCCTCACAACTCTAGATGGTATATGATGGAACACCCTGGAACCCTAACGACCAACCGCGCGACGCTGACCCGGAATCAGACGCCGTCACACCCATAGGTGACGCGCTTGCATTGGCCTAAGCCCAAGGTTAAGCAAGAAGACATCAGGGCGGTAAACATGGGTCTTGACCAGCCAGAAACACAGAGACTCCTTCGCAGTGATAGCTTTTGCTTTTCAAAGTAGGCAACCATATGTGTATATTAAAATATGGTCGCAGACCTTGGCGGGTTTCGCCCTTTAGAAACTCCATCTAGCTTTCATCTTCAAAGGAAGAAGGAAGAGTGTGGGGGATAAACCTCCTGAGAGGATCGACAAACCGTTAACCCGGCGAGCGAATAAGGGTCCATTTAACTCTTTCCTTTCGGACAACTTCAGACCAAATCTCGAGCATTTACATTCCATAGCCCCCCCTTTTGTGGATTCGAACTTTTACTTTGAGGGGTTCCATTTATCGCATCAGGCACGGTCACGACCAGGCTCTTGATTTTGATTTTATATTTCTTTTTGTGAGGGAGATATAGTCATTTGACGTTTGTGGGCTCCCTTTCGTATGCCTGCGGAGACACTGCCCTCTTCTTGTGCTCTGATCGATGCTCGAGGAAATGGATCCTACTCTTGCCCTTGGGGTTTGAGTTTCGGTTTCTCATGCTCAGCATTTTAAGGGCGCCGACTGTGTCATTTGGTCGAAGAGAAAAGGATAAATATTACAGCTTCCGGAGATCTTCTGGGTGGGGCCCCACCGTAGCTGATGCTACCGACCCCTTTTTTTTTTGAATAAAATACATAAGTGAGTACATGTTAGCTTCCTTCGAGCGAGCATAGGCCGATGTGGCCGGACAGGGATCTCCACGGTTCTGGCAAACCAAGACCCGGTGCCTACCAAGCCTTAATGGGCCCTATCCTAACATGAAGGTTAGATGCAGTGACTTGACTACATTGTGACCACCAGGTATTGGCATTTTGAATTTTCCATTTTTTCAGTGGTTATCAATAATTCTTTGTTTTTGATGTTTTCTATCTTTTCATCATTTTTTTTGTTTTGTACTAAGGGTAGTATTTCTTAAGATAAAGCCCATTCCAAGGGTGGGGTAACTCGGTCCCTTTGGCGTTAACTAGCTTGTAGGCGTTGCCAGGGTACACGGCTTGAATTATAAATGGTCCTTCCCAATCGGGTTGGAGCTTAGAACGCGGACCTCTAGGTTTGACAAAAATTCTTTTTACGACCATCTCACCGACTTTGAATTTTCTCTCAACGACTTTCTTTTGGTAAAAGCGAGCGAGTCTATTTTGATACACACGCGCGTGTTTGGCAGCGGCCAGCCGCTTCTCATCCAAGAGTTCCAACTGGGCGAGGAGTGAATTACGACGATCGTCGAGGGGAAATTCCTCGTCCAATTGTACCCTGAGAGAAGGGATCAGAGTCTCATACAGGACTACCGCTGTCACGCCCCGAGCGCGGAAGATACCCGGAGATGCGCGACGTGTCTATATCAATCATGTCAATCAGAGTGGTCATGTATTCGACACAAAGACAGAGATGCGCAAAATAGCAAGATAACCCAATCCTTTATTTCATAATGGATAGACTATTACAAATCCAATACTCTGTTAAATAAAAAGGAAAAGAATACATAGTTGACTCAAGAAACTATAGAAAAGACTAGACGACACTTGTAGAAGCTCTATCACTTTCACTCTTGACCATTCCCATCCGATTGACTTCCATCGTCGTCGGACTTACCTGAAAGTAAAAAGGGACAAACGGAATGAGCGAACGCTCAGTAGGAAATTATATCTCAAGTACTAGCAAGTGGTTTAAGTAATTACATTTTCATGGATGCAATAAAGCTATGCATGCTCGCATGAAACGACAAGATAGAGAGAATGTAATATCAAAGAAATAAGATGAACTTTCATGAACAAGATACAAGTTATTCAAGATATTCAAGCAAGTACCATTATCGAGTCATGTCAAGAACTTTGGCTATCATGTATCAAGCAAGTAAATTACCCTTTTTCGGGCCACGCATTTCATTTCATGTCAAGTACGAGTCAAGTACAAGATGTGTGTGGAATGTCCAATCAAGCAAGTCAAGTACTCGGTATAATGCCAGATACCTTATCATTTTAACTCCCATGGGCACAAGTACTTTCGGGTGCTCCTCCCAGGACCAGATCGGGCCCTATATGCGCAGGCATTTATCATGTGTTTTGACATCCACTCTTGTTTATATAGCCAATATAGAATTTCAATAATCAAGCTTGTAGACACGTATGACAACTTTGATAGAATAGAGTCCAAAATATGACAAAGGACATAGAATGGCGATAATAACGGTATAATCACGATGTCGATAAAACTAGGTAGATTATGGTTCCCTTAACTTAGGTACCATGACAAATCAATATGGACATTCTTTATATAGAATTGAGGTCCACATGAATATTAGATCAAGCAAGATACCCTCATTCTTATCATAGAATTGGGGTTTACAAGAATGACACGATATGGCATGATATCATCATCCCATCAAGAATTTCTTATGATATACTCTTTGTATAATCATAAGGGCCGGTATACCATGTTTCTTTAGATTGACATGGCAAGGATCGTGTAATGGGTTTTTAGGGTACAACCAGCTCAGTCGGCCTTGAGGGAATCCAAGGCTACGAGGAGTCTTACGGAGGTCTCTATGACTAACTCGCTAGTCCAAAGGAACGGAATGTCCAATGGAGAGCTTGTATGTCAATGAGAGTTGAGTGTGGTCGGTAAATCAACATGAAAACATGGGACTATACTCACGGAGTGGAGAATAGTGCCGATATATATATATATGTATAATATATAAACCATCGGTTAGCAAATCAGAGGAAAAATCAGTTTACAGTAAAATAACGACTTAGGTCAAGTCGTGTATTGAATAATTAACGCCTAACAGAAGGGCGTTTACATATATTGCCAATTTGCAGAATTTCCATTTATTTCATTAATTTATCAAAAACACGCCTTTCCTGGGGGCGTTTCTTAAAAGTGGACGACTGCAGGGGCAGGCGTCTCATCATTTACATATTCGACAGGATATAATTATTCTCAGAAATTTATCAAAAACGCGCCCTTGGAAGGGGCGTTACTTTCTAATTCCATTTTACAGAATATGTGAGTTTCAGGATTTTTAACAGATACACGCCCTAGTAAGGGGCGTTTATTTTTAATTCACGCCCTATGATGGGGCGTTTACATAGGGAAACGACTTTGTCCAAGTCGTGAATTTCAAGATTTTAACATATACACGCCCTAGTAAGGGGCGTTACTTTTAAAGTCACGCCCTATGATAAGGCGTTAATACGTGGGAAAACGACCTTGTACAGGCCGTGAATACAAGAAATTGCAGGACATTAGATTTGGAGACAGGATCATGCATTAATAATCAAGGTTTCATATATAATCCGTTCTTAACATGCTTAAGTCATGATCTCGTAAAATTAACGCCTGTGTACAGGACGTTTCTTAATAAATTGACGACCGCTGTTATGGTCGTTTATTTTAAAATAGCGCCCTATTCCAGGGCGTTTCTTTCAAACAATTCAGAAAACACACCGAAACCATATGTATATAGACCGTATGCATGCCATGCTTATATAATATCTTTCACTAATTTTATTTGGGCTACAGTATCTTGAGAAAACCTACCTTAATAATGGATTTGAAGATGACCGTGAGGGGTTTGACTAGCAGAGGATGATGCTCGGTTAGGCTCCTGAAGACCACGGCTATTGGTTGATGGAAGAAGACGATGGCTTTGATTGTAGAAGAAGAACTGCAGTTATCCTATAAGAAAATAAAGAAACTGTATCAGTTTCTTTGTGATCTGAACATCATACGAAGGTAAATAATTTTTACCCGGATGAAGAACTATGCTTCTTCAAAACGTAGGGGCTTCTTAACCTGTAACAGAAGAAGATGAAGAACTGTTAGTTCTTCATGTAACAGACGTAGGGATTTAAGGAAAATAAGAAGAATGCTCCTCTTACGTACCTCTGCAGACGAACGAATCAAATAGGTTTAGGGTTTAAATGAACGAGAGTTTTTATAGGATTTTGGATGTCCTAGTAGGGTTGGTGATTGTGTGGAAGTAACACTTCTATGATAGAGTCATTACCACGTTTGAACTCTTTCTAATGCTTATCACTTACCCTGGATAAGTTCTGGGTTCGATCGGTTCACGAACTGAATTAACGCCTTAGGTCAGGGCGTGTATTCTTGAATTGACGCCTTGAATAAGGGCGTTTCTTAAAAAGCGCCTTGAAAAAGGGCGTTTCGTGTTTTAAAACACGCCTAAGATAGAGGCGTTTCTTTTACTTACCCATTTGGTCGCGTGAGAACTGACGACCGTAGGTGTGGGCGTCCTTTCTTTATTCACGCCTTTGATAGAGGCGTTTCTTTTTGAATTAACGCCCTAATAAGAGGCGTTATTTTTAATTTGTCTTATTTCGTCCAATTAACCCTATTCCTCTTATATATATTACTTCTGTAATATATATATGTTTTAATTTATTTCAATTATTCATTTATTAGGGTTGCTACACCCTCCCCCACTTAAAAAGAATTTGGTCCCCAAATTCCATATATATATAATTATACACGCGGAGAGTGTAGGACATATACCTCTTAGAATAACTCGGGAAATCGTTTCTTCATAGATTCCTCGGTCTCCCATGTCGCTTCGCGTTCAGGATTCTTATTCCATTGCACCTTGATCATGGGAATAACCTTATTCCTTAGAGCTCGTATTTCTCGATCTAATATCTTCAAGGGCCTTTGTTCATATGTGAGATCTTTCTGGATCACCAGATCTCCATGCTCAATAATATGTGACGGATCGTGCACATACTTCTTCAACATAGATATGTGAAATACATTGTGTACCTCGGACAACTGAGGAGGCAACGCGATGCGATAAGCAACCTCGCCAACTCTTTCGAGTACCTCAAATGGTCCGATGAATCTTGGCGTAAGCTTGCCCTTAACACCAAATCTTCGTATGCCACGTCCAGGGGATATTTTAAGAAATACATGATCTCCAACCTGAAATTCAAGATCTCTTCTCCTGGTATCAGCATAAGCCTTTTGCCTTGTCTGAGCAACTTGTAATCTTTCTCTGATTACTAGTATCTTCTCGGTTGTATCCCTTACCATGTCTGGACCTAATAGTTGTTTTTCTCCAACTTCGTTCCAACATATGGGAGATCGGCAACTCCTTCCGTATAAGGCTTCGAAAGGTGCCATTTGGATACTAGCTTGGTAGCTATTATTATATGCAAATTCAACTAAAGGTAAGTGGTCATGCCAGCTTCCTCCAAAGTCAATAATGCATGCTCTCAGCATATCTTCAACAACTTGATTAGTTCGCTCGGTCTGACCATCCGTTTGTGGGTGAAAAGCAGTACTAAAGTTGAGCCTTGTCCCCAACGAATGTTGTAATCCCTTCCAAAAATGAGAAGTAAAACGGGGATCCCTATCAGACACGATTGAGACAGGAATTCCATGTATCCTGACTATTTCTTTAATGTATAGTGCAGCTAGTACATCAATCGACCATCGGCTTTTGATTGGCAAGAAATGTGCCGATTTAGTCAATCGATCAATGATAACCCAGATTCCATCATGTCCTCCTTTAGATTTAGACAAACCCATGATGAAGTCCATACCAATATCCTCCCATTTCCACTTAGGAATATCTAGAGGATGTAGTTTTCCCGCAGGCTTTTGGTGTTCCGCCTTGACCTGTTGGCATGTGAGACAGCGTGATACATAGTCCGCTATTTCTCTTTTCATATTGGGCCACCAAAAGTTCCTCTTTACATCTTGGTACATTTTAGTTGATCCAGGATGAATAGTGTATCTTGATCTGTGAGCTTCATCTAAGATCTTCTTCTTTAATTCCGGACAATCGGGTATACAAATTCTATCTTTGAACGATAACCTTCCATCAGAAGTTAGTTGAAAATCAGATTGTCCTTCTAATCTGCCTTTGATTTCTACTAACATGGGATCATCATCCTGAAGTGTTTGTATTTCAGATAACAAATCTGACTGTATGCTTACATGGGATAGTGTGACAAATTTGGATTCCATGTCCAAGCTTATATTGAGCTCAGAGAATTGTTCAAGTAACCTCCATTCTTGTATCATACAATTTGCTATTATTGCTCTCGGCTTTCGACTAAGGGCATCAGCAACATAATTACCCTTTCCGGGATGGTATTGTATATTGAAGTCGAAATCCTTGAGATATTCTAGCCAACGTCTTTGTCTCATGTTCAGCTCCTTTTGCGAAAATAGATATTTGAGACTTTTGTGATCGGAGTATACAGTAAACTGTACCCCATAGAGATAGTGTCTCCATATCTTTAGGGCAAATACTACCGCGGCCAATTCCAAGTCATGGACGGGGTAATTCTCCTCATGCTTCTTCAGTTGACGAGAAGAATATGCTATGACCTTCCCATGTTGCATTAGAACGCATCCGAGGCCAATGCCAGAAGCATCAGTGTAGACCTCGAATTCCTCTCCTTCAATTGGTAGGGCTAAGACCGGAGCTGTGGTGAGATGATCCTTGAGAGTTTGGAAACTGCTTTCACATTCCTCACTCCATTCATATCGGATCTCCTTACGAGTTAATCTTGTAAGTGGTACGGCGATCTTAGAGAAATCTTTGATAAATCGCCGATAATAGCCTGCAAGACCCAAGAAACTTCTGATCTCGCTTGCATTAGTGGGTCTCTCCCAGTTTCTCACAGCTTCAACTTTTGACGGATCCACAGATAAACCGTCCTTGGATATGACATGTCCGAGAAAAGCCACTTCTTCAAGCCAGAACTCGCATTTGCTGAGTTTAGCATATAATTGATTTGTCCTCAAGACTTGCAATGCAATCCTCAAATGCTCTTCATGTTCTTCCTTAGTCTTAGAATATATCAATATATCATCGATGAAGACTACTATGAATTGATCCAAGTAAGGCCTGAATATGCTATTCATTAACTGCATAAAGGCAGCAGGGGCATTTGTTAGTCCAAAAGGCATAACAACAAATTCGTAATGGCCATACCTGCTTCTGAATGCGGTCTTGTGAATGTCATCATCCTTGATCCTTAATTGATGATATCCCGACCGGAGATCAATCTTGGAGAAATATTTGGATCCTGAAATCTGATCAAACAATTCATCGATTCTCGGCAGTGGATACTTGTTCTTGATAGTAAGATGATTCAACTGTCGATAGTCAATACACAATCTCATGGATCCATCCTTCTTCTTTACAAATAAGACTGGTGCTCCCCACGGGGAAGTACTTGGTCTAATAAACCCTTTTCGGATTAGTTCCATCAACTGCTCCTTCAACTCCTTGAGTTCAGCAGGGGACATTCTATATGGTGCCTTTGAAACCGGACCAGCACCAGGGACTAAGTCGATGGTAAAGGCCACATCTCTTTGCGGGGGTAATCCCGGCAAATCTTCTGGAAATACGTCTGGGAATTCTCGTACTACTTGAACGTCTTCTATCTTGGTTTCCTTAGCTTCTTTAATAGTGACAAAAGCAAGGAAGGATACACATCCTTTCTTGACGAGCTTGCTTGCTCGAAGAGCCGAAATAAGAGGGGATTTGCTTCGACTCTTAGGACTAGTATAAGTCAGTTCCGGAAATTCCTTGAAAACAATCTTGCTATCACGGCAATCAACCGTTGCCTGGTATTTGGATAACCAATCTGCTCCTAGTATAACATCATATTCTTTTAGATCTAAGCAGATAAGATCAATAGGAAAATTCTTTCCTCGAACCAATACCTCACAATTTTGGTAATGATGTGTGATATCCGTCTCGTTTCCGAGAGGAGTAGACAATATTATCTTCATCCATTCTGGTTCTAGAGGTAATGGGTCAGCAAACTTCTTGGAAATAATGGAATGCGATGCACCCGTATCAAATAAGACATGTGCATATTTGGAACAAATTTTTAATGTACCTTCCACCAATCCGCCTTCTTCTTCTGGTTCGGTCTCTTGGATTGCATGAAGACGCGCGTTCCTCGTCACTGGGCGTTTACCCTCACCGTCTTGGTCATTCATTAATGGACAATCGGGAATCCGATGTTCACGACTCCCACAACGGAGACATGCTCCCAGTTTCCTCCAACATTCTTCTGTTTTGTGACCAGCCTTGTCACAATGCTTGCATACTACGTTTGAAGGGATAGTGGTGATAGAGAAAGGCTTGGATTTCTTGAACTTCTGATCTTGAGAGGAAGAACCTCCATTATTGGGCCTCTTCTTAAAGTTGGGTTTAAAAGAACCCGAACTTGTGACTTGCTCCTTTTTGTCTTTCCCACGGATCCTATCAGATAGTTCCGTGGCATCTTCAAGCAACTGAGCTCGGCGCACTATTTCAGTATAAACTTGAATATCCATAGGCGCCAGTTGAGTAATGTAGTGGGGCCTAAGCCCATTAAGAAATCTACGGGCTTTCATCTTTTCCGTGCCAATTAAATGCTTAGCATATCTAGACAGTCTAGAGAACTGTGCTTCATAATCAGCCACCGATAAAGATCTTTGCTTTAATGCGGCAAATTCGGCGGCCTTCTTTCCTGGACCCTATCAGAGAAATATTTGGCGTTGAAATATTCAACGAATTCACCCCATGTAACTTGAGTTGGGTCAATAGTAGCTTCAATCGACTCCCACCAGCATCTAGCATCCTTTTCTAACTGGAAAGTAGCTAATAAGACTTTGTCCTGATCCGTGCATTGCATGACACGGAATATACGTTCAATCTCCCGAACCCAATGCTCGGCATCGTCTGGATCGGTCGATCCCATGAACTTCGGGGGATTCATATTCTTGAATGCTTGGTGTAAGCTTCCAGCTCGTGGAGCACCACCTTGTGCTACCTGTTGTAGCACTTGGGTCATCCCTTGAAGGGTACGCTGCATGTTGCGCCATTGAGCACGTTCGGCAGCCATTATCCTACAATTACAATAGCTATGTTAGTATTATATCACTATGATCTTATAAAGGACTCATTGATCATTTAACCCTTGGTTCTACCCACTCTCACTTGGTTAAAGGTTTTGAAACCTATCCTTGGACTTGGGTTTCCTAGGAATTGAATACCTTAGGCTCTGATACCACAAAGACTGTCACGCCCCGAGCGCGGAAGATACCCGGAGATGCGCGACGTGTCTATATCAATCATGTCAATCAGAGTGGTCATGTATTCGACACAAAGACAGAGATGCGCAAAATAGCAAGATAACCCAATCCTTTATTTCATAATGGATAGACTATTACAAATCCAATACTCTGTTAAATAAAAAGGAAAAGAATACATAGTTGACTCAAGAAACTATAGAAAAGACTAGACGACACTTGTAGAAGCTCTATCACTTTCACTCTTGACCATTCCCATCCGATTGACTTCCATCGTCGTCGGACTTACCTGAAAGTAAAAAGGGACAAACGGAATGAGCGAACGCTCAGTAGGAAATTATATCTCAAGTACTAGCAAGTGGTTTAAGTAATTACATTTTCATGGATGCAATAAAGCTATGCATGCTCGCATGAAACGACAAGATAGAGAGAATGTAATATCAAAGAAATAAGATGAACTTTCATGAACAAGATACAAGTTATTCAAGATATTCAAGCAAGTACCATTATCGAGTCATGTCAAGAACTTTGGCTATCATGTATCAAGCAAGTAAATTACCCTTTTTCGGGCCACGCATTTCATTTCATGTCAAGTACGAGTCAAGTACAAGATGTGTGTGGAATGTCCAATCAAGCAAGTCAAGTACTCGGTATAATGCCAGATACCTTATCATTTTAACTCCCATGGGCACAAGTACTTTCGGGTGCTCCTCCCAGGACCAGATCGGGCCCTATATGCGCAGGCATTTATCATGTGTTTTGACATCCACTCTTGTTTATATAGCCAATATAGAATTTCAATAATCAAGCTTGTAGACACGTATGACAACTTTGATAGAATAGAGTCCAAAATATGACAAAGGACATAGAATGGCGATAATAACGGTATAATCACGATGTCGATAAAACTAGGTAGATTATGGTTCCCTTAACTTAGGTACCATGACAAATCAATATGGACATTCTTTATATAGAATTGAGGTCCACATGAATATTAGATCAAGCAAGATACCCTCATTCTTATCATAGAATTGGGGTTTACAAGAATGACACGATATGGCATGATATCATCATCCCATCAAGAATTTCTTATGATATACTCTTTGTATAATCATAAGGGCCGGTATACCATGTTTCTTTTAGATTGACATGGCAAGGATCGTGTAATGGGTTTTTAGGGTACAACCAGCTCAGTCGGCCTTGAGGGAATCCAAGGCTACGAGGAGTCTTACGGAGGTCTCTATGACTAACTCGCTAGTCCAAAGGAACGGAATGTCCAATGGAGAGCTTGTATGTCAATGAGAGTTGAGTGTGGTCGGTAAATCAACATGAAAACATGGGACTATACTCACGGAGTGGAGAATAGTGCCGATATATATATTTATGTATAATATATAAACCATCGGTTAGCAAATCAGAGGAAAAATCAGTTTACAGTAAAATAACGACTTAGGTCAAGTCGTGTATTGAATAATTAACGCCTAACAGAAGGGCGTTTACATATATTGCCAATTTGCAGAATTTCCATTTATTTCATTAATTTATCAAAAACACGCCTTTCCTGGGGGCGTTTCTTAAAAGTTGACGACTGCAGGGGCAGGCGTCTCATCATTTACATATTTGACAGGATATAATTTTTCTCAGAAATTTATCAAAAACGCGCCCTTGGAAGGGGCGTTACTTTCTAATTCCATTTTACAGAATATATGAGTTTCAGGATTTTAACAGATACACGCCCTATTAAGGGGCGTTTATTTTTAATTCACGCCCTATGATGGGGCGTTTACATAGTGAAACGACTTTGTCCAAGTCGTGAATTTCAAGATTTTAACATATACACGCCCTAGTAAGGGGCGTTACTTTTAAAGTCACGCCTTATGATAAGGCGTTAATACGTGGGAAAACGACCTTGTACAGGCCGTGAATACAAGAAATTGCAGGACATTAGATTTGGAGACAGGATCATGCATTAATAATCAAGGTTTCATATATAATCCGTTCTTAACATGCTTAAGTCATGATCTCGTAAAATTAACGCCTGTGTACAGGACGTTTCTTAATAAATTGACGACCGCTGTTATGGTCGTTTATTTTAAAATAGCGCCCTATTCCAGGGCGTTTCTTTCAAACAATTCAGAAAACACACCGAAACCATATGTATATAGACCGTATGCATGCCATGCTTATATAATATCTTTCACTAATTTTATTTGGGCTACAGTATCTTGAGAAAACCTACCTTAATAATGGATTTGAAGATGACCGTGAGGGGTTTGACTAGCAGAGGATGATGCTCGGTTAGGCTCCTGAAGACCACGGCTATTGGTTGATGGAAGAAGACGATGGCTTTGATTGTAGAAGAAGAACTGCAGTTATCCTATAAGAAAATAAAGAAACTGTATCAGTTTCTTTGTGATCTGAACATCATACGAAGGTAAATAATTTTTACCCGGATGAAGAACTATGCTTCTTCAAAACGTAGGGGCTTCTTAACCTGTAACAGAAGAAGATGAAGAACTGTTAGTTCTTCATGTAACAGACGTAGGGATTTAAGGAAAATAAGAAAGAATGCTCCTCTTACGTACCTCTGCAGACGAACGAATCAAATAGGTTTAGGGTTTAAATGAACGAGAGTTTTTATAGGATTTTGGATGTCCTAGTAGGGTTGGTGATTGTGTGGAAGTAACACTTCTATGATAGAGTCATTACCACGTTTGAACTCTTTCTAATGCTTATCACTTACCCTGGATAAGTTCTGGGTTCGATCGGTTCACGAACTGAATTAACGCCTTAGGTCAGGGCGTGTATTCTTGAATTGACGCCTTGAATAAGGGCGTTTCTTAAAAAGCGCCTTGAAAAAGGGCGTTTCGTGTTTTAAAACACGCCTAAGATAGAGGCGTTTCTTTTACTTACCCATTTGGTCGCGTGAGAACTGACGACCGTAGGTGTGGGCGTCCTTTCTTTATTCACGCCTTTGATAGAGGCGTTTCTTTTTGAATTAACGCCCTAATAAGAGGCGTTATTTTTAATTTGTCTTATTTCGTCCAATTAACCCTATTCCTCTTATATATATTACTTCTGTAATATATATATGTTTTAATTTATTTCAATTATTCATTTATTAGGGTTGCTATCCATACCATAAGTAAGGGCAAACGGAGTCTGCCCGGTGGGGGTACGGATTGAAGTGTGATAGGCCCATAGGGCTTCGATAAGTTTTTCTGGCCAGTCTGAAAACTTACTAGACTCGCAGGTTTTTTTGATGATTTTGAGCAATGTTTTATTGGTGGCCTCCGCTTGGCCGTTACCTTGTGGGTAATAAGGCGATGAATGATGCAATGTAATTGCGTACCTTTTGCAGAGGTCGTATAGGTCCTGAGAAATGAACTGTGGCCCATTGTCGGTGACGATTGTGCTTGGGACGCCGAATCTGGCGAGGATGTTCTTCATGATGAACTTGCAGACTGTTGACGCCTTGATTTCCGCGTAAGCTTCGGCTTCGGCCCATTTGGTGAAGTATTCCGTCGCAGTAAGGATGAAAGATTTCTACTTGGTGAGGGAATTGGGATCACCTAGGGGACCAATGATGTCGAATGCCCACATGGAGAAAGGCCACGGGGAGGATATTGGATGAAGTGGGAAAGATGGTGAATGGATTTTATCAGTATGAAGTTGACACTTGACACACCTACGGACATAGACATCACAATCCTCTTCCATAGTGGGCCAATAAAAGCCTTGGCGAATGATCTTCTTGGCGAGCATCTGACTATTCACGTGGCCACCGCACACACCCGAGTGCGTCTCCTCTACACATTTCCAAACCTCATCGTCACCAAGACATCTTAACAGAATACCAGTAAGGCTCCTCCTATAGAGTAGACCTCCAACCAATGTGTATTTCTGAGCCACCCTTCTTATGACTTTCTTGTCCTCTATGGTGGCCCCTTCAGGATAAGACTGATCTTGGCAGTATTTGACGATTTCATAGAACCATGGTTTCTCTTCATCAGCCAGTTCTTCTTCAGCCTCTGCCAACATGATTTCCCTCTTCTCAAGGATATCTTCCTGCAGGATCTTCCTTGCTATCCTGTCTTTGATATTTACGTAGGAGGCATCATCGATTGCAGGGGCATGAAGTTTGTAGATGGAAATGGACTCAAACCATCTTCCTAGAGGGAACCTTATGGATGATGCCAACAAGGCGAGGGCATCGGCGAGAATATTTTGATGACGAGGGACATGAACAAAGATCAGTCTGGTGAACAGTTTGATAAAGGCAGTAGTGAGTTCTTGGTATGGCTTGAGTTTAGGATCGCGAGTGCGATATTTAGGGAGCACCTGGCGAAGGATGAGTTGACTATCACCTACGACTCGCAACTCAGTGATACGAAAAGAATGAGCGAGTTCTAGGCCAGCTAGAAGAGCTTCATATTCGGCTATATTGTTGGTAACTGGAAATTTGAGCTGGTATGCCAATGGGAATGTGAGGCCTTCAGGCGACAGGAGGGCGACGCTGATTCCTCTCCCTTGAGAATTCAGAGCTCCATCAAAATATAGCGTCCACATTGGCTCATCTGATTGGTTGACGGACATTAGTTCCTCATCTGGAAACTCTGATTGGACGGGATCGAACTTGGGAAGAGGATGGTGAGCGAGATGCTCGGCTATGGCATAGCCTTTAATCACCTTTTGCTGGATGTAGGTGATGTCGAACTGAGAGAGAAAACTTTGCCAGCGTGCTAGCCTATCCGTAAGGACGGATTTCTCCAGAAAGAATTTGATAGGATTCATTCGAGCAATCAAGTGGACCTCATGAGCCAAGAAGTAGTGCTTCAATTCTGCACTACCCAAACGAGGGCAGCACAGGTTTTCTCTATGACGGTGTACTTCTGCTCACAGGGATTGAGAAGTTTGGACAAGTAATAGGTTGCCCGTTCCTTGCCTTCTTCATTAGCTTGTGCGAGGACGGCTCCCACAGAGTCATCCAAGACTGAGACGTAAAGGATCAGAGATTTTTCTGGTTTGGGTGGAATGAGAACGGGTGGACTAGCCAGATATTCCTTCAACCCTTCAAAAGCTTTCTGACATTTAGAATTCCAGTGGAATTCTACTCCTGGCATGGTCAACTCGTAGAGAGGTCTACACCTTTGTGAATGTTGGGACACAAACCGACGAATAAACTGCAACCTCCCGATTAAACCTCAGACTTCCCTCAAATTCTTGGGAGGCGGCATATCCCTGATGGCCTTAGCTTTGTCGGGATCTATCTCGATCCCTCTTTTACTCACAATGAACCCCAACAATTTACCCGACGACACACCAAACACACACTTCTTACGGTTCATTTTCAATTGGAACTCCCTTGACCTCTGCAAGACCTTAGCTAAAACTTCTGGATGTTTCATCCTGGTCCTTGATTTCACCAACAAGTCATCCACATACACTTCCAGGTATATGTGCATCATGTCATGAAATATGGCCATCATCCCTCTTTGATAAGTAGCTCCAGCATTCTTTAATCCGAACGGCATGACCACGTAACAATATGTTCCCCAAGGGGTAGTGAATGACGTCTTTTCCTGATCCTCTTCTGCCAAACGAATTTGATTGTATCCTAAAAATCCATCCATGAATGAGAGGGTTTCGTAGCCTACCGTGTTATCAATCAACACATCAATGTGAGGTAAGGGAAAATCATCTTTTGGACACGCGCGGTTAAGGTCTCGGAAGTCGATACAAATCCTGACTTTCCCATCTTTTTTCATGACCGGGACAATGTTCGCCACCCATTGAGGATAAAGAACGACTCTAATGAACCTATCTTTGTGGAGCTTATCGACCTCTTCTTTCATTTTCAAAGCCATCTGAGGGTGGAAACGCCTTAACCTTTGTTTTACCGAGATGGACCCTAGTTTTAGGGTTAAACGGTGTTCGACCAAGGTTGAATCCAGACCCGGCATATCCTTGTAGCTCCATGCAAACGTGTCCTTATATTCCTTGAGAACCTCAATTAATACCTCTTCTTCAGAGGGTGGTAGGTTGTCACTTATGAGGATGATCCTAGGGTCTTCCTCAGTTCCCAAGTTGACTTCTTTGGTGGATTCTTCTACGGCGGTTGACGGCTCGTCGAATCTCTTTATTCCACTAGCGTATGCGCCCGCCGCATCCTCATATTCTTCACCCTCATCGTCAGTGGGGCATTCTTGATCCGTGATCTCGTAGACTCCATACCCTTCATCAAATGCACAGTCGCCCTCACATTCTATTTCCGGTAGCCGGATGGCATTTTCTAACAATTGGGGGATGGCAAGGAGGGCTTGACACCTGGCGGCTAAATCCAGAAGGAATCGACGAGGGATCTGCCTACCCTTGGATTTCTTCCTATGTACTACCCTTGACCTATCATTCCTAGATTGACTGACAATATTTACAGAAGAAGAGGAAGACGAAGAGGATGGTGTAGAATGTACAGGAGAAGACCCCTCAGAGGAGGGGTAGAAAAGGTCGCTCATCGGACCTTGGACGGGTGGTCCGCAGGGCGGTACGCACCCGTGGGAGATGTAAGAGGTTTCCTCAACGAAGATGTGTTGTTGGGGAGTTTGAAAATTGACGTTTTTTTTTCGTTTTCATTTTTGATGACAAAATAGTGAAAAGAGATCGGAGGAGAGAGAAAAGTGGTTATGGCTAGAGGATTGTGAGGCTCATAGAGCAGATCATGGTTGAAGACCTGGCGCGGGTTGAGAAGCCCGCGTAGGTATGTAAGCAGAGAAGGGGATCTGGGAAGATCATCAGACAATTGTCTGGCCCAGGAAGAAGATATCAGCAAAGGTTGAGACGAGTGGATGGAGAAGGTGGCGGCTAATGAGCCGTCGACGGCAATGTTGAGGACGGATGAAGATCCGTTGATGACAGGGTCCTTCTGGTGAGGACGAGGATAGTTTGGAACCTTGGCAAGAGTGGTAATATTCTCTGGTATTTCAGAGATCAATGGTGGTCCTTCAAGCTGCGGAGACGAGAACATCCTTTCCAGTGCAACGGAAATGTCCCATATGTCGAACCATTTGTTCCACTCGCATTCCGGATCTTTGATCTTGCCTCTTTTGGTGATCCTCGGACATTTTTCAGCCAAATATATAGCATGTGATCCCCCATATGCTTCTCGTGGGTAATCTCCCATCTGAACAACGGGCCCTCTGTTGAAGTGGTTTGATAGAGTCCATGTGAGGGGCTTCCAGTCCGCCTTGAATGGTCCTTTGAAGCCTAGGCCAAACCTGCGGTTCGGCCTGATTTCCTTTGGCGGTTTGAGCCTACCCTGTAACTGTGCGCCCAAACCTTTACCCTGTTGGTAGCCGATGTTCCTCATAATCTCCCAACCTTTGGAGTGAAAAGGGAGATATGATGTTGCGGTTGCTCTGACCGGCTCCTTTGGTGCTAGTGGAACGTGAGATAAATCACGCATGTCCAGCAATGACAATATGGGCCGATGAGATGGCCAAACAGAGGGCAGAGAGGTGTTGATAGCATCCACTGTGTGAAGGACAGGTGTGCTGACCACTTTAATAATCCTCCCATTGTAAGGAAACTTCAGGCACTGATGGTTGGTGGAAGGCACGGCGTCCATGGTTTCAATGTAGGGGCGACCCAGTATAGCCTTGAATGTGGGGTCCATGTCGAGGACATGGAATTCCGTGGGAATTGACATAGGGATCATCCCCTGCGGCGGTCTTTTACTATTGTCATAAGCCGTGACTGTGATCGAGGAAGGTCTTATTTGTTCCTCGTTGACCCCACACAACTGAAGGGTGTCCATGGAGATCACATTTATGGATGCGCCTGTGTCCACAAGACACGGGTTTATGGATACCCAATTAATTTTTATTGAAATGCACAATGCATATTTCCGAGCTTCCTTGGGAGCGAGCTCGTAATTGTGGAACATGATGGCCGGTTGTGTGTCTGTTGGGGTCAGGACGGTCGAAATCTTCTCCACGGGGAGGTCCTCATTAACCATGACTTTTTGAAGATATTCCATCAAGGCCGCCTGGTGGGATGTGGATCTTTGAAGTAGCTCCAAGATGGAGATCCGAGCAGGCGTCTTGTCCAAGTGTTTCAATAGATCATACTGTGTTCCAGGGATAGCTCTTTCTGGTTGTTCTCCATCATCCTTCTCTGGCTGAGATTGCTCAGGATTCTGACTGTTGTGGGGGAAAACCCTGTGGAAAATCCTTCCACTCCGAAGCACCATTGCCTGCGGCTTTTGTACCTCTATGGGGGTAGCAGTGGGTTTTAACAGGGATTTGAGGGGTAGTGGTGGAGGAATGGTTGATGAAGCAGGGGTGATGACGGGAGCAGGGATTCTGATGAGGGGTTTGTTAGGTGGAGGCATGGTGGAGGTAGAGGGGATATCACACGGATTATGGAGGATAAGGGGTCTGGAAGGTGGAGGTGGAGACGAAGTAGAAGTGGGTAGGGCTTGAAGCGGGCAATGATTTTGAGGTGGGTGATGGGTAATGAGTGATTTTGAAGGCATTAGTGGTGATATGGTGGAGAAAGACGGGGTTATGTATGGTTGACGGATGATAAGGGGTTTAGAAGGCGTAGGGTTAAATGTGGTAGAGGTGGATGGTAAAGTGGGGGAGTGAGAGAAGATGAGAGGGTGTGAAGGCGTAGTGGAGAGTGTCGGTTGATAGGAGATCGGGGTGCGGATGAGAGGGCGTAATGGTAGTGGAAATGGTGAAGGCGATACTGACGCGGGTTGATGAGAGAGAGGTGCTACCCGGGCAAGGCAAGGCTGTTGCGTGATGATAGGATTGGCGGTAGAAAGAATGGAGGTACTTTCCGGGTGCCACACCTGCTCTCTCCCGACTTCCGGGAAGGAGGAGATGGGGTTAACCTGATGAATGGGCTGTTGGTGCTCCGGTAATGGATTCTGGATTATGCCCATGTTGGGCTGTTGTTGTGGGGCCTGCTGAGGCTGCTGTTGTTGTTGTGGTTGCTGCTGCTGTTGTTGTTGTTGTGGTTGTAACTGCTGCTGTTGTAACTATTGTTGTGGCCTATGAGGAGGTCTCCTAGCCTTGAGAGCGGCGACGTATCATCTCATTTCATCCCAATCTATTTGATGTTCATCATTCATATCGTGGATGTAATCTTTGAAATGGAAGCAGTAATCTACTGTGTGTCCTGGCTGCCTGTGGTAGACGCAGTATTTGGAGGTATCAACATTCGGGGGCCACACGGGCCTTTCCCTGGGTAGCACAAGTATGTTTGAGGCCATGAGGGCATTGAAAATATCAGCCAGAGTTTCTGGAAACGGTGGATAGTAGGCTCTCTTGGGACCGACCGGCCTCCTTTGTTGCTGTTGGGGACCATAATTCCCCGGGGGTGGAACTTGGTTGTACTGAAGTGGTGGTTGTTGTTGCTGGGGTTGATGTAATGGAGGCATATTATCCTGGGGTGGATTATTTTGGGGTGGAGGACGAAGAGGGAAAGGACCTGGTTGGAGGGGAAGTCAGGGCATTTGTGGAGGCCTTAGGTTGACTGCATAGTTGGCATTGTTGACCGCACCCACTTGCTCATTTGTCACGACCCATTCTATGGCTCCGCCCGGGACACCAGCGCCTGTCTTTCTGACCACTTTGGGCTTCGGCGACTCAAACATGTTCATAATGGGGGAGTCTTTTAACTGGGTTTGGATGTACCAGGCCCTTTCATAGAGTTCCTCCATTGTAGTAAGTTTATTCATGGCCAGGACGTGTCTGAACTGTGGGGTTGCATTAGACATAATCATCTTCACTTGTAAAGGCTCGGAGAGGGTATCCCTTATTCTTTCCGCCAGAGACCTCCATCTATCAGCATAACAGACAAAATCCTCGTCGGGCTTCATCTTTTCGGCCACTAGGTCGGTAATGGAGAGTGAGGGACCGACCCTATCCCTATATTTATGCAAGAACCTTCTCTGGACTATTTCAAAATTCTCGGCCTCGCGGGGCTCCAAAGAATAGAACCACTCTAGCGCGGGACCATCCAATGATCCTCGAAAGAGGTATGCCAGGGACCTCTGATCGTTTTGCCAATAGGAGGACTCATACATGAAATCCTTGAGGTGAATGAAGGGGTTGCCGGTACCATTGTATCTGCGGTACGTGGGCATTTCGGAGGGAGGAAGATGAATGACGGGAAGGACTGGCAAAGCAACCTCCGGGGTGGCTTTCACTTCCACCATTCTTCTCAGATTTTGAAACTGCTCGTCCATGCGATTGAACCTATTGAGGAGCGATTGGGCGAGCTCCTCTGGAGGTGAAGGTGGCACTTGCCACTGGGGGAGAAACTGTCTCCCGGAGACTTGAGGGGGGAACCCCGAATGAGAGGGAGCTGCCGGACCGTCGATAGTCGGCCCCGGCTGAAGCGGTATGTGGGGAACAACGGGAGTTTGAGATTGTGACGGGAATTGGAATGAGGGTGGTTGTTGGTTCGCTTGTCCTTGAAGCGAGGGAGACTGGATGGCTTGCGCCAATGAAGGAGATGGAATGGCCTGCACGGACTCTTGGAGAGGTGCGATGGCCGGAGTTGATTCCTGGGGCGTGGGGGAAACAGATTTCCCTTCAGAATGGCCTGGAAGGCCCGGAGCTGTTCAGAGGTAAGCTCCGTGTTGGTGAGGACGCCCAGTAAGGAAGAGATATCCTGTGGTGGGGACGTGTCCCCGGCAATAACCTGCACCTCATGCGAGGGCTCATGAGAAGGACCCAAGTCCATAGCATAGACTCGCGGGTCGGCTGACAAACCACGACTAGGGTGGTTCTCCTCAAAAGACTCGTGAGCCATGCTCACAGTTTTCCCAGAACGCAAAAACATACACTAGCAAGCAGGTAGCAGAGATTATCAAACAAGTGGATGCCTTTACGCCTTTTTTATGTTTAGATTTTGATGATTTTTTTTTGTTTTTAGCGAGATCCGAAGTTCACACAAAATAGGGACCCTAGTTTATTTTTGTTTCACCGCCGTGTCAGCTAGGGTCTCTCGTCTCACCACGAATGGGTTGACTAACTCCGTGGAACTTCAATGGTACAACCAGCCCAGTGAACGAAGAGGAGATTCTTCGATGTCGGGGACTTACGGAGGTCCCAGTGGAGGAGATTCTAGTCCGTTGAGAGGAATTCTCAAAGGGAGAGTCCTTCCTTCACCGGGAAAGGGTGATCCTTAGAAAAAATGAAAAAGGATATAAAAGAGGGATGGATGTATGCAATGGAATGCTGACAGAGATATAGAGTAAGAAAACAACAGAAATAACAAACATATAATAAACACCCAACCAATAACAACTGACAGTGCTTCCGTGAGCACAACGGGGGCGCGCGAGGGCGCCAAGGTGGAGAGGCACGGATGGTGCCGAACTTGCAAGGGTAGCCAAAAAGGAAGCAGTAGATGTCCCACCGTGATCGCCAATCTGTGAGCGACGTCACGCGGTTTGGGGAGCGAAGAAGACGCGGAGCGCGCGGGCTCCTCTTGTTTGCTGCAATACAGAAATAAGAGAAAAGAGAAGGGGCCACCACGGGAGATTGCTCCAGCGGGGCGAGCGGGACAAATGTAATATAGCAAGATATGGGGGTTAAACGGCCATAGCGGGAAGTGACTCACCGCGGCCTCGGGGGGACGATAATGGTGCAGAAATCAAATAGCAAGAATTGAAACGGCCATTGGGGAAGTGACTCGCCGTGGCCTCGAGAATATGAGCAGATAAGAATATAACAGAATATAAGGAGAATATAAAGAATGGGAATTTAAACAGCTACTGGGGAAGTGACTCGCCGAGGCCTCGAGAATATGAATAGATAAGAATATAACAAAATATAAAGAGAATATAAGAACGAGAATTTAAACGGCCATTGGGGAAGTGACTCGCCGCGGCCTCGAGAATATGAGCAGATAAGAATATAATAGAATATAAAGAGAATATAGGAACGGGAATTTAAACGGCCATTGGGGAAATGACTCGCCGCGGCCTCGAGAGTATAGCAGGTATAAGAACAACATAAAGTATGAAGACAGAAATTTAAACGGCCATTGCGGGATATGACTCGCCGGGGCCTCGAGATTATGATGTGATCGCCAGGGGTCGAGGACCCCAAAATGAAAGAGTGATCGCGCCTACCTCACTAGCAGGAAGTGGCGGGTTGCTTCTTCCTCCCCCTTTCGCCGGCCGACGGAGAGGGCTTTCCTTGGGTACCCTTGCAAAACAACGACAAACAAGTAACGAGTGGATTAGAAAGATGAAGGTGTAGTATTCAAATCGTTGCGATAAAAATAATGAAATGATGGCAAGACACACACCTGGTTGGTGTTGTCTTTTAAACCCCTCTCGGACTCGAGTAGGAGGAAAATGAGATGATGGATGCAAGAAGTATATAAGAAGAGGCGCCCTTATGAAGGTGGATAGAGGATGCGAGATGATGAATGCAAAAGAACTACGAAGAAAAGGAAAGGATTGGCTTATTGGATGTGTCGATGGTGAAATCCGGTGGAGCTCCGGCAGCATAGGGACGACGTGGAAGCGTGGTGGATGAAGACGACCTTCCTCTCGGGAGCGTGGGCACCCGAGAAGCCGGCGGAACCTCCACCTACAAAAGACCCCACGGGTTAGAAATGACTCCGGTAGCCTCTGGGCACCGGTAGCCTATCGGATCTCTTAGAAGCTCCCCCAGAACTGAGGGGGTGGGCCTCTATTTATAGGGCTCCGGAGGGTGGAGGCATCCAGGACCCTGGACACCTCCATCAGGGCAAAAAAGATATTTTATTCTATTTTTATTCATTTTTCTGAATATTTTCATGGAGGCGTCCAGGGTCCCGGACGCCTCCATAACTCCCACCGAACTCCACCGAAAGTCGCACGCAGTTTAACACAACGCGTGGTTCTGTAGCGGCGACCCGTGATTTAGAAATGGGCGCGTCCAGCCGGCTGGACGTCTCCACAATTTGGATTCTTTCACACACGATAAACCGTCGATCGGTGGGCGGGGCCCCGTGAGTGAGTTAATGGAGGCATCCAGGGGCCTGGACGCCTCCAAGAAAATATATTTTTATTTTTTTGTTTTGTTTTTTTATGCCAACTGGCATTTTATATTTTATATTTTTGTTTTCATGGAGGCGTCCAGGGGCCTGGACGCCTTCATTAATATATATATATATATATATTTGTTTTTTTGGGTTTGAAAAATAAATAAAAATAATGGGGGCGTCCAGGAGCCTGGATGCCCCCATGAAGACCCACCTGGGTCCTCAGACAAGGCGTTGGCAGCCGCCCGGCAGACACCCTTTCCGGTTTCGGAACCTTCCGATGCGTCTGACTGGTGTTGATGCCGTCCGAATGCTGCGACGAGACGATTCCGGATGCCGAAAAAGGCAGAAGAAGACCCAAGAAAAGGAAGCACTCAAGTGATTCAAAATGCGAAAGCTGCCGCGGGGCGTTGTATAGTGATATGAGATTGTTCAGGAGACGTCAGGAATGGCGTGTCTACACCAGGGATTCCCACTAGGACGTCGAGTTGGTTGTACCATGAAAGCCCAATTGTCAGAAAGCACTATCAAAGTTTCTGGTTCTAGATATGTAACGGATCCATATTAGACCGTCATGCTCATCTAACGGCCTAGTATATGACCGTCACATTTATTGAGTCCATTTTATTGTTTCTGGATTCAGTCGTTCTAACGGATCAGTGATAGTCCGTCACGATCATGTAACGGCCCATTGATTGACCATCATAGTTCTTGAGTACTTTAACCCGAGGTCTGACCAAAGGGTTGATATTCTAAAGTTTCTAGATGGACTATTGATGGTCTAGGACTTGTCATACTGTTCAAGATACTTAATTTAATTTATGGAAAATAAGGAATGTACCGTTATGCTGCCGAATTGTTTCCATGAGCATAACCTTGTTTTAAGTCATTCTTGACCTCGCATTTCTTAATTGAAGCATTCATTCATTGAACTATTGTTATCATAAACTTATTTGAACTTGCTATATTATTGGCCATACTTTATTACTTGAAACGTGGAAGAAGCTTGATTTATACTTGAAGATGCGATCGGGCACTGATTGTGTTCAAGGGCTCTATGCTAGTCCCCTCGGCTGATTGCCGAAAACATACTATTATAAACCATGGGGTATGATGCTACTGGTGTCGCATTGCGCTGGGAGTACTTTCTCTATAAATAAGTGAAAATCCACGGCTCAACTTATACTCGTACATGACTTTCTTGCTTGTTACGTGATATTCCATAGAAATTCACGAAGTACTTGCTATTAAGCGAAGAGTACTTACTTGCTCGTTACATGACTTTCTAGTACATTCTTGTTCATGAAAGGCCATATCATGTTCTTGTTACATTCTTGATAGTTCATACTTGCTCATTCTAATCTTACATGATCACCTTTGTTACTTTGGTTATTTACATGTGATTTATCGTATTCGCATGACTTCACTTTATATTCTTTAGAGCTAAAATGCTAATCACTTTAATAGTGCCTATATGTTGATGCGAAGATACCTACTGGGCAAGTGAGCTCATTACCTATTTCTAATCATTTCTGGAGATGGAAGTGAGTCGGGATCGGATTCGGAACGTTCAAATAGCGGGTCCGAGAGTGAATGAAGAATGAGTGAAGACTTAGGAAGTCTACATTGTTTAGATTGAGTCTATGTAATTTTCTTATTTCTTGAGTCTAGTATGATGAAGAAAGTTGAAAGAGTGATTGTATTTGAATATTTGATTTGATTATTAATGAAATAAGTTGAAGTTTGAGTAAATATTGTGCAATTGCATTTATGTGTGTGATTGTCTTGCGCTCTGATCGTTCTTACTTGCAAGAGGCTTACCATGCCGGCTATTCACGTTCCTCGAGCTAGTCTTCCACTGTAATAAAGGCTCGGGGCGTGACAGTTAAGTTGGTATCAGAGCCTAAGTCTCAGGACTTTGGGAGAAGAATCATGTCATAGGATAAGTCCAAGGTTTACGAACCCCTACCTATGAATTAAGGAAGAAATTTCCATACTCATGTGAGAATTGGGTAGAGCCCAGGATAAGATAGTTAATTAGCTTTAAGATTAATTTTCTTCCAATTCCACGAGAAATAACAAGTTGTTATATTGCTATCAGGTACCTTATTTTACAAATGGCTTATCGCGTAGATTGGAATGGCATGCAACAAACAGTTGCCGGCCTTACTCAGGCATTGCAAACTATGGCCCAGGCAGGCGCAGGGGCAAGGGCTGGCGACTTACATTGCAATTTTCGGAGTTTAAACCCTCCGCGTTTCTATGGTTCTTCTAATTCGGACGAAGCAGAGAACTGGATTGACGAGATGAACCGCATATTTGATGTCATCCAATGCACCGATCAGGAGAAGGTGCGCCTTGCAACTTTCCAACTCAACAAGGATGCCCGTACATGGTTGAAGTCAGTTCCCGCACCTCCGGCCGATGCACCTCATACATGGGATGGTTTTCTCACTTTGTTCCGTGCTAAGTACTTTTCTGAGCACGTGAAAGAAAGAAAGGCTACGGAGTTCACCTCTCTTCGACAAGGAATGATGACAGTCACGGAGTATGAACTTCAATTCTCCAGACTAGCACCTTATGCACCACATTTAATCAGTACCGATCTATTGAAGGCTAATCGGTTTATGGACAGGTTACGACCCGATTTTATTCAGCAGCTCAGGACCCAAAACATCCGTACTTATGCGAAAATGTTACAGCGGACATATTTATGTGAAAGGACCTTAGAGAAGGTCAAGAAATTGAAAGGAAAAGGAGAAGAGTCTAGCAGACGATCTGATCGGCATTATAAGAAAGAAAAATGTAGCATCACGGAACCTCACAAAAGCTGTGATAGTAAGAAGAGATCCAGGAGTGGGAACGGTGGAAGTTCCCAGAAAAATAAGAAGATTAAGGAGGAGGAAAAACAAGTCACCACGGCTTGCACTTTTTGTGAGAAGTTCGGCCATTCGGCGGAAGAATGTTGGAAGCGCCTTGGTGCTTGTCTACGTTGTGGAAGCAGGGCTCATCGTATGCCAGATTGCCCCCTTATAAAGGATCAACCGTCTGGTGGAGGATGTAGGAGGCAGGCTCGCCTCAACGTTGTTCTAGAGGAAGAAGAAGCACCCAAGGATGGTGGACTTATGGAAGGTACCCTCCCAATTTGTTCTCGTCCTACATTTGTGCTATTTCATACTGGTGCCTCTCATTCTTTTATCTCCACTACTTTTGCAAAAATATTACCAATTGCATCAGTTCCTCTACCTTCAGATCTTGCTATTACCACACCCTTAGGATCTGGAGCTAAGCTTACTGAATATTATCCTGATAGCGAGGTGATAGTAGAAGGTCACAATCTCCCCGCAAACTTAGTATGTCTTGACATGAAAGATTATGATGCCATCTTAGGGGTAGATTGGCTTATAGATCATGATGCTGATATTAACTGCTGAAATAGGATTATATCCTTCCGAAAACCCGGTCTTCCTAGATTTTCTTTCCTTGGCATCAAGTATAGGAAACATCCCACTATCATATCCTCTCTTTACGCTAGCAAACTTATCTCGCAAGGATGTGAAGCTTTTCTTGCTTCTGTCATTGTTACCGAATCCAAGGAAATCATCCTAGTAGACATTCCTATTATAAATGAGTTCCCAGATGTGTTTCCACCCGAATTACCCAATTTACCACCCGAGAGGGAAGTAAACTTCACTATTGAACTCATTCTAAGAGCAGCACCTGTTTCTATAGCCCCTTACAAGATGTCCCCCACGGAACTTAAGGAACTAAAAAGGTAGTTGCAGGAATTACTAGATAAGATTTTCATCAGACCTAGCACATCCCCTTGGGGTGCGTCGATGCTATTTGTCAAGAAGAAGGATGGCTCTCTCAAGCTATGCATAGACTACCGGCAACTGAATCAACTTACAATCAAAAATAAGTATCCGTTGCCGCGTATTGATGAGCTCTTCGATCAGCTTTCGGGAGCAGTGTATTTCTCTAAAATAGACCTCAGATCAGGTTATCATTAGCTTAGAATTAAAGAAGAAGACATTTATAAATCAGCTTTTCAAAGTCGTTATGGCCACTATGAATTCGTGATAATGCCGTTCGGGTTAACAAATGCCCCAACATCATTTATGCAACTTTTGAACAATGTTTTCCTGCCATATCTGGACCAGTTCATCGTTGTCTTCATTGATGACATCCTGGTATTTTCCAAGATAAAAGAGGAACATGAAGAACATCTGAGAATAGCTTTGCAAACACTTAGAGAACATAAACTCTATGCCAAGCTTAACAAGTGTGAGTTCTTGCTCAAGGAAGTTTCATTCCTAGGCCACATTATTTCAAAAGAAGGTATCGTTGTGGATCCTTCGAAAGTCGAAGCTGTCAGAAATTGGAGCCGGCCAACGATTGTATCAGAAGTACGAAACTTTCTGGGTCTAGCTGGTTAGTATAAGAGGTTCAATAAGAACTTCTCAAAGATTGCAGTTCCTTTAACTAGACTCACAAGAAAAGAAAATCCTTTTGTCTGGTCCAAGGAATGTGAAACGAGTTTTCAAACTCTTAAGAATCATCTTACTACAGCTCCTATTCTATCACTACCGGTGGAAGGTGGTGGATTCAAAGTATATACGGATGCGTCTGGCATTGGCTTAGGGTGCGTCCTCATGCAAAATGAAAAGGTAATATGTTATTCTTGAAGACAATTGAAACATCACGAGAAAAATTATCATGTGCATGATTTGGAATTGGTAGATGTTATTTTAGGCTTAAAATTTTGGTGTCATTATCTCTATGGAGAGAAGTTCATGGTCTACTCGGACACAAAAGCTTGAAATACTTATTCTATCAAAAGGAGCTAAATATGAGGCAGAGGAGATGGTTAAGATATCTCAAAGACTTTGATTTTGCTATTCAATATCATCCTGGCAAGGCTAATGCTGTAGCAGATGCACTCAGTAAAAAACCAATGGGAATGCTATCAAGTCTTATGATTAGTATGACTAATCTTATTCCTCAATTTGCTTAGCTGAACTTAGATATTAATAGGAAGGAAGTGGATTGTTTCATAGCCAATATCTGAGCTTAGCCTACATTGATAGAGGATTCGGTCAAGGTGCAAAATGATGATCCTGTATTACTGGAGATTAAAGTTAACATAGAACAGAGGCTGGATTTCTCTATTACCAATGATGGAAGATTGCTATTTAAGGGCCGAGTGTGTGTACTAGATCATGTGGATACGAAGAAATTGATCTTGGATGAAGCGCATAATTACAAATACACCATTCATCCTGGTGGTACAAAAATGTATCAAGATCTCAAAAGAAATTTATGGTGGCCCAATATGAAAAGGGAAATAGCTAATTTCGTGTCTCGCTGTCTCACTTGTCAACAAGTTAAGGCAGAGCATTTTAGACCAACAGGTAAATTACACCCCTTGAATATTCCCGAATGGAAATGGGAGAGTATAGGAATGGATTTCATCATGGGTTTACCTAAGATCAGAGGAGGACACGATGGAATATGGGTGATCATAGACCGATTGACTAAATCCGCACACTTCATACTAATAAAAAGTCGATGGTCTATAGATATTCTAGCAGCATTATACATGAAAGAAATTATCAAATTACATGGTGTCCCCATCACTATTATATTTGATAGAGATCCTCGATTCACATCACAATTCTGGAAGGGTCTACAACATTCACTAGGGACTAGATTGAATTTCAGCACAACATTTCATCCACAAACTGATGGTCAGACGGAAAGAACAAATCAGGTGGTAGAAGATATGCACAGGGCTTGTGCTATTGATTTTAGAGGAAGTTGGCATGATCACTTGCCTCTGGTAGAATTTACATATAACAACAGTTATCATGCCAGCATACAGATGGCACCCTTTGAAGCTTTATATGGAAAAAGCTATAGAGCACCAATATGTTGAAATGAAATAGGGGAAAGGCAATTTCTAGGCCCCGACATTATCAGGGATTCTTCAGAGAAAATCAAGTTCATTCGAGAAAGATTGTAGATGGCACAAGATAGGCAAAAATCTTATGTTGATAATCGAAGACGCGACTTGAAATTTCAAGTAGGAGACCATGTGTATCTCAAGGTTTCCCCAGGTCGTGGTATTCAAAGATTTGGCATCAAAGGCAAGCTAACTCCAAGGTTCATTGGTCCATTTGAAATTTTTGAAAGGGTCGGTGAGGTGGCTTATAGACTGGCTTTACCTCCACAATTAGCAGGAGTTCATGACGTATTTCACGTCTCTATGCTGAAAAAGTATGTATATGATCCTAACCATGTTATCACTTATGATAATTTGGAGATTCAGAAGGATATGACGTACGAGCAAATGTCAATAAGGATTCTGGAATGGGAGGTGCATCAACTAAGGAATAAAGCTATTCCTATGGTCAAGATTCAATGGAAGAAATTATGGCCGACCGAAGCAACTTGGGAAACAGAAGAAGCCATGCGGAAAAGATTCCCAGAACTATTCAACTGTAAGCACACTCTCCACAATCCATATATATATTGAATTTTGGGACCAAATTCTTCTAAGTGGGGGAGGGTGTAGTGCCCCAAAATTTATATAAATAATTTTTAGATTTTTCTAGAATTTATTAGGAATTTATAAAGGCCAAAATAGATTAATAAATGAATTAATATTGGGATTATAAGGCCCAAATATGTTAAATAACTAGTCCAGCCTATTTAATTGAAACCCAATAGGTTTATGGACCAAGCCCATTAAGTTTGACCCATATTCTAGAAGGTTATTTAGCCTATTCACTAATTTTAAGGATAAATACGATTTTTTATAGATAATTATATGGATAAACAAACAAAAGAGTTTGAATTTTATTGAATTCTGTGCACATGGGATGTAGCAGTCTATCGTGCGACCGCCACAGTCAGGTAAGGCGCCTACCTTCGACCGTTACGCTCTGTTAGTTCCGTGAAGTGAAGAAAGAGTATAATAGAGTGGATTTTTGCTGGTCTATCCCTTAGTGATCGAGATGGAAAGACTAGTAGAGGTGTTAAAGACTCTTAAATGTCGATCTAAGCTTTAACAAGGACTCTAGAATCGATCTAATCCTCAAACCCTAGCCAAAACCCTATAAATATGACCTATTTTTGACCTGCGCGACCCCTACTTTGGCTCGCGTGGAATCAAGGTAAGGAGTCATAATTTCAGGTATGTTCTTTAGAACTTTTTGTTTATAATACTTTAGACTAATAGCTCTCAAAATTTCATGCTAGGAGACCAACTACACAAGAAGTTAGAAGCTTCCAAAGTTGCTGGTACGACCTTAGCAACCCAGGAATCTGAGCAAAGGTCCACTGAAGATCAGGGAATTAGATCACCAGAACGAGGTATTTAGGGTTTGATTCTTTAGAAATTTTTGTTCCCCTTAGTTTCATCTTCTTACCCTCAAAATTTCACGTCCTTAGGTCAAGAGGCTGAGGAGTCAGAGCGACGTGAAGTTGCTACACATTCATAAGAAGGGAAGGATTAGGGCGTGTCTTGCAGTCCCAAATTGGAAGATTAAAGCCCAGAAAAGAGGTAGGTCATCTCATGAATGGCAAGAACATCATTTTAAGGATAAAAACCCTCTGATTTTGATTGATTTCATGCATTCTAGACCATGAATTCATGTTTTAGTTTGACCTATGCATACATGCATGTGTTGAGCCTTAATCAAAGATAAAAGATATTATCTTGTTCAAATCACTGCAACCTACGCATCTACATAGCCTCTATATTTCGTTTCTCATGACTGGAATATTCTAAGTATTTTGATTTCTAGCCATGACATATTTTTAGTCTTTTAGCTTCTATATCCTGTCAGCAGAAGCTCTGACGGATTAAGGTAAGACCGTCACATGATTGTAATGGCCTTACGAACAACCGTCACACCCTCTATTATATTTAAATTTCTCTGTTGTCTCTGACGGACCAAAGTCAATGCGTCACAATACTGTAACGGCCCCACGATAAACCGTCACAGATGTATAACGCGTCCGTCTTAGACCGTCAGAGTGCTATTTTCTGTCAACCCAAGATAGGACTGAGGACAGTCAAACTTACTTATAAATAAGCCTAGTTGTCTAAGTTTTGACCTATTTTCATGACCTTGAGTTTATTAATTGATTCTTGATAGGAAATTGCATGTTTATAGCATTTTGAGTTATTTTAAGTTATGCTAATGTCGTTGCCTAAACTCCATAGTTTTGAATTTAAACTATGATTTTCAGTATTGTATTGACGAAGTTTTATCATGGTTTCACATTGTTACACATTCTTTTCTATCTATAGAGTCAATTTCTTTAAGTACATGGCATATATTCCGGTATATGACCATTAGTTAACACTTTGCACTATAGAAACATATTCTTGAGCTTGAGGACCTCTCTATTAGATATTCCTTCCAATGGACTAGGAAATCCTATTTCAAGGCCTCCGTAATTCTCCACGAGCCTGGGATTCCCATTAGGACGCCGAGTTGGTTGTACCATGAAAGCCTAATTGTTAGAAAGCACTATCGAAGTTTCTGGTTCTAGATATGTAACGGATCCATATTAGACTGTCATGCTCATCTAACGGCCTAGTATATGACCGTCACATTTACTGAGTCCGTTTTATTATTTCTAGATTCAGTCGTTCTGACGGATCAGTGATAGACCGTCACGATCATGTAACGGCCCATTGATTGACCGTCACAGTTCTTGAGTACTTTAACCTGAGGTTTGACCAAAGGGTTGATATTCTAAAGTTCCTAGATGGACTATTGATGGTCTAGGACTTGTCATACTATTCAAGATACTTCATTTAATTTATGAAAAATAAAGAATGTACCATTATGCTGCCGAATTATTTCTATGAGCATAACCTTTTTTTAAGTCATTCTTGACCTCGCATTTCTTAATTGAACCGTTCATTCATTGAACTATTGTTATCATGAACTTATTTGAACTTGCTATATTATTGGCCATACTTTATTGCTTGAAACGTGGAAGTAGCTTGATTTATACTTGAAGATGCGATCGAGCACTGATTGTGTTCAAGGGCTCTATGCTAGTCCCCTCGACTGATTGCCAGAAACATACTATTGTAAATCATGGGGTATGATGCTACTGGCATCGCATTGCGCTGGGAGTACTTTCTCTATAAATAAGTGAAAATCCTCGGCTCGACTTATACTCGTACATGACTTTCTTGCTTGTTACATGATATTCCACAGAAATTCACGAAGTACTTGTTATTAAGCGAGGAGTACTTACTTGCTCGTTACATGACTTTCTAGTACATTCTTGTTCATGAAAGGCCATATCATGTTCTTGTTACATTCCTGATAGTTCATACTTGCTCATTCTAATCTTACATGATCACCTTTGTTACTTTGGTTATTTACATGTGATTTATCGTATTCGCATGATTTCACTTTATATTCTTTAGAACTAAAATGCTAATCACTTTAATAGTGCCTTCATGTTGATGCGAAGATACCTACTGGGTAAGTGTGCTCATTACATATTTCTAATCTTTTTAGGAGATGGAAGTGAGTCGGGATCGAATTCGGAACATTCAAATAGCGGGTCCGAGAGTGAATGAAGAATGAGTGAAGACTTAGGAAGTCTACATTGTTTAGATTGAGTCTATGTAATTTTCTTATTTCTTGAGTCTAGTATGATGAAGAAAGTTAAAAGAGTGATTGTATTTGAATATTTGATATGATTATTATGAAATAAGTTGAAGTTTGAGTAAATATTGTGCAATTGCATTTATGTGTGTGATTGTCTTGCGTTATGATCGTTCTTGCTTGCAAGAGGCTTACCATGCAGACTATTCACGTTCCTCGAGCTAGTCTTCCACTGCAATAAAGGCTCGGGGCGTGAGAGTTCTTGTTCTCGTCGGGACATATGATCCCCACGCTAGAGCACATGGCGAGGATCACTGGCTTGAGAGTTCACAGAGCACCAGTGACGGGGACGACGTATGTCGACTACCGAGAGTTGGCGCGAGAGCTGCTCAGGTTGGAGCTTATGAGGCCAGGACACCACTCGTCCATGCTGGCACGAGCGACCCTCAAGGTGAGCCTGGGATTGAGAGGAGCAGCGATAGATGTCGGAGAGCTACCTGAGGAGCACCTAGGATGGATAACAGACCAAGCCAGACATAGGGTGGCTGTTGGACCAGGCCCGGAGGGAGATGTAGTCCTCCGCCGCTTCCTGATGCTGAAGTTCGGTAAGCTGCTCTTTGCGACGAGGGCGGATGGAGTGAGCTACAAGCTCCTCTCACTATTGAGGGACTCAGACGGAGTTGGGGACTACTCTTGGGGCACAACAGTGTTGGCGTTTTTGTTCGACTCCCTCAGCACCACCGACCGACAGACGATGCTGGGCGGCTTCTTACCTCTGCTTCAGGTAAAAATGCTTTACTTAAAATGCTTATGCTCTTATGATTATGCTTATGACTGCTATATGCTAACACTTAACAAATGCAGGTATGGAGCTACATGTACCTCCCCAGCCTAGGGAGAGGGAAGGAGGTTGATGAGGGCATCCCTTGCCCCTCCACATTTTCTCCAGACTCGGATTGTTCGTCAGTAAGCGCCATTATGTTAGTCATGTATTTTTGAGTCTAGTCATGTAATCTTCACATTTTCTTTGAGTCAATATCATGTAATTTTCCCTTTATTTGAGTCATGTACCTAGGTTGTTGAGTCATTTTCCTAAGTATTGAGTCATTATGTTGGTTTGATAGGTTAATGGGCCCAATTCATTGGGCTAGGCCCAGGGGCGCCCCTCCCTTAGACTGTTTGGTCATTAGTTAGTTTGTCAGGGTCAGTTTGGTCTTAGGAAAAGTGTGGAGTCTATAAATAGTCCCACCCCTCTCTCATTTGTAACAACTTATGCTTGAATAATGAATCCAGAAAATTTTCACACCTTCTAGTTCCCTCTCAATATCTCCCTCTCTCTCTCTCTCTTACTATCACTCTCTCTAAGTGGGTTGTGCCCCCTCTCTCTCTCCTCCCCACCCCAATTTCGAAATTCATTCTCTCTCCTCCCCATTCACCCCTCATTAAGGCCCCTTCCCCTTCCCATGCACTCATTCAATTCCCCCTCCAACCCCTAGGTGGAAACCCCTTCTCCTAGGCACCTTTCCACTCTCCCAAGCAACCCTTCCTCTCCCCAAGGTTGAAGGGGCTCTTCCCTAAGCCCAAATTCGAATTTCCCTCTCCCTAGGGCTGTGCCCTTCCATCTCCCCACCTCCTAAACCACCCTAAGTCGAATTCCATCTCCCCCCAACAGCCAAGTTCGCCCCCCACCTCCTCTCCTACTCACCATCTCTCTTGTGCACCTCCATCTTCCCCCCACCACCCTTTGCAGCTCCAGCTCTTCCTCCACCCATCCCTGCCCCCCTAGACCTCTTGGAAGATCCTAGCCACGTCCCTCCCCCCTCCACAAACCATCAGCCATCACTCCCAAGCTATGCTACCCTCTATCCCATTCCCTTAATCTTGCTGGTTTGCAGTTTCAGATAGCAGGTCGCAAGCAGCAGGGTTGGGTCCTGAAAGTTGCATCGGATCCAGCCTCTCCCTGGTCCTTCTGGTGTCAAGGCTTACATCTCTGGAAAGGTCGTCTAGAGAGCTTTCAAGGCAAGGTGGTTTCGTCGACATCTGAGTTCCGAGCTGCCGGTAGGAGCGATTCTCCCTCGACTACGTAGGACCTCTCAGGCAGGGAACCAGAGCGAGCGTGGAAGCTCGACCACGACGAACCTTTTGGGATTCAGATCAAGTGTTCTTCATAAAAAATCTTCCCTCTCAAGTCCTCTTTTATTCTCAAGAATCAGAGCTGCATTTGGACATCAGCATCTAAAGTTACGAATTTTCTACTCCAAGTGTGTCAGGTCGGTTTTCAGAAGCCAGAACCGACACCCCTCTACTCATCTGATCGTCCCGGTCTTCTCCGACATCTTCTGACCACGCCGTTGGTGTCGAAAGAAAGAAGACTTGAACATGGTTCCAACGGTTTAGGTCTCGTCTCAATCAGAGCTTGGTAGAGATCGTGGCACCCTCTGCAACCAGCCATATTGTTCTGCACCAGACAGAGGCAGAACTAATTAGTCCGGTTCCAGACTCTGCCCCGGCCAGCAACGACTTTACCAAGCACAGAAAAAATTCAGAGGTCATCCTTGGTCCGTTGGCAAGCTTTTGGCGCAAGTCTCATCAAGTTCTGAGCTCTGTGGAATTTTTGGCAGCATCATCACCGCCCTACTGTCCAGGAACTCTGAAGATTGGCAGAACCGGCAACGATCCGAACGTCGGGTTTTCTTCATAACTCCCCCACCCCGCTTGGCCGGCTGAAGGCCCCTCCCTGCGTGGAGGTAGTATTGGATGTAATAAGATTAATCCCCACCCTAAGATCACCCCTCCTGCGAGAGGCGTAGTGGTGTAATCTTGCCATTTCAGGTTGAAGCGACACCGACGCGGCGTGCGGGTGTATACCCTCGCCTCCCTGCTCGCCCCCGTCTCCGGCCGGAGTCGGCGTCTTCACGCCGGCTAGGTGAGCTCCTGAACATCTCTCATTTCTGTAATGGACTTGCTTAGCTTAGTATTGCTATAGTTACTCCGTCGACGGTAAGAGAGTGTCCGATCTTAAATTGCCACCAAATTGAGTGACCACCGCGGGCGAGTTGTGAGAGCATCCACTTAACCCACACCCTTGGTGTGTTGGCCGCTCATGATTTGGGCATCCTAGGTCCATTTGGGGTTCTCCCCAAGCTAGCCAACCATTGGAGTCTCAAGGTCCCGCCTCGGACCCTCTCCAACATCGCCTAGTCACCATCGGGCACCAAGTGTGCGCCATACGGGTGAGCTCGTTAGTATGAGTCCGCTGCTCAAAACTTGAATGCTTGCAAAATAGGTCTATAGGTCGGTTTTACATCAAGTGGTATCAGAGCAAGTTCACAACTTGTCTCTATCAAGTTGGTCCTAGGGCATGTCTATGCATTTAGAGTCTTCAAGTGCATCACTCTTGTCCCCTAGTATGGCCACCTCATATCGACCTTACCAATCGGCCCACTCCATAAGTCTAAGCCACCAAGAGATGCCTACCACTAACACCCATAACTTCCCTGGCCATGTCAACTACTTCATGAAAGCCTTGACCTATGCCAATGAGCGGCTTGATAACATATCGGGCCGACTCAACCAACTTGGAGAAAATAGGCCCACCCCAAGGACGGATGATAGGATGGTCCCTTTCCCACTTCCCACCTTTGATGGAACCTCTCCTAGAGAATATTTAGATTGGGAAGTTACAATAGATCAATACTTCACTTGGTATCCTATGTCTGAGGATGAAAAGGCATGGGTTGCCAAAATGCAACTTACCAAACAGGCAGAAACTTATTGGATGCAAATTGTCGGGCTAAAGGTACTTAGAAGGGAAACTCCCATCACCACTTGGAAGGACATGAAGGAGCAACTTAGGGCAAAATATATGTCCCCTTCCTACCCAGGTTACCAAAGCCCAAGGAGCACTCCCACTCCCTCAACCCCACCCGACCAAAACCTCACCCCTAAAACCCAAGTATCTAAGGCCTCCACCTCCTCACCCAACCCCATAAGGTCCCCCACACCCCAACCAAAACCCCCTCCCCTAACCTACACTAGTCAAGCCCCTTTAACCCCCACCTCCACCCCAAATGATCCCAAGGGCAAGAGACCCTTAACCGGCCCGATTCCCTCCATAAGGACCACCACTCATCCAACCTTCACCACTCAAACCCAAGTGGACCCCATGACCACCCCTCCACCTAGGCCCATAATGGCCATCACCCCCCAACCCAAAACCCCTCACCCAGCCCACCTCCCGCTTCCTACACCAATCTTTCCCCAACCTAGGCCTCCTCTACTTCCCCTTCCTATCCAAATCCAAGTCCACCCTTGCCCACCACCCCAAGTGCACCATGCTCCAGCTATCACCAATTCTCCCGCATTAGACCTACCCAACCCATTAACACTAGGAATTGAAACCCACACACCCATCCACATGGAAATAGATGCTAGTCCCGAACAAAAACCTACCCTAGAGGAAATCCAAGAACCTCCACTTCCACCCACCTCTCCTAGTCCGGATCATCAAAAGTCACACACCTTCACCATGAATGAAGTCATACTTCAATGGCTCAAACAAGGACCCACCCTTCCTAGCTCACCCCCACCTCCCTCACCGTTGGGATACCCATCCCAAATTGCCCCCCTCTACTCCTATCACACCACAATACAATCCTACTATGAGGTAGAAGGTTGGGATGATCTCCTCAAGGGTTTAGAATGGCAACTAGGGTTAACTTGCTTATTGACCTTAGGAAAGGCTCACCCAAAAAGTCTTAGTCTAATCCACCCATGTGTTGGTTCTATCACCTCGGTCTTCACCATTGGTTGCTATACTAGTGACCTCCTTCTCATTCTCCCTATGGATGAAAAACCCATCATGATCCACCCCACTTCCATTGAGATCCCAAGTACCTTGTCGACTGGCCCACTAACGACCTTGCTACCTTGAGGGAGGAGGACCCACCGTGTGAAGACCATGTGGGCATAGAGTCTCTTCTTCTAGAAAACCCAGTTCATGACCCCTTTGATCCCTTCCTTTGGGAGTATGGGTACCACGTGACCCACCCACATCACCCACCACCCACCCTTTCCTACCCCCACACACCATGTTGGGCCAAGCCCACCTCATCCATGACCCAGGTTACACCATAGAAATCATGACCTTAGGCAACACCCGCCTAGAGATCAAGAAAGTGCCCCACCCCATATCCACCTACCTAGATCCCTTTGACCCTTTTGAGTGGAAGCTCAAAGGCCACCCCACCATCCCACATGAGGAAGTCATCTTTGAGAAAGGAATTCATATGTCTTGGCACATCACACCGCTTGGCATGATTAGTCCGTCGGGTACATTCATCCACATCACCCACATGTCAAGTAGGAAGCATAAGTGGACCATATTTGGATGTAATGGTCCACCCTCTTTCATCATGAGTCATAAGCATGAAAGGAGCATACATGGATGTCCGGGTCCCCCATCATTTGTCACCACCATGCCTACCTATGGATGCCCCGGTCCTCCCAAATCATTCAACGTCCTCATAACATCAATGCATGATAGGTCTATATGTGGTTGTCCTGGACCACCTTTGCATACCATACATTGTCAACTCACATCGCATCATAGTGCATGGCATATGCATTCAAGCAAGTATCAAGCAACAAGCGGTGGGATTCACAAGAAGCGAGCACAAACTCCTAAGCACCACTTTGAGTTCCAAGTTGACAACTTGGTGATGATGGCTTTGGAGTGGCTCTACTTTAGGGTCACCTCCAATCTGAGGGCACGAGGACTTGGACCTTGCCAAGATCTGAGTGGCTTTGGTAACCCAGCTTATGGGTTGGACTTTCAAATGGGTTTTGGGATTCACCCCACTTCCCATGTGGCGGATCCGGCACCCTCTAAGGGCACCGCGGTGGATCCTAGTGAGTGCCTCGAGCTTACACCTACCCTTGTGAGAGATACCCTCGGAGTGCCACCACAAATAGCTTGAGAGCCCGACGTGAGCACACGGCGGCAATACCAGGCAAGCAAGATCCTATCGCCAGCATGAGGGTATGACCGAGCCACTTTGTCGAGCTGAAGTGCTGTTCCCCGACTATGATCGCGGGTTGAGTATGGAGATCGTGGATCGCCCAGAGCCGCAGTTCGATGTACTACTTCCTTGGTGGACCCATACTCGACGAGGTCGAGTTTTCCCCACCCCGGGGGTATGATGAGGGCATCCCTTGCCCCTCCACATTTTCTCCGGACTCGGATTGTTCGTCAGCAAGCGCCATTATGTTAGTCATGTATTTTTGAGTCTAGTCATGTAATCTTCACATTTTCTTTGAGTCAATATCATGTAATTTTCCCTTTATTTGAGTCATGTACCTAGGTTGTTGAGTCATTTTCCTAAGTATTGAGTCATTATGTTGGTTTGATAGGTTAATGGGCCCAATTCATTGGGCTAGGCCCAGGGGCGCCCCTCCCTTAGACTGTTTGGTCATTAGTTAGTTTGTCAGGGTCAGTTTGATCTTAGGAAAAGTGTGGAGTCTATAAATAGTCCCACCCCTCTCTCATTTGTAACAACTTATGCTTGAATAATGAATCCAGAAAATTTTCACATCTTCTAGTTCCCTCTCAATATCTCCCTCTCTCTCTCTCTCTCTCTTACTATCACTCTCTCTAAGTGGGTTGTGCCCCCTCTCTCTCTCTCCTCCCCACCCCAATTTCGAAATTCATTCTCTCTCCTCCCCATTCACCCCTCATTAAGGCCCCTTCCCCTTTCCCATCCACTCATTCAATTCCCCCTCCAACCCCTAGGTGGAAACCCCTTCTCCTAGGCACCTTTCCACTCTCCCAAGCAACCCTTCCTCTCCCCAAGGTTGAAGGGGCTCTTCCCTAAGCCCAAATTCGAATTTCCCTCTCCCTAGGGCTGTGCCCTTCCATCTCCCCACCTCCTAAACCACCCTAAGTCGAATTCCATCTCCCCCAAACAGCCAAGTTCGCCCCCCACCTCCTCTCCTACTCACCATCTCTCTTGTGCACCTCCATCTTCCCCCTACCACCCTTTGCAGTTCCAGCTCTTCCTCCACCCATCCCTGCCCCCCTAGACCTCTTGGAAGATCCTAGCCACGTCCCTCCCCCCTCCACAAACCATCAGCCATCACTCCCAAGCTATGCTACCCTCTCTCCCATTCCCTTAATCTTGCTGGTTTGCAGTTTCAGATAGCAGGTCGCAAGCAGCAGGGTTGGGTCCTGAAAGTTGCATCGGATCCGGCCTCTCCCTGGTCCTTCTGGTGTCAAGGCTTACATCTATGGAAAGGTCGTCCAGAGAGCTTTCAAGGCAAGGTGGTTTCGTCGACATCTGAGTTCCGAGCTGCCGGTAGGAGCGATTCTCCCTCGACTACGTAGGACCTCTCAGGCAGGGAACCAGAGCGAGCGTGGAAGCTCAACCACGACGAACCTTTTGGGATTCAGATCAAGTGTTCTTCAGAAAAAATCTTCCCTCTCAAGTCCTCTTTTATTCTCAAGAATTAGAGCTGCATTTGGACATCAGCATCTAAAGTTACGAATTTTCTACTCCAAGTGTGTCAGGTCGGTTTTCAGAAGCCAGAACCGACACCCCTCTACTCATCTGATCGTCCCGGTCTTCTCCGACATCTTCTGACCACGCCGTTGGTGCCGAACGAAAGAAGACTTGACCACGGTTCCAACGGTTTAGGTCTCGTCTCAATCAGAGCTTGGTAGAGATCGTGGCACCCTCTGCAACCAGCCACATTGTTCTGCACCAGACATAGGCAGAACCAATCAGTCTGGTTCCAGACTCTGCCCTGGCCAGTAACGACTTGACCAAGCACAGCAAAAATTCAGAGGTCATCCTTGGTCCGTTGGCAAGCTTTTGGCGCAAGTCTCATCAAGTTCTGAGCTTTGTGGAATTTTTGGCAGCATCATCACCGCCCTACTATCCAGCAACTCTGAAGATTGGCAGAACCGGCAACGATCCGAACGTCGGGTTTTCTTCATAACTCCCTCACCCCGCTTGGCCGGCTGAAGGCCCCTCCCTGCGTGGAGGTAGTATTGGATGTAATAAGATTAATCCCCACCCTAAGATCACCCCTCCTGCGAGAGGCGTAGTGGTGTAATCTTGCCATTTTAGGTTGAAGCGACACCGACACGGCGTGCGGGTGTATACCCTCGCCTCCCCGCTCGCCCCCGTCTCCGGCCGGAGTCGGCGTCTTCGCGCCGGTTAGGTGAGCTCCTGAACATCTCTCATTGCTGTAATGGACTTGCTTAGCTTAGTATTGCTATAGTTACTCCGTCGGCGGTAAGAGAGTGTCTGATCTTAAATTGCCACCAAATTGAGTGACCACCGCGGGCGAGTTGTGAGAGCATCCACTTAACCCACACCCTTGGTGTGTTGGCCGCTCATGATTTGGGCATCCTAGGTCCATTTGGGGTTCTCCCCAAGCTAGCCAACCATTGGAGTCTCAAGGTCCTGCCTCGGACCCTCTCCAACATCGCCTAGTCGCCATCGGGCACTAAGTATGCGCCATACGGGTGAGCTCGCTAGTGTGAGTCCGCTGCTCAAAACTTGAATGCTTGCAAAATAGGTCCATAGGTCGGTTTTACATCAGAGGTACATCCGGACCTTGTGCCCATCACGAGGTGATGGATGGCAGTATTGGACACCGGGTCGCTGTGACACTTGGCACGAGCGATTCAGGATGACATCGACACACTTCCCTATGCATTGGTAAGATCCTAAACTTAAGACTTCTAAATGCTCCTGAAATGCTTATAATGCTTGACTCAATGCTTGCCTTTTCAGGTGCGCTGGACACCGTATCGTGACGAGGGTCACGAGGGATAGCCCTAGGTGGAGGCAGCCCAGGCCGACGTGGGACGAGATGTGTGGCTTCATTATATGAACATTATCGAGCCACTGCACCACCACCTGATCATGAGGACCAGGGGCGTCCAACATCTGGAGGTGGAGTTTCTAGCGAGAGACGAGGAGAGCATAGGACGATCCTCGAAGGGATTGAGCGGAGAGATCGACTGGTTACTCGAGCGATAGACCAGATCTGAGACTGGACACTGAGAGGTCGAGTGGTATGAGCCCGAGCTACTAGTGATGAGGCCTATTTGAAGGCCTACGCCAGGAGATATAGGGATCAGGTCTTCCACGGCGTGCGACGACCGGTATGACTCTCTAAACTTAAAACCCCTAAGTGACTTCTAATGCACTGACATCTTGACTTTCTATATGCAGCTAGACCCCCAGGGATGGATAGCAGAACTCCAAGGTCTTCTTCACTCCACTATTCAGCAGAGGGATGAGTTCCACCGCGCGCTGGAGCTTCTGGTGAGCTTTACTAAACCCCAAATCTTAATATGCAAAATGATTTGGACTGACTAACTGACTTCTTAAATGCAGTGAGCCGAGGGAGCATGGCGACTGGGATTGGATGCTCCATCTTCTTCCTCCCAGCCAGCGGGTAGTGCTGAGCGAGATGCCGACTTCGCACAGGCGGTTGCTCGGGCCGAGGAGGCCGAGGCCACTCTCGTAGAGAGGGTAAGCAAACTAACCGAACCCCTAATGCTTATGCTAATGCAAATGACTAACCATAATAAATGCTTATGCAGAAGAGGGAGCTGACCATGACATTGAGTGAGGCAGAGCGGTGCCGAGCGATTCCGAGCAGAAGCAGACCGACTCCGTAAAGGAGCAGCAAACTTGGAGAGCTACCATACCGAGGCGAGGGAGGCTCAGCGTCAGGCCTATGATTTGAGGATCGAGCTGTGGGCTGTAGAGCGAACCGTCCAGATGATGGGCCGAGGACCTGAGCGGAGTGCTTCGCAGAGTGGAGCGCGGAGCAGCGCGTTCCTGGAGTTCCTTACAAGCTCCTCCGGCCATCGGAGGAATGAGGAGACAAAGAGGCGACGACGACGAGAGGAGGGTCGCACCACCATAGGCCCACCAGAGAAGCGGCACGAGGACACCGGAGACAGTGGGGGTCCAAGAGAGGGACATGCTTGAGAGTTACCTTATACTTATGGACATATGCATGTATGAAAATATGATTTCTTTTGTCTTTTTCTTTTGTTAAATGCAAATGTGTGAATGCAGACTCTTCTAATCCCGACGACCTTTAAGATTGACAAAGAAAGCGAGAGAGAATGAAAGAGAGCGGATCTGGGAGAGAGAGAACACACGAGAAAACCGATGATCAGGTGAGAGAAAAATGGTCTAAGCAGGACCGTTAACCATAGGGCGACGGTGAAGAATGAGGAGAAAGCTAGAAAATGGTCTATTGAAGACCGCAAGAGGGAATAAACGGTCGTGCCGTGACCGTTAGGCGAGCGAGAGAGAATGCGGTGAAGAAATGGGATAAACTGTCACCTGATGACCGCTAAAAAGAGCCTAAGCGATATTGCGATAGACCGCAAGGGCAAAGACTCAGTTAAAATTTGAACGGGACTCTTCGAGAGAGTCCCAATCCCGTGATAGAGGCACCTAACTGCACTAAGACTTATCCTAACTTAAATTGAGGCCACCTAGCCTCAATCCCAATGCATTAGGATGAGAATTAGAGCCCTATATATAGGAATAGACCCAGAACTCGTAGCTCACAGAAAACTTCTGCTTTTAAGCCCTAAAAACTCCATAAGAACCTCTTAAGACATCATGAAGAGGAGCTTTGAGGCTAGCACCATGGAGGATATTGTTTACACTGGGCCAAGGCCGGGTAGGAAGGAACATGGGGAGCTTCAGCGGCTGATCTCCATCCCCAAGCACCTGAGCACAAGCCCTTCATGAGAGGTAAGTCATAAATTTTAATTCATGAATGTCCTTAAACTTTCTTATGACACTCCTCTTTTTCTTCTTTTCCCTCTTCTTCATCTTCTAGCTCCTTCCTGGCCCAAGATGTTACTCTAGCTTAAAGTGGGTGGCTCCTATGATAAAGGAACTTCCTTTAGAGGTCCTCTCAATTCAAAGGGAATGGCACCTTCACCCTTTACTAGTTCTAGCCAAGAATTTCCAGAAAATTTCCTTAGATCGGCCTAGCATTTCAGCTTTAGTGGAGTTGTGGCATCTTCAAACACACACTTTCATGTTCCCAACATTTGAAGCTACTATTCTTATAGAGGAATTTGAAACTTACCTAGCCCTTCTTAAGACTAAGGTGGGAGATGAAGACATGGTGTGCCACACGGTTGACCCTATAGACCCAGCACTTATCTTGGGGGATTTCATACACAACCCAAAGGATGTGAAAACCATGATTAGCTCCCACCATATTCATTTGATACCTATAGCCCAATGGGTCACTTCCCATTGCAAAAACAAGTGGGGGAGATATGAAGCCATAGCCAAAGCTACTTCCATTTGCTTGTGCGGGATCTTACTCTTTTCCACCACCGACAACCTCTTAGACATCCAAAACCTCAGCATTATTAGTGGATTTTGGCAGGGTTTATCTGAAGTCCCACAATCAATGGCACCAAAGAGGGGGGTGAATTGGGTGAAATCACAATTTTAACAAGGTTATACTCAATTTTAAAATTATGCGAGAACACTAAGAGATAAGTGTAGGATAAACCAGATCTATCAAAAGCAATCACTGCAACAGCCCTTGGTACTAGGCGGAGTTAACTGATCCGAAGATTTACTCACGTAAACTGTTATCTTTCCGGCAAAAGTAACCTTATCAGTTCGAATCCAGCTTTTGATATACCAAGGATCTATTTGAAGGTGATCAGTTAATCTAGATCTAAAGATAGCAATTAAACTAAATCCACAAGCATGCGCAGAAGTGGGATAGGGGAAAAGGAACAAACCACAATGAGACAGCAATTTTTAGGTGGTTCGGATGCCACAGCGGCAACACTACGTCCACCCCTTACCAACCGTGAGGATCCACACACTATCTTGTAAAGAGATACAAGATCAAACACACACACACACACAAAGACAAAAAAACTTAACTGCACACACACACGGATCTGCAAAGATCCATACACACACGGATGATTTAGGAATACAACATAACCACAATTGAAGCTCAGAAAGATTGAGAATGAAAAACACAAAAGAAAAGGCTTGATTAATGCTCCCCCTTAGTTGATGAAGAATTCCTTGGATGCAGCTTGAGCTCCACTTGGTCTGGCCTTTGATCTCCTTCAGATATGGCTTGATCTTTTCCTGAGAATGGAGGAAGAAGGATGAAGAACTCTTCTCGGAGCACTGTTCACGTCTGCAGTGCTAACTCCCTTCTTTTCCCCTTTGGTAGCCTCCTTGATCCACTTTGAGCATTAGGGTTTTCTTATCCCTCTTGTATATGTTATATAGACTTTGAATGGTCCATGGACTCCCCCAGACCAGATCCACAATTTCTGGAGAGTTTGATTGCTTAGGGATTAAACAATACCAAGAGGGATGGATTTCTCAAAGTGACAAAAAGTCAACAATTATGGGCAGCTCGGGGCTGGCGGTTGACTTGCAGAGGCCAGCGGTCAACCGCTAGGAGCATTCCTATAGCCATTTGGCTGCTAGAAAAATAGGTCGACCGCTAGGGTCCTGGCGGTCAACCGCCATTTTTACAGGTCTTCTTCTTTTGGTTCTGTGATTTCAGGTGGACCTCCAATGGTCCAGAGGTCGACCACCAATCTCCAAACCTGTAAAAATCAAGTGTTAGCCAGAAAAAAAACTGTCCATAAGTCCGATGATTGAAATGGGCTTGAGTTATGGTTGATTACAAGTTTGTTTAGGCTCGATTTAACACATGGAAGGATTTAAGAACACTAAGTTGAAAAGGAATGAAATTTGATGGTTTAGAGCATAAAACTTTGTTCAAATACAAGGCACGCAGGAGATAAATGTCATGGGTTTTGTTATCATCAAAATCACTCAGATATGATCAACAATCTCCCCCTTTTTGATGATGACAAAAGCTTGGCATTTAAGTTCACGTGTTCAAACCAAAGTGCCTATGAGCAAGTTTTCAAAACGAAGTCAATCACATTTGAAATTCAGTTGAAATCCATCAATATGAAACGTTGAACTCAAGAATTGAAAGTATTCAACACATCCATTTTAGCACGTCATATCACTTCCAACACAAACAAATCAACATATCCATACCAGCCATTCAATACTTATTTGCCAAATTGAAAAGAAGTGAGAGAGGAGAAGGCCAATCTTGTAAGTTCAAAGAGTGCATTCTTCCATTCATTCTCATTACTTCAATATAGGGTACACTGAATGCAAGAGGTGAAAGTGGACTCGACATACGAAGGAATGCAACCTCTAAATGCAAATCACTGATGCAATACAACCAAAATGCAACCAACATGCTCAAACTACGATGCAAGAGACAGACAGGCATGCAAGAAGGCAAATACACATAGCATATATATAACCCTAATAGCCTACTCCTCCCCCTTTGACATCAGCAAGAAGGAGTGGGGAGGGATACAAAAGGTGGACAAAAGTGACACTAGTGACTCGAGAACAGCTACACAGCAGGTTGATCCTCAGCTTCCTTGCCATGAACACCATCTTGGGCACCATCAACATGGGGAGAGCCAGTAGGAGTAGGAGCACGAGGGAGACGGTCCGCAATGTCATGTAGAGTTTCATCATGATGAAGAAGCTGGCGACGGATGACAAGAAGGGATTGGTTGGTCAGCCGGAAGGCTTCACGGTTATCTTCATGACTGGCATAGAGAGTGGCCATGTGGGTGGAAAGATCATCCAAAGCGTGGGTGAAGGAGTCCATTCGTCCAGTCATGGTATCCATAAAAGTGTCCAAACGCCCAAGGGAGGAGTCAATGCGAGTTTTCATGCCTAAAAGACGCCTATCTAGAGTCTCATAGTCCCCCCAAGTGAGATGCCCAGCACCCTGAGTGGAAGACTCCCCATGAAAGTACTGCGGTGGTGGAGGAAGAGCCGCTGGAGGAGGCACATCTTCGGGCTGGACTGGTGCAGGTGCATCTTGGTGATCTTGCTGTTGGTCCAGTTCTTGTTCTTCTTCACTGTCATTCTCTTCCCCATAAACTGGGACAGCACGATGAATTTCGCCATTTGCAGCACGGTAATATCCTATATCGGAGAAAATTATATGCTCATTATAAATGTCATCATGGCGGACTAGAACAAACTGCTCACCCTCCAATGGGACCCCGACAAAAGTGAACACTCCATTGAGTTGAGAAGCATAAGGCAGGGACCGCCGTAAATGTGTACGGCATCGACTTATCAGTTGAGTCATGAGCCATCCCATGTTAACTAATTCGCCATTCATAACATGATAGAACAAGAATTGGTGCACTTCAGTCACTTCATCTCAGTTGCCACTCTTTGGATAAATAAGTGTAGTAAACATATGATGGAGAACCCATTGCAGTGCGGGAAAGTGGTTGGCATTGAGCTCAATTAGGTCACTCACACCACGTACAAACTCACAGCTCGTCATGGCAATGAAACTTGCCTCAACCTCACCATGCCCAAAATTCATGTCTGCACCATGTGAAGAGACACCTAGGGCATGATTAAATAGTTTTGAATTAATTCGGATCTTAATGCCCTGAACCATTATGTACAATCTTCCATTTCTATCAACCAAATTACCATAGAACTGTTGTACTAGATAGGGATAGAACCGGTTGTATCTAGTGACAAAATCAAGCCACCCCGTTTGCATTGAGAAAACTGTATAAATGTCAGGCAGGATTTCATTCATCTCTTCAAAATCGACAAGACGTGGGTCAATGATAGTTCTTGGAGGTAACCTGGGTGCTGGAGCTTGTGGTGGTGGTGCGGCCGGAGCTTCACGTCTCCGAGCACTAGGTTCCCCATGGAGAAGACGCCGAACACTCCTTCTAGGTGCCATTTTAGACTAAGAAACCCGCTGAAGATATGATCCTCTTGAGAGGTAGAACCTCTACCTGGGGATGGAGAGAGAGACATCGGGGAGGACTGTGAACACCTTCTTCCTGCTCTGGAACTCAGGGAAGGATGACACGAGCGCACGAACGCCGGTGAGGAGTTGTTCCGAAATGGAGAACAATCGGCCTGATCGTGTTCGGAGAGAGGAGATGTGGGGTTTTTAGGGCTTAGAAGATGGGAGTGAGGTGTGCTAGGGTTAGAATGGAGTAAGGGAGAGATAAGGGAATGCAATAGAATGAGGGAAGGAGAGAGAAAACCCCCTAAAAATAGGGTTCGGACGCGGCTGAACCGGGCCGGTTCGCCGCTAGCGATCGACCGCTTGGGCATAGAAACCCCCATTTTTGACCCCGAGAGAAAAAGAGTCTAGCCAGCGACCTCAGTGATAAAAGTGGACTCCAAGACCCTATGGAATCCCCCATTTTCTCAAAAACATATTTTCCTCCTTTTTAATATATATATATATATATATATATATATATATATATATATATATTTGCTAACCCAAGAATGATAGCAGGCAAGAGTCGACTACGGAAACCCCTGTTTCAAGACTGCTTAGAACACTAGATCACTAGTCCACGTTTATTTGTCAAGGAGTATTTAGTCTTAGGAATGTGTCAAGGAAAAAGTGTGTAAATATATATATAAGAACAAGTACACATGCTAGGTATTGTCATACACAATAGAAATAAAACACACACAATGCATGCATATCACAAAATCTACCCAAAAGAAATCAACCTAGTGCAGACCTAAGAGCGTATGCTCTCACCCTTGCACATGCCAAGTTCTCTCCTAATTTTATTGAATTGATCCTGATTTAGGGGTTTTGTGAAGATGTCAGCCAGTTGGTTAAGTGTATCAATGAACTTGAACTCAAAGACCCATTTGCCTACATGATCTCTCAGAAAATGATGCCGAATGTCAATGTGTTTGGTTCTGGAGTGTTGAACAGGATTTTTAGATAGATTAATTGCACTCGTATAATCACATAAGATCGGCACACAATCCACTTCAACATTCAAATCAAGCAATTGATTTTTGATCCAAAGTACTTGGGCTCCACAACTTTCGGCGGCTACATATTTTGCCTCGGCCGTTGAAAGAGCTATTGAATGTTGTTTCTTAGAGGCCCATGAAATGAGGCACCCGCCAAGAAACTGACACTACCCACTTGTACTTTTACGATCTACAATGCACCCGGCATAATTCGCATCGGTATAAGCAATTAAATCAAAAGAACTACCGATAGGAAACCAAAAGCCAAAATCTATTGTGCCAATAAGATATCTAAAAATGCGTTTAACAACTGATAAGTGAGATTCTTTAGGGCATGACTGGAAATGGGCACAGAGACATACACTGAATTGGATATCAGGGCGGCAAGCTGTAAGGTACAGTAGTGATCTGATCATACCTCGAAACAGTGTAGAATCCATTGTATTACCATTTTCATCCTTATCCAGCTTTGTGGTGGTGGCCATGGGAGTTGATATGGGTTTTGCTTCCACCATCCCGTATTTCTTCAGCAGTTCCATAGTATATTTGGCTTGATTGATGAAGATTCCTTCTGAAGTTTGTTTTACCTGCAATCCAAGAAAAATAGTCAGCTCCCCCATTAAGCTCATCTCGAATTCTCCTTACATAATCTTTACAAATTCATCGCATAAGGCATTGTTAGTAGCTCCAAAAACAATGTCATCCACATACACTTGAACTACCAAAATGTCCTTACCTGATTTCCTTGTGAAATGTGTTTGATCAACCTTACCTCTCTTGAACCCATTTTCAACCAGAAATGAGGTAAGCCATTCATACCATGCCCTTGGTGCTTGTTTTAGTCCATACAAGGCCTTTTGGAGCTTGTACACATGTCGTGGATGTTTGGAATCTTCAAAACCTGGAGGCTGCTCTACAAAAATATCCTCCTTGATATAACCATTAAAAAATGCAGATTTAACATCCATTTGAAATAATTTAAAGTTCAAAGAGCAAGCGTAGGACAGTAAGATCTGGACTTCTTCAAGTCTAGCAACCGGTACAATAGACTCATCAAAATCAATGCCCATCTCCTTGTTGTACCCCTTGCCTACAAGCCGGGCCTTATTCCTAACAACTAATCCCACATCATTTAGCTTGTTTCTGAAAACCCAATGGGTTCCAATAGTGGGATGGTTCTTAGGACGCGGCACGAGAGTCCACACCTCGTTTCTTTCAAATTGGTGCAGCTCTTCATGCATAGCCTGAGTCCAGGATTCATTTTGAAGAGCTTCATGAATGTCCTTGGGCTCTTCTTGTGAATGTAAAGCCATCAAATCTTCCTCTTCTACCAGCCTTAGAGAGGACCTAGTTCTTACCCCATCCTCCAAATTACCTATGATGTTCACAGCTGGATGATCCTTGAGAAATGTGGAAGAGCTAGGTAAGTCAGGATGCTGCACTTGTGGTTTTTGCAGTGTCTCGAGTGTGGGATCTTCATCTTCTTCACTCTTGCTTGAGGTTTCTTTCAATGGCTCATTCTTAGCTCCATCATTAGTTGAATTCCTAGGAGCTTCATCTGCATTCATGGTAGAAGAAATTTGATTTGTTAGTTTTGATTCTGATTCATCAAAAATAACATAATGACTTTCTTCAACGACCAAAGTCCTTTTATTGAATAACCGGTAAGCTCTAGAATTAAGTGCATAACCTAAAAAGATTCCTTTGTCATTCTTTTCATCAAACTTACCCAGGTTGGACTTACCATTGTTGAGAATATAACAAGAGCATCCAAAAGATTTGAGATATGAGATGTTTGGTTTCTTACCCTTGTAGAGCTCATATGGAGTTTTCTTCAGAATGGGCCTTACCATTGCCCTGTTGATGATGTGGCATGCTGTACTTACCGCCTCCGCCCAAAAGTACTTAGGTAGTGAGTTCTCACTGAGCATGGTCCAGGCCATGTCTATCAACGTTCTGTTTTTCCTCTCCACTACTCCATTTTGCTGGGGCGTCCTTGGTGACGAAAAATTATGTGTGTACCCCTGCTCTTCACAGAAGATGCTGAAATCATGATTTTCAAATTCACCACCATGATCACTCTGGATGGTGGTGATGAGGTAACCTCTTTCATTTTAGATTTTCCTGCAAAACACTTGAAATTCCATCAAGACATCACTTTTATTGGCTAAAAATAACACCCATGTGAATCTAGAGTAATCATCAATAATTACAAATGCAAACAATTTACCCCCTAGGCTGGATATCCTAGTGGGACCAAATAAATCAATATGCAGCAGTTCTTGAGGCCGAGAGGTAGAGACAATATTTTTATTTTTGAAAGAAGTACGTGTTTGCTTGCCTTTTGTGCAAGCCTCACAGATTTTGTCGCTTTCAAATTTTAATTTTGGCAAACCATTTACCAGGTCATGTCTAGACAACTTGGAGATTACTCTAAAACTAGCATGACCTAGTCTTCGGTACCATAGCCATGCATACTCATGGTTGTTAGCCACCAAACACACATCAGCACATGAAACATTATCAAGATCAATTGTGTACACATTGTTATTCCTTTTACCGATAAAACTGAATTCATTTGAAATTTTATTCATGACAAGGCAGTGGGTTTCATCAAAAACTATCTTAAATCCCTTGTCACACAACTGACTTATGCTCAACAAATTATGATTCAATCCTTTCACCAAAAGAACATTTTCAATCAAGGTTTTAGAATTCTTACCTATATTTCCAATTCTGATTATTTTACCTTTGTCCTTTCCACCAAAAGCAACTGAGCCTCCTTCCTTTTCTTGCAGCTTGGAGAACACCTTCTTGTCCCCTGTCATATGCCTTGAGCAACCGCTGTCCAAATACCATTTGCTCCCCCTGGCTTCAAGACATAGCTGCAAGAAACAAATTTCTCATGCAATTGTTTTTGGTACCCAAACAAGTTTGGGTTCATAGGAGTTAGTCCAACTTCTTGCGGGTGTTCTCTTTACCTATGGAACATGATATTTAGGTGTGCTTTGTCTAAACTAGCAGTTAGAAATCACATGATCAAATCTACCACAATGAAAGTAATTGACATGTGAGAAAGTTCTTTGATATCTGTGTGGCTTAGGTTGAACATGTTGGGGTTTAGAATTAGAACATGAAGCATGATTATAGCCCTTTTCATGAACAAAGGATGTGGTGATCTTATGCTCAAAAGATTTTTTGTTTTGAGGTGTGTACCCCAAGCCTTCCTTTTGGAAGTTGACTTTAACCCCCAATAAGTTATCCATGTTTTGTTTCCCTTTAACAAACCTAGTCAAGATGGACCGAAGTTCAGCAACTTCTTCACCCAAAATCTCATTTCTCCTTTCGAGTTCTGAATTTGTGTATTTCATAGTTTCTTCTTCCTTTTTCAGATTTTCACACACTTTTTCAACTTCAGCCATTTTGCAAGAAATCTCTTCTTTGGTTCTTCCAATATCTAAAATAGTTTGCAGCAAGCTTTCTCTTTCCTCAGTTACTTCAAACCATTCTTGTTCCAATTTTTCAAACTTGACAAAGATATCTTCATGTGACAGTTCATCAATTTTCTTTTTAAGAGTTTTATTTTCAGATCTGATTTTCTTGTATTTGGCATACAGCTTTTTATATTTAGACTCCCATTGTTCATTTGAAATAAAATCATGGTCCAAGTTTACCTCGGTTGAGTCATCCTCATGAGCCATAAGACACAGGCTCTCCACGAGCTCTTGTATCTCCTCCTCGGACGGTTCATCCTCTTCATCGCTCCACGTAGCAACCATGGCTTTGGGCTTTCTGAAATTGTCCTTTTTGAATTTCTTCTTCAGGTCTGGGCACTCTCCCCTCATGTGCCCGGACTTTTTGCATTCGTAGCATATGATGCCACTCGGCTTGCTCGACTCACCCTTGGTTTGAGTGGGCTTCCTTTGCCCTTTTCTGAAGTTGCCTTGGTAATTTCTTTTCTTCCTCAGAAATCTTTTTACTTGACGAGTGATCATAGACAATTCTCTTCGTTGCTTCCGTCACTGGACTCTTCTTATGGAGAGTCGCCATCGGATTGATGAGCTCTCAATCCAATTACTTTCTTCTTTTTGATATCTTCCTCAGCTGTCCTCTTCACATTTATCTCATAAGTCATGAGTGACCCTATGAGTTCATCGAGGGTAAGTGTGGATAGATTCTTGGAGTCTTCAATAACGGTGGCTTTGGTGTGCCACGCAGGAGAGAGGGATCTTAGCACTTTTCTTACGAGCTCAGAATTTGTGTAATCTTTCGTAAGACTTTTGAGACCATTCGTGATCTCAGTTAGTCTTGCGAACATCTCTGAAATTGTCTCTTCAAGCTTCATCTTGAAAAGCTCATAGTCTCGAACCAGAAGGTTGGCCTTGGTCTCCTTGACCTCGGATGTCCCTTCATATATGAGCCGTAGTTTGTCCCACATTTCTTTAGCTGAGCTGCACATGGAGACATGAGAGAATTCGTTAGGGTGTATCGCACATTGCATAATATTCATAGCATTGAAATTAACAGTGCATTTCTTAATTTTCTCGGGTGTCCATTTTTCTTCATCATTCCCAAGTTTGTAAGGACCCTTGTCCACAACTCTCCAAACTTCGTACTCTTGAGCCCTCAAGAAAACATGCATTCTATTTTTCCAGTATGAGTAGTTTGAGCCGTCAAATAACGGAGGACGGTTGATGGAGTGACCCTCGGGCATCATACCCTTATTTGCCATTGATCCGGATCTCACTCTAGATCGTTAGATCTATGAAGGATAGAGCCTTAGCTCTGATACCAATTGAAGTCCCGCAATCAATGGCACCCAAGAGGGGGGTGAATTGGGTGAAATCATAATTTTAACAAGGTTATACTCAATTTTAAAATTATGCGAGAACACTAAGAGATAAGTGCAGGATAAACCAGATCTATCAAAAGCAATCACTGCAACAGCCCTTGGTACTAGGCGGAGTTAACTGATCCGAAGATTTACTCATGCAAACTGTTATCTTTCCGGCAAGAGTAACCTTGTCAGTTCGAATCCAACTTTTGATATACCGAGGATCTATTTGAAGGTGATCAGTTAATGTAGATCTAAAGATATCAATTAAACTAAATCCACAAGCATGCGCAGAAATGGGATAGGGGAAAAGGAACAAACCATAATGAGACAGTGATTTTTAGGTGGTTCGGATGCCACTGCGGCAACCTACGTCCACCCCTCACCAACCGTGAGGATCCACACACTATCTTGTAAAGAGATACAAGATCAAACACACATACACACACAAAGACAAACAAACTTAACTGCACACACACACGGATCTGTGAAGATCCACACACACGTATGATTTAGGAATACAACATAACCACACTTGAAGCTCAGAAAGATTGAGAATGAAAAACACAAAAGAAAAGGCTTGATTAATGCTCCCCCTTAGTTGATGAAGAATTCCTTAGATGCAGCTTGAGCTCCACTTGGTCTGGCCTTTGATCTCCTTCAGATATGGCTTGATCTTTTCCTGAGAATGGAGGAAGAAGGATGAAGAACTCTTCTCGGAGCACTGTTCACGTCTACAGTGCTAACTCCCTTCTCTTCTCCTTTGGTAGCCTCCTTGATCAACCTTGAGCATTAGGGTTTTCTTAACCCTCTTGTATATGTTATATAGACTTTGAATGGTCTATGGACTCCCCCAGACCAGATTCACAATTTCTGGAGAGTTTGGTTGCCTAGGGATTAGACAATACCAAGAGGGATGACTTTTCTCGAAGTGACAAAAAGTCAACAATTATGGGCAGCTCGGGGCTGGCGCTCGACCGGCAGAGGCCAGCGGTCGACCGCTAGAAGCATTCCTGTAGCCATTTGGCTACTGGAAAAATAGGTCGACCGCTAGGGTCCTGACGATCGACCGCCATTTTTACAGGTCTTCTTCTTTTGGTTTTGTGATTTCAGGTCGACCTCCAATGGTCCAGAGGTCGACCGCCAATCTCCAAACCTATAAAAATCAAGCGTTAGCCCGCAAAAAAATTGTCCATAAGTCCGATGATTGAAATGGGCTTGAGTTATAGTTGATTACAAGTTTGTTTAGGCTCGATTTAACACATGGAAGGATTCAAGAACACTAAGTTGAAAAGGAATGAAATTAGATGGTTTAGAGCATAAAACTTTGTTCAAATACAAGGCACGTAGGAGATAAATGTCTTGGGTTTTGTTATCATCAAAATCACTCAGATATGCTCAACATTATCCATCTCCCAAGCCGTTCTTTCCTACCTTTATGAAGGTCTTAATTCAGCTTCTGTTGGGGGTCCCCTCTTTTAGTCTATGATTGTCTTGGAATGTTGGATGGGTGTTAGGCTAAAATTTCTACCCAAGGAAGACGTACCATCAGCTAGCTGCATCTTTGGAATCCACCCACTCTTCTTCATTGGAGGAGCATCCGGGTTTCCTACACAGATTGAATGCCGAACGTCGAATAAGAAGACAAGGGACGATTGTCACCTTTTCCTCAACACCTTGCCAATTGACAAATTCATGATGCGAGCATGGACACTTCAAAGCACTACTCTCAGATTACCTCAGAAACTGGTCCTGGACTTCTAGCTAGTGGGAAACACCACCTTGGCACTTTACAACCCCCACCGGTGCTATTTACAAGTCGGACTTCCTCGCATTATGGTTCCAACACTATCTCACTTCCCTCCCCTTCAAACTAGGAAAATTGGAACCGAGGAGGATGAGCAGGCGATCCGGAGTGCTCTGACCATGTGGAAGATTAGCCGAATCCGTACCTTACAGGCGGAAGTGGCAGAGAATGAGGAGGAGTACCGAGCTTAAGTGAAGGCATTACGCAAGATCCGACCTCGCGCGGATGCAAAATTGAATGTAATTATAGCTTATATTGATCATGCATTTGAAATTATGGAAAGAATGATGTATTGTGAACCTTGAATGAATGAAATGCAATATTGGATTTGAAAGATTTGCAGTGAGATTGTTCCTAAGCTTGATGGTTCAGATAGAACATGTAACGTCCGAGAATTTTTTAAGAATTTTTTGGATTTAAATATAACTAATTAAAGCATTTAATGGGCTATAAATGAATTTTGTATAATTAAATCCAATTATTTAGGCCCTACATTTGATCCAAGAGGATTAGGCCCAAATAATAAACCCAATAGGCCCCAAAAAAAAGGTTTTGTTTGACTTTAGCCCATATTCTAGAAGCTAAAATAGGTGTAATCATGGAATTAAGAGATAATGACTCTTTAGGAAGGTAAATAAAAGGATAATATTAAGGATAAGAACAAAAGAGTTTGAAATCTTTCATATTCGGCGCCTAAGGTTGAAAACGGTCTATCGCGAGACCGCTAACGGGAAATAAACGGTCGTCCCAATGACCGCTAACCACTGTCAGTTCCGTGAATAGAAGAAAGCGTGATAAGGTTGGATCTTTACCGTCCAAATCATCTTGGATTAACTCTATCAGTTAATTAGATAGGTCTAGAAAAATTGTAGATCGAATGGAAAGTCTAATTGGGACTCTAAGTTCATTCTAATCCTCAAAACCCTAGCTAAAACCTATAAATAGGTCCCAGATTTAACGTGTGCGACCCTTACTTTTGGCACGCGTGGAACTTAGATAAGGAGGATGAATTAGAGGTATGTTTCTTTTCGGAATTTGTTCATTATAGTTAGAAATTACTACTCTCCAATTTTTGTTCTAAGAGATCAAGCCTACAGGAAGTTAGAGTCATCCAAAGTTGCTGATTCTACATTAAGAACTCAAGAATTAGTGCATCCGACCCAAGAAAATCAAGGAATTCGGAGCCCTAAATAAGGTATTTACCAAAAGTGTCTTTAGAACTTTATGTTCCCCTTTATATCTTCTATCTACCCTCAAATTTCACGTCCATAGGTCAAGGGCATCAAGAGATTGAGGGACCTGAAGTTGCTGGCTTAGTACAAGAAAGTGCGGTAATTAGGGCATGATTCCAGTCAGAAATTTGAAGTCATCCCATGAGATAACCTACCTTTAATAGTGCTCCTAGACTTAAACTTTATGTCAGGAATAAAAGTCCTCTTGTTTAAAGTAATTTCATGCATTGTACGCCGTGAATTTCATGTTAATCATTTAGGCTACTATTCATACATAATTCTTAGCCTTAATGAAATAAAAATGGAATTTTCTTATTAATCACATGAACCTATGCATATTGTTGGCCCATATTTTGTTCTATCATGGTTATGGAAGTTGTAAGATGTTAATTTCTAGGCATGATATCCATTAGTTTAGCATTTAATCTTATTATCTTTTGAACTCGATTTTATACAGGAAGAAACGGTCTTCCTTCAGACCGCTAGAGAACTATCGCGGTCGTGCGACATACCGCTAACCGTAAAGTGAGGGTCCTATATTTGACCTTTTTCGAGTTCTAATTTTGTAATATTGATAACCCGAACCATATTACAGAATTAACCATAGTTAATATATATTAAGCCTAGTTAACTAAGTTTTAAGCCTGATTTAAGTACTGATTTTATATACTTAGTTGATTTCATCGTTTATCATAATAGATTCCATGTTTCTAAGCATATTTGGTATTATTTTAACTTATGTTAATTTGTGACCAAATTCATATATTTTGTAATAAATACATGTTTTAAATTGAGAGAGGATTTGTGATTGAACTCTGTTTTACATGATTCTATCTCTCTTCTAAGAGTCATTTTCATAAGTACATGGTACATATCTATGTATGTTGTCATTAGTTACATTTTTTTTGCACATTAGGAACACAATCTTGGACATGACTACCTCTCCTTTGTATATTCCTTCCAATGGACTATGAAATCTTGTTTCAAGGCCTCTGTAATTCTCCGCGAGCCTGGGATTCCCACTAGGACACCGAGTTGGTTGTACCATTAAAGCCCAATTGTCTAGAAAGCACTTATACTAGAGTTTTATAGTCTGGACATTAGCGGCCATATGGTTGACCGCCAGAGTCTGCTAGCGACCATTAACTAGACCGCTAAAGGATCTTAAACGGTTCTCCGCTAGACCTCTAAAGCTACAGAGGTTCTGTTTCGGATATCGAACTATCTTATCATAAACGGTCCTGAACTAGATCGCCTTGATCAAGAAACGGTTCGGTAAACGACCGCCAATGTCATGAGATTGATTAACCTGGGGTTTGACTCAAGGGTTTATTTTTCTATGTTCCTAGATGGTCCAATTGATTATCTAGAACCTGTCACATTATTCCAAAAATACCTAAGTAATTTTGAGAGTTAAAGAATGTACCGTTATGCTGCCAAAATTTTCTAGCGTAATCTAGTTATTAATTCATTCTTTGAAATCTCTTATTCTCAATAGAAGCATTCTTATTTTTTTGGTTACTTTATCATGGAACTATAATTGAAATTATACATGTTGTGTTCGGTGCAAGTATTCAGAGCGGGGGGTGAATGAATATAGCCCTTTGAAAACTTTCGGCCAATTAAAATATTCGGCCCACTAACTATCTAGAATGCTAACTAGACAGCTTTATCAAATCTGAAAGACTAATTAGCAGTTGCGGAATAAGACAAACAGACAGTAAGCACTCTAACAAGACAAGTTAGACGAACTATAGCTCACTTAGAATTTCAATCACTTAACAGATTAAGACACTCTAAGCAATTAGACAATTCAAGCAACACACAATCCCAGTGTCAAATAGATAGCGTGCGCAGCTAATCAACTTCGTTGAACTTTGAAGCAAACACTTGAAGCGCCATTATGCAAGCATCTAGCGGAAGCAATAAGACAGATGAAGAAATCAAACCTCCTGCACAATGGGTTTTAGGTGGTTCGGTCCAGCAGACCTACATCCACCCCACACTCAAACCGAGTGTGGCTTCACTAACAACTGGGCAACACAGCTTGCCAACAGACGCTGATACACAGCTTATCCAGGGGAACAACCTCCCCTCTTCCTCCTACCCGGAGGGAACCTCTAGCAACCCACGGTCACTAGAAACCAGAGACTCACGTCTCTCTTCCTCTTTACCAAGAGGGAACCCCACTGGTAGCAGCCCGCTACCAGTGAACCAACCAGTAGCACACTGCTACCAGCAATCCACCAGAGGCCTAGCCTCTCTTCCTCCTACCCCGGAGGGAACTCACAAGCAGCCCCCCTGCTGCTTGCAAACCGGAGGAACCAGCCTCCCTTCCTCCACACAGGAGGGAACTATCACCAGTAGCATTCTGCTACCAGCACAAACCGGAGACACACCCGTCTCCCTACTCCTGATCCCACAGGAGGAACCCGATCCCCAGCAAGGCAATCGGAAGAACAAGACTTACCAAAGAAACAAAAGAAAAATACAGGAACATAAAAACACAGCAACAAAAGCTGGAAATGAAACACAAGAAATGTGGCTCTCAATGAGCATAGTCGTTCTGGATTTGATCCACGAACAGACTGAATTGATCTGCAATAGACTCTCTCCTCCTCTTCTTTTCTTCCTCTTCTTTCTGCTTCTCTTTCTTCTCACTTCTTACGAGCACTATCTCTCTCTTTTCCTTCTTCTTCTCTCACTCTCACTTTCTTCTCTTTTTCTTCTTTTTCTCTTTTTCTGGATCGAAGGGCTTTCTGCTCTTCAGGCTTCTTCTTCGATCAGTCTTCTACAGAGGATGAAGACTCATATATATAGAAGCAGCAGCAGCACACTGGGTGAGTGTGGCTTCCACGTTTCCTGCCCTAGAAATTCGGACCATGTGGCAGCATCCTGGTTCATGAGCCAGGCACCTCAGATCATGTGCCCTTCATTAGCACGCTCAGCAACTAGAGTCAGGTGGCGTTAACGCACTTGCTTCAAGGGGTTGACGCAGCCTTCAAAGACATTCTACTAGCAAAACTCAAGTCTGCTGCGTTGACGCTTCCAACCCATGGCGTTGACGCATTGATGCGTTCCAGTGAGCTACCAGCCTAGCCCTATTGACAGTTGCGTCGACGCTGCTCCACTGCTGCGTTGACGCATCGGTGATCCAGCATCTGAACTTAGATGGCTTCAGCGCTCTCACATTTCGTGTGGAGTGCGTTGACGCATTGTGCAACTGCGTCCACCCTCTGGTTACCTGATCGATCCATCAACCTGCTGCGTCGATGCCACTTGATGAATGCGTTGACGCACCAGAGTAATCCAGTAACCCATTGGCTCTCCCTTTGTAACTGCTGCGTCGACGCTCTCAGCATGCTGCGTTGACGCATGGAGCTGCAGCGTCGATGCTGCCAATGTACTCCAGAGGCTGCAATAAGGGATTCTTGAACCGCTGCGTCCACGCTACTTTCTCACTGCGTTGACGCACCAAAATAATCCAGGAGCTTCTTTCTTGATTGTTTGAAGTGCTTTGTCCACGTGTCAGCATTTCAGCCTCTTGGATCACGTGCCAAGTCTTAATGGCCTGAATCATCTGAAGACAGACAGAGGAAAATGAACTTAGTTCAGACGAATGTATATACTTAAGCAGAGCTGCCAGTGTGTGGGCTTGAACAGTGCAGCAAGTGTGCAGACTTGGTAAAACAAGGTCCAGTGTATAGACTTGCAGATACGAAGCCAATGTACAGACTTAGAAGGATTTGAACCAGTGTCCAGACTTCAGGTTTAATTGGGGATGTACAGACTTCAGGTGTGTAGACCATTGTGCAGACTTTGGAGAGCAGTGGCCAATGTATAGGCTTTATGGAGCGAAGCCAATGTGTAGACTTCACGCTGTACAAACTTGAGGCTTTAAAACGTTGAAGGCACAAGACGATGTACAGACTCAAATTCTAGACCAGTGGCTGTACAGACTTTGTTACCCAAACGAATGAATAGACTTTGCCACAGTCTAATGTATAGACTTCAAGAAACTGAACTGAAGAGTCGACGCATCAGCTCAAAGAGTTGACGCACTGGTGTGAGAACAGAGACAAGTATGACTGAAGGGTCGACGCATCAGCACACTGAGTTGACGCACTGCTGTGGAGACTGTGCAGACAGAGTGTAGATAGAATTAAAGTAGAGCATGTTATCTGACAGCCATATGAACTCCATTCACTTACATGATAAAACATGAATTTATCGAGCATATAAAAGACACAGCTAGATGACTCACAGAGAATAACTCACTTCAAAGACCAATCATCAAAACCATCATCAAAACCATAGGGGCACAACAATCTCCCCCTTTTTGATGATGGAAACACTACACAGTGAGTCATCTGATGACTCAAACTATTCTCCCCCTTTGACTTCATCAAAAAGAAAATAGTTTGAGAAATTAAAGCAACCAGCATGCTATAATTGAAAACCAATCTCCCCCTTTGATATAGTCAAGATGAATCATGGGAGGGTAAGAATGCATATGCAGATGGAGATTTCAAAATGCAAGATCACAATTCTTCCCCTTTAAGAGTTTCTATGCAGCATGATGCATACGACATGAAAACTCCCCCTGAATAGATGCCAATTGATATGCAAGTGATGCATGACATGGAAGCTCCCCCTCAATAAGTGGAATCTTATGAGATAGATGATAAGGAGACCACAGGGGCAAACAAGGACAAGTTCAGGTCAATGAGCAGAAGAGGTTCAATTAGCAGATTTCTAAAGAGGCTTCAACTATAAGAATTTCAATCAGATTTTCAAGGAAATGTCATTCTCATAAATCCAAATCAGAATATTTCAAAGTCTTCCATTATAAGGGCTTATGAATGAATTTTATTGATCAACATGGTTTAAACATGATGTATGCAGAGTTTTTTAATAAAATTATATATTGATATCTAAAACCATGGTTTAATAAAAATGAACCAAGCCCTCATATTTATCTTGATAAATCTTCCTTTCTCTTACACAATCAACTTTATTGACTTCTTTTAGAATTACATGCATCAGTATTGAAATCAAGCAATTTTGAAGTCATATGATTTTGTCTAGGGTTGTAGCAATTTGATTTTAGCATCAATATTCAGATATAGAGATTTGTTCAACAATTTTTCATGCTACAAATTTTACGAGTACTCTAATTCAGTGCACACCTTGTAACTAGAGGATATACCTTGATCAGAGGCCAATATCCCTAAGCACTTAGTGTGACTAACTGTCATGCTTCATATGAACAGAGATAGCATTTACATATCATGACACATTGCAAATCATTTCTTGATGAGTGAGTTGTATTTCTCAGTGTGCATGCCATTGCTCTGCCTGAATTTCAATTAATCTTAATCAGAGTTAACTATGGTACCTCATGACATAGTCCTTTGGACACGTGTTTCTCAGTGACCAAGATCATTGCTCTGACACAAAATACCCTTTAGGCATATCAGAAAAATTCATTTGCTTCAGGTCAATATTAATCTCATGTACTTAACCAAATAAAGTTATGTATTCAATAATGCAGATTTCAGAAGATTTTACAAGACACATCATGAAACAGTTGGTTAAGGTTTATTAAACATGCTTCATATATTTTTAAGAGATTTTAAAGCCAAACTCATTGAGTACATTAAACTTAAACCACATGAGTTATTTCAGTCATTCATAAAAATGTATAATAGAAGATTTCTAGTTCAAGAATTTTTAGAGTTATGATCGAGATAGTCCCATTGAAATCTTCATGACAGACTGATGGAATTCTGAAGCCAAATAATACCAATTGATAGGAGAGATTTCGAGGCTCAATGATTTCTGATATCATCAAGGTTTGTCAACTAAGATCAATGATGAAGGGTATGCAATGAATTCTCACAAGAGTATGCATTTGACAACCTATATGCAATGCATTGACTCCCCCTAACACTATGCATTCAGACAATCTTTTTGGCATTTTTCATGAAATGCAATGCAATTAACTACATGCATGCAAAGACTCAACACTGAATGCTATGCAAAGATATGCAATTAACTCCCCCTGAAAACATACAATGTTTGCACTGAAAACTGAACATATGAAACCAATTGATATTGTGACTTGTGCACAATCAGACTGTCCTATCGGATTTTTCAACATGAGCAACATGCATGGATCAAATTTCAGCTAATCAGATTTTTCAGAAAGCAATGGACAGATTTCAAACAGCATTCAGATACAGTTCAGATTTTTCAAAATGTAATTTGTTTTCAGAGTTTATGCATTTCAACAATTACCAAACAACTACAAATGGCAGATATGCAAGAATACATCAAATCAGATATGCAATGAGTTTCAAAATAGAAAATGCAGAGAGATTACCTGAAAAATGTGAGAATGAGGTTTTTCATTCTTGAGTGCCTTGGATCATTACCCCTTTATTCCATCCAAGGCACACCTGCTAGGCACCTTCCTATTTTCCCCTAGTAGGAACCCAAGTGGTCTTGGGTCTTGCATAGTAATTAGCCCCTTTTGGGACTGCCTGCATCTTTTTCTGTGCCAAATAGTCATCAGAGTTCATGATAAAACAGTTATGCATTGAATGCCCAGACAGCCCACAATAGTGGCATGAACTAGAAGGTTTCATGTTCCTCTTATGTATACTAGCATGAACTTGAGCATTATAAGAGTGAGCATGAGGGTTTTTGTTATTATTATGAAACTTTTTCTTTTCATGACCAGCTACCCTGCAAGCAGCAACTTGGTGGCCTGGTCTTCTGCAATTTGAGCAAACAGGAATTCTTTTAAAAACAAGTTTGTTCCTATCAAATTCTTTGAAATTTCTATTCCTACCCTGGACATGCCAGCAGTCATTGACTGCATGGCCATGCTTCCCACAATGGGAGCAGAAATGGAACTTTCTTCTAAAAGAGCTTGCCCAACATTCAGTGGCCTTGTGCCCAAGCTTGTTACAATTAAAACATTTGGCATGCTGGTTCAGAGAAGCAATTTTGTTTATATTAAAAGCATGTTGGTTAGCATAAGATTTAGCATGATGTGAGAGTGGTTTTTTCTTTCCATTAGTAAACCAACATTGAGCAAAGGTGTGGCCTAATCTACCACAATGAGAGCATTCACTTTTCTTTGAATGAACAGCAGGTTTTCTATCATGATATTTCCTAGCATTCATCATTTCAGTATTCAAATCATCCAGTTCGTTTAATTCACACTCATGCATCAAATGACCAAATTTATGACAGTAATGACAGATAATCTTCTTTTTAGATGCATGTGAGTGTGTGTGAGGACTGTGATCAGCAAACACTGATGGACCCTTTTTATTTATTTTCTGTTTTCCAATCATTTTCTGATTTTTATCATGTTTTTCTGTTTTCTTTGCCTTATACTGAGGTGAAGATGAAATAGAAGGCTTTTCCTGTTCAGAAGATTTAACAAAAACAGTTTTCAAATTGGATCCAACAACCTTCCTCATGACTGGACTGTAGCCCAGTCCCTCTTTCTTAAAATTATCCTTTGCTCCCAACATTTTCTGAGCAATGGGCTGTTTATCTTTAGAGGTGGTGGCTACATCTGAACCACTTACAAAAGATGTCATAACTTTGTTCTGAAGTTCCTTCTTGTTTACCTTATTGTAGCCCAGCCCTTCCTTCCTAGGGTTGATTTTTATACCTAGTAGCTTGTCTATGTTTTTCTGCCCATCAACAAATTTAGACAAGGAAACTTTCAAATCTTGAATTTCATTTTCTAAAGAGGAAATATGTAGCTCATAACTGGCAATCTCTTGCTCACAACAATTCATAGCTTCATTCAAAACTTTGTTAGCAGTTTTATATTTTTCAACTTCCTGTTCCAGATTACTCAGATTATCAGAATCTTCAACACTCACAGTTTTTCCTCTTTCTAAGGCTAGCAGTCTCTCAGACATAGTGGAGTTCAGCATTTTTAATTTCTCATTTTCTTCCTTTAGCTTGTCATTCTGAATTAACTCATTTATCAAAGTCTGATCTTCTGAGTTAGTTTCAAGTTTTCTTCCAGCCTTGAATTCCTTCAAATCTTTTTCCTTTTTTTAATGTTTTTCTGTAATTCCACATTCACAGATTTGATGGCTTCAAGTTTTTCAGCAAATAAGTTCTTCTCTGCTCAAGTTTCTCAGATTTTTTTATCATTTTTATTAGCAAATTTTCTTAGAGAATCATTTTCAGATTTCAGCTTGTTTAAATCTGAGTTCACACTTTCAAAGTTTTTCAGCAATTTTTCATACTGGTCATGATAGTTAACAAGAGTCTGATTATCATTATCTGAGTTGAATTTTTCTTTGAGTCCAGATATCACATTTATATGATCTTGATTTTCAGTTTTCAATAATGAAACTTGTTTCTTCAATATTTGAAAATCAGACATACAGGCATCATGAATATTTTTCAATTCAACACAATTTCTACAAGGAGAACTTGAACTATCTAAACCAGTACCCTTCTTCAATTTTTTATACTATTTTCTTAACAGTTCATGAGATTCAAATAATTCAGCATATGTATTCTCCCAATCTTCTAGAGAAAAATTCTCGAAGAGATTTACCTCATCATCATCATCATCTTCTTCAGTCTGACTGCTGCCTTGATTGCTGCCACTTGGATTACTTCTGTTAGCCATCATGCAGCTGTCCTCGTTTACCCTGTGAAATTGCTTCAGCCTATCCAGGATGTCCTTTGCTGAGCTGTAATTATGAAGACAAGACCATAAGGCTCTGTCAGTAGCTGCTTTCATCAGGTTAAAGGCTTTCTGATTTTCTCCATCCTTTGATCTGTGTCTGTCGGTCCATTTGGACACTTTCGTTGGTAAGGTGTGAGGACCTTGTGAAATTAATTTCCACAAATTAGGATTAGCAGAATTTACATAAGCATGTAAAGCAGTGTACCACTGACTGAAATCAGAACCACTAAAGACGGGTGAAAGAGCCATTGAAAACAAATAGCGAGTAAATTCAAGGCAACAGGAATATTTATGCACTAAAAAACAAATTAGCACTTAAGGCTTCAAGATCGAATCTGCAGGTCGCTGGACCTTGTATGCAGACACCGCTCTGATACCAATTGTTGTGTTCGGTGCAAGTATTCAGAGGGGGGTGAATGAATATAGCCCTTTGAAAACTTTCAGCCAATTAAAATATTCGGCCCACTAACTATCTAGAATGTTAACTAGACAGATTTATCAAATCTGAAACACTAATTAGCAGTTGTGGAATAAGACAAACAGACAGTAAGCACTCTAACAAGACAAGTTAGATGAACTATAGCTCAATTAGAATTTCAATCACTTAACAGATTAAGACACTCTAAGCAATTAGACAATTCAAGCAACACACAATCCCAGTGTCAAACAGATAGCGTGCGCAGCTAATCAACTTCGTTGAACTTTGAAGCAAACACTTGAAGCGCCATTATGCAAGCATCTAGCGGAAGCAATAAGACAGATGAAGAAATCAAACCACCTGCACAATGGGTTTTAGGTGGTTCGGTCCAGCAGACCTACATCCACCCCACACTCAAACCGAGTGTGGCTTCACTAACAGCTGAGCAACACAGCTTGTCAACAGATGCTGATACACAGCTTACCCAGGGGAACAACCTCCCCTCTTCCTCCTACCCGGAGGGAACCTCTAGCAACCCACGGTCACTAGAAACCAGAGACTCACGTCTCTCTTCCTCTTTACCAAGAGGGAACCCCACTGGTAGCAGCCCGCTACCAGTGAACCAACCAGTAGCACACTGCTACCAGCAATCCACCAGAGGCCTAGCCTCTCTTCTTCCTACCCCGGAGGGAACTCACAAGCAGCCCCCCTGCTGCTTGCAAACCGGAGGAACCAGCCTCCCTTCCCCCACACAGGAGGGAACTATCACCAGTAGCATTCTGCTACCAGCACAGACCGGAGACACACCCGTCTCCCTACTCCTGATCCCACAGGAGGAACCCGATCCCCAGCAAGGCAATCGGAAGAACAAGACTTACCAATGAAACAAAAGAAAAATACAGGAACATAAAAACACAGCAACAAAAGCTAGAAATGAAACACAAGAAATGTGGCTCTCAATGAGCATAGTCATTCTGGATTTGATCCACGAACAGACTGAACTGATCTGCAATAGACTCTCTCCTCCTCTTCTTTTCTTCCTCTTCTTTCTGCTTCTCTTTCTTCTCTCTTTCTTCTCACTTCTCACGAGCACTATCTCTCTCTTTTCCTTCTTCTGCTCTTACTCTCACTTTCTTCTCTTTTTCTTCTTTTTCTCTTTTTCTAGATCGAAGGGCTTTCTGCTCTTCAGGCTTCTTCTTCGATTAGTCTTCTACAGAGGATGAAGACTCGTATATACAGAAGCAGCAGCAGCACACTGGGCAAGTGTGGCTTCCACGTTTCCTGCCCTAGAAATTCGGACCACGTGGCAGCACCCTGGTTCACGAGCCAGGCACCTCGGATCACGTGCCCTTCATTAGCACGCTCAGCAACTAGAGCCAGGTGGCGTTAACGCACTTGCTTCAAGGGGTTGACGCAGCCTTCAAAGACATTCTACCAGCAAAACTCAAGTCTGCTGTGTTGACGCTTCCAACCCATGGTGTTGACGCATTGATGCGTTCCAGTGAGCAACCAGTCTAGCCCTATTGACAGTTGCGTCGACGCTGCTCCACTGCTGCGTTGACGCATCGGTGATCCAGCATCTGAACCTAGATGGCTTCAGCGCTCTCACGTTTCGTGTGGAGTGCGTTGACGCATTGTGCAACTGCGTCCACCCTCTGGTTACCTGGTCGATCCATCAACCTGCTGCGTCGGTGCCACTTGATGAATGCGTTGATGCACCAGAGTAATCCAGTAACCCATTGGCTCTCCCTTTGTAACTGTTGCGTCGACGCTCTCAGCATGCTGCGTTGATGCATGGAGCTGCAGCGTCGATGCTGCCAATGTACTCCAGAGGCTGCAATAAGGGATTCTTGAACCGCTGCGTCCAAGCTACTTGCTCACTGTGTTGACGCACCAGAATAATCCAGGAGCTTCTTTCTTGATTGTTTGAAGTGCTGTGTCCACGTGTCAGCATTTCAGCCTCTTGGATCACGTGCCAAGTCTTGATGGCCTGAATCATCTGCAGACAGACAGAGGAAAATAAACTTAGTTCAGACGAATGTATATACTTAAGCAGAGCTGCCAGTGTGTGGACTTGAATAGTGCAGCGAGTGTGCAGACTTGGTAAAACACGGTCCAGTGTATAGACTTGCAGATACGAAGCCAATGTACAGACTTAGAAGGATTTGAACCAGTGTCCAGACTTCAGGTTTAACTGTGGATGTACAGACTTCAGGTGTGTAGACCATTGTGCAGACTTTGGAGAGCAGTGGCCAATGTATAGACTTTATGGAGCGAAGCCAATGTGTAGACTTCACGCTGTACAAACTTGAGGCTTTAAAACGTTGAAGGCACAAGACGATGTACAGACTCAAATTCTAGACCAGTGGCTGTACAGACTTTGTTACCCAAACGAATGAATAGACTTTGCCACAGTCTAATGTATAGACTTGAAGAAACTGAACTGAAGAGTCGACGCATCAGCTCAAAGAGTTGACGCACTGGTGTGAGAACAGAGACAAGTATGACTGAAGGGTCGACGCATCAGCACACTGAGTTGACGAACTGCTGTGGAGACTGTGCAGACAGAGTGTAGACAGAATTAAAGTAGAGCATGTTATCTGACAGCCATATGAACTCCATTCACTTACATGATAAAACATGAATTTATCGAGCATATAAAAGACATAGCTAGATGACTCACAGAGAATAACTCACTTCAAACACCAATCATCAAAACCATCATCAAAACCACAGGGGCACAACAATACATTCTCGTCTATATTGTTGTAAACATGGAAGTAGCTTGATTTATACTTGAAGATACAATTCGAACACTGATTATGTTCAAGGGCTCTATACTAGTCCCCTCGGCTGATTGTCGGAAACATACTATAAATCATGGGGTATGATGCTACTGGTGTCGCATTGCGATGGGAGTACTTTCTTTATAAATAAGTGAAATATCCACGGGGTAATCCACATGAATTCATGAAGTACTTGTTGCTAAGTGAAGAGTACATTCTTGCTTGTTACATGACATTCTAGTGCATAGCCTTCATGGTTATGAAAGTACATTCTTGTTCATGAATGGCCATAAATATAATCTTGCTTGATCATGCTTGCTCAATCATATTCTCATATCTCAAGTTTGATTGTATCTTGTTACTTTGGCTTTATTCGCATTGTTTCATCGTATCTGCATGATTTATCTTATTCTTTAGAGCTAAGACATTAATTACTTTAACATTGCCTACATGTTGATACGAAGATATCAACTAGGCAAGTGTGCTCATTAACTACTTTCCAATCTTTTCGAGGAAATACAAGTGAATCGGATTCATATTACTCAAGTAGCAGGTCCGAGAGCGATTAAAGGAATATGGATTCGAGTGAAGACTTAGAATGTCAAAATATGTCTAGAATGAGTCTTTACATGTAAATTTTTTTTTATTAAGTCTAGAAGAGGCGAATATTCATGTATTTGGATTATGATTATTTTATATGAAATAAACGTGGAAGTTTGATTAAATTATTGTGCAATTACTTTGTGTGATTGTTCTTGCGCTCTGATCATATTGCTTGCTTGAGGCCTACCATGCCGGCTGTTCGCGTTCCCGATCGTTTCCGCTACATAATCTCGGGACGTGACAGTTAAGGTGGTATCAGAGCATTAGGAATAGAAGTCATAGAAAAAAGTCATATCATAAGTTAAGTCCAAGGTTTAAGGACCACACCTATGAAACTTGGAAAGAAATTCCCAACCTATGAGAGGAATTGGGTAGAACTGGGGATGAGATAGAAATTAGAATTATTTCTAAAGACTAACCTCACTCATTGCATTAGAATTAACAAATTCAATATTTTTCTTAGGTACATTATTTTTATCATAATGGCTCATCGCGTAGACTGGAACGGTATGCAAGAGACCGTTGCGGGTCTGACTCAGGCATTACAAACTATGGCTCAAGCCGGCGCGGGGGCAAGAGCGGGAGATTTACATCGCAATTTTTGAAGCTTAAATCCTCCTCGATTTTTGGGTTCTTCTAATCCCGATGAAGCCGAAAGTTGGATAGACGAGATGAATCGCATCTTTGAAGTTATGCAATGTACGGATTAAGAGAAGGTCCGTTTGGCAACATTTCAATTAAATAAAGATGCCCACACATGGTGGAAATCTGTTCAAGCAGCACCAGTTGATGCACCTCACACATGGGAAGGTTTCCTTACACTTTTCCGAGCCAAGTATTTCTCCGAGCATGTTAAGGAGAAAAATGCGATGAAGTTTGCTTCGTTACGTCAAGGCATGATGACAGTGGCAGAGTATGAACTTCACCTTTTCAAGCTAGCACCCTTTGCTCTTCATTTAATTAACACTGATTTACTGAAAGCTAATCGATTTATGGACGGTTTGAGGCCCGGTTGTGACGACCCGGACTCCGGATACCGAAGATACCCGATAGGAATACCGAGTAGGCCCGATACCACTTGGAACCCGTGAAGCCTCCCAAGAGCTGTAAAGCTCCGAAGGGATAAAAGGACTATTGTGTAGTACATTGAAGTCGCAGATACAATAATAAGTAATTAAATTTCATTAATCAGGTTTGGTAAAGTAGCCGAAATAAAATTACTTTTTAATTAACAGTTAAAATTAACAATTATACCATAGTCCAGTCCAAAGGAAAGACAAGTACAGCCCAACAGAAAGAAAAACGTACACTAAGGTCGGGGGAAGCCCGACACAGGTACCGCTGGAAACAACGAACACCCCGCACCAGGAACCACGAAGGAAGAAGAGCGCCACACCTGAAAAGTAGGGGTGAGCCTCGTGTCACTAGCTCAGTAGGGGTCACGCGGATCCCCACTGAAAAACAACACAATAACACAGAACAACAAGTAAAATAGCAGTAGTAGTAAAGCAGGAAAAGATAAACTACAACTAGAAAGCTGTAAAAGAAAACAGTAAAGGCAAGAGTAGAGTAGCTAAAAGAAAAGGGGAAAGTAAGGCCGCAAAGATCGGAACACGGCCACCGAGAGAAGCTCGGCTCCCTAAGCTACTTCAAACAACGATAGAAGGGCGAACCCTGATCTCACAAAGTTAGGAGTTTCCAATCCGTCAACAAGACACCAGCCTCAATGCAAAGGCCTACGGAAATAGGTAGAAAACCCTAGAAAAGACCTAGATAGACACAGACACTAACGCACACATGACTGGATCGTCATGCACGCAACAATAAACTGATCTTGGACAAAGCCAAGAACAGACCAACTCAGAAGAGGAACACAGACTCCGAGAAACATGAGAGTCATGCGCCAAGTGACGGAAGCACCTCTTCACTAGAAGAACAGTCAGATACGTCCACTGACGTCTTACACTACACCGCAAGTATCTCGCTACGGACGCCAAGAATGACGGAGACTAAGATACTCACAGAACTGAACCTGGAACTACAGTAACGAGTGACTAGTCAGGGTCATGCCTGTCGGTGTTCATCCAAACGCCCCTGACCACGTGTACAGACACCGACTCTTGCCTAGAGCCCAGACTCTAGCTAGTTCCCCCCCCCCAGCAGGATGCTACCGTAAAGCAGGGGCCCACGAAACTAGCTTAAGAACCGTATCTCGGGAACTTCCCTCACCACCACTCCTAGGTGGGCCGACACTTGAGGTCATCTGGCTACGACTAGTGGAGGCTCACTAGACACAGAGACTCTGAAATATGAGTGCTGAAGTACAGATAGGCTAAGCACGCACTGTCACACGTACTACAAAGCACCAAGGCAGCACACCAAACTGCCAACGGACTCAGGACAGGACAACTAGACCTACCAACGCAACGATCCCTGAGTCTCACGACTCGGAGTCAAGACTGTCACACAACGGCGGTGATAAGCGGCCAATCAGCCTAATCCTAAGCCAATGAAAACGACACTAGATCATCAGATCCACCCAACCGTATGAAACAACTCACGGAGACCTGAGGGAGCATCAAGACCCTCAACGCACCTAGACACGTAGACCGAGATAAGATAATACCTCTAGGCATCCAGAACCATGTCTCGATCCTCACGGAAAGGATGAAACTTTCGCGAGGTCGCATGTCAACCGCTGGATCTCACCGGGTTGACCAGAACCTGACAATGACTCAGAATAAGCACAAAACACTACTCACTATAATGGCATTCCTGGCTACCATATAACATGGTCATAGCCCTCATAGGACGTCAAGAGACACCCACGGGACAACGGGCAAATCACAAGGTCAAGCCATGACAATTAGGAATCAAAACCACGGAAAGCAACACCCTAGGGACATGGCGGTCAACCTCTAGTTTGCTACCCAGAAGAAGCGGTCAAGGAAAGGGCCGCTACACCCGAAGAGTACCAGACTCTGGCGGTGCCAGATTGGGCCGCTAGGGGACTGTAGCGGTCAAGGATAAGGCCGCTAAGCTCAGTCAACCCTGAACCGACCTATCTAGTCAAACCACCTGACGGTTGAACATTGAACCGTCACACGGACACTAGCGGTCTACCACTAGGCCGCGAGAGACACCGCCCTAATCGACTTAAACATTTGACCATTGGTCAAATGGCACATAGCGGTCTACAGAAGGGCCACTAGAACGCTAAACTCAACCGACTTAAAACATTGATTCGGTCAAACAGACAGTAGCGGTCTAAAGAAAGCCCGCTACAAGACCCTGGCAGTCACGGATAGAACCGCCAGCACGAACCGACATATACCCATTGACTCGTTCAATGGACCGTAGCGGTCGAGACTAGGGCTGCTACAGCAAGCGTGGTAGTTTACCATACAATCGCCAGGTTAAACCGGCTTACGCTAGAATCGAGGAATCACTTAGCTTGGCGCACCACTATAGGGCCGCCAGAGGCAATAGGCGGTCAAAGGTTGGGCCGCCAACCTAAATCGACCTACAACTAACCGACACACTATGGAGTGTGGTGGTCCATCGAGGGGCCGCCAGAGACCAGTAGCGGTCTTTGAAATGACCGCCAGCACGATACGGCGGGAAAACCAGGGGAATGGCCGGATCCGGCCGTTCCATGGCCCATTCGCGTCTAAACGCAAGGGAAACAATCCTAATCGACGAAAATAACCTTCCTCAGGCTGGAAGGGGCACATGCAACATCTAAATCGCAAGAAACAGGTGATTCTAACGAATTGACCCTAATTGGGTCACCGGGGTTCCCGGGCTTGTACCGGCCCCAAATGACAACCAATCACAACCAAACCAGTGGAAATGGAATGCAGACATGCTGAGGATCACAATGAAACTAATCTAGTCAAAAATCGTCGTCATTTTTCGGCGAACCTGACGCACACCGCCCGAGCATGCTTTTCCCGAAACTGAACGAAACCCGCTCAAACTCGCACCGATCGACATGAAATTGTAAAGAAACACAGAAGAGAAGCAGGGCTTCCATCTCCATACCTACACCGAAGATTCTGTGCACCGGAGTGACTAAACCACGTCAAAAATCACCTCGCGAGCTCGACCGTCGACTTTGAATCCACCGATCGAGATCGCGCCAACCACGCTCTGATCCTCGCACCATCACACGCCACAGCAGCTCCGCGCCATCGCCACCTCACCCACGGACCTCCTCCGTCTGCAGCCGGAGTAGAGAGGGCGAGAAGGGAGAGAACGGGAGAGAGAGGGACGCGCGTGCAAATGGGGAGAGAGGAAGGAGAAAAGAAGAATAAAAAGAAAAGAAATTAGGAATTTTCCTAATTTCTAAAAATTTTGATTTTTAGCCCAAAAATACACTAATTCAAAAAAATATGAAAAAATAGCCGAAACGATCCTTTCAAAGAGTACATCGCAGCTGTAGCGTCCTCGAGTCGATGAACTGCGAAATAAACTCACCATAGGGTTCCGTAACTTGTACGAGAGAAAAACCCACGTGGATCGTAAAACTCAACTCAGGACCCACAAAAGCGATCTGAAAGCACTCCGATAAGGATCCAAAATATCCGATAAGAATCCAAGGTATTACAGCCTCCCCTCCTTCAAAAAATTTCATCCTCGAAATTCAGAGGAACACTGCTAGACCATAAGCACAATCAGGTCAGTCCTTACTCAGGCGTTACATCTGATCGAGTCGCATGCTAGCTCTACCAGGAAAGAAGAGTACAGCACAACCAACCGACAAGATCATGGTCCACATGATGCTAAGACAGATTAACAAGAAATCAACGACAAAACGACAATAACAACAACAGCAGCAACACTTGCAGAATCCCGGCTCCCTATTGAACACAGAACCACGAACACGATTGCAAGCTGGGTCACATCAGGGCACAATAACAGCTGAGCACACGACTATGAAGGACTAGCCATGCATCGAGCAGCTTACCAAGAAAAGACCTACAACAACAAGGACAACAATCTCGGGAAAATACATCTCATGGACCACGATCACATCCCGAGAGCACAACACCCAAGAAAGAATTGCAGAGTAGAGGGTACCCAACCAGCAAAAAGACCGACAGATTCCCCAACACTCACAAATGCCTGTGCCAACACCAGAATGCCTTCAAGAACAACAGCATGACAATAAACAACATCAAGGCACAGAAGCCAATATGAAGTCACATCGAGAAAAACAATTCTCTCCACTGGTTAGAATCTTACAACCAATGATCCTCGACCTATGGGTTATTAGCCCACACGCTTCTGCTGCGCACTCATACATTACACACAGGCATCAGAAATATCTCGATATCTGCATCTCAGTACACACTCGGTGCCATTACAATTCATGAAAATCGCAATGTATCATGCCACAAGTACTGATCTTGCTAACAACCGATCACAAGTCGCCTAAGTGCAAACAAAAGAGAGTACAAGCTGCAACACATAGCACAAAGAAAGGCTAATCTCAGCTTACCATTACGTCCGGAAAGAATAAATGAGCCTTCACAACACATCGGCCGCTAGACACGGCACGACAAACACGGTGCACAACGGCTCTCAACACAAAGATTAGGTCTAAAGCCAAGCAACCGCAGAACAAAGAGGCAGATCAGGCTCAGAATAAATACTGTCCACACTTAAGTAGACACGGGACAAAGGCATCACCAAGATAGCAATTCCAAGGCTTACCTTGAAAAGACTCCACCAAATAGGATGAGAAGCATCAAGCTCACTAACAGTAGCTCACTAGGAAGGAAAATCCTAGGTTCGCCCGAGCATCTTCTCAAATAAGGAATCTAATCGACCACTTCGATAGAAGCGAAACACCTCAGGAGCTGTACAGACTTAAGTTGGGACGACCAAAACAACGTAAGAACGTGTACGACCATCACACCAACTCGATAAGTCACCAGCCAGCTGAACAAGCTACGGAAAGAAATCTCAAACAAGGTACTGTCGATTCAAGCCTACCGTCGAACTCTGCCGAGTACGGCATGATCGAGACAAACACCTCGACGAAAAAGAACGTCCCACTACATCCTGACAAGAGCAAAACCATCTCGTACAGTGCCAACACAGCACGCACAAGACCACTTACAGAAAATAAAGCGACAATGAAATCGTGAAACCTAAGCCAGCGAAAGATTGTACTGGACTTTCAAGACTCTAGACATTATATATCTCAGATTCCCATGTACTTGCACACAACAACGCTCTGATACCATCTGTGACGACCCAGACTCCGGATACTGGAGATACCCGATAGGAATACCGAGTAGGCCCGATACCACTTGGAACCCGTGATGCCTCCCAAGAGCTGTAAAGCTCTGAAGGGATAAAAGGACTGTTGTGTAGTACATTGAAGTCACAGATATAATAATAAGCAATTCAATTTCATTAATCAGGTTTGCTAAAGTAGCCGAAATAAACTTACTTTTTAATTAACAGTTAAAATTAACAATTATACCAGAGTCTAGTCCAAAGGAAAGACAAGTACAGTTCAACAGAAAGAAAAACGTACATTGAGGTCGGGGGAAGCTCGACGTAGGTACCGCTGGCAACAACGAACACGTCGCACCAGGAACCGTGAAGGAAGAAGAGCACCACACCTGAAAAGCAGGGGTAAGCCTCGTGTCACTGGCTCAGTAGGGGTCACGCGGATCCCCACTGAAAAATAACGTAGTAACACGGAACAACAACTAAAACAGCAGTAGTAGTAAAGTAGGAAAAGCTAAACTATAACTAGAAAGCTGTGAAAGAAAACAGTAAAGGTAAGAGTAGATCAACTAAAAGAAAAGGGGAAAGGAAGGCCGTAAAGATTGGAACACGGCCACCGAGAGAAGCTCGGCTCCCTAAGCTACTTCAAACAATGACAGAAGGGCGAACCCTAATCTCACAAAGTCAGGAGTTACCAATCCATCGACAAGACACCAGCCTCAAAGCGAAGGCCTACGGAAACAGGTAGAAAACCCTAGAAAAGACCTAGATAGACACAGACACTAACGCACACATGACTGGATCGTCATGTACGCACCAGTAAACTGGTCTTGGACAAAGCCAAGAACAGACCAACTTGGAAGAGGAACACAGACTCCGAGAAACATGAGAGTCATGCGCCAAGTGACGGAAGCACCTCCTCACTAGAAGAACAGCTAGATGCGTCCACTGACGTATTACACTACGCCGCAAGTATCTCGCTATGGACGCCAAGAACGACGGAGACTGAGATACTCACAGAACTGAACCAGGAACTACAGTAACGAGTGACTAGTCAGGGTCACGCCCGTTGGCGTTCATCCAAACGCCCCTGACCACGTGTGCACACACCGACTCTTGCCTAGAGCTAGGCCTCTAGCTAGTTTTCCCCCCCAGCAGGATGCTACTGTAAAGCAGGGGCCCACGGAAACTACCTTAAGAACCGTATCTCAGGAACTGCCCTCACCACCACTCCCGGGTGGGCCGACACTCGAGGTCGTCAGACTACGACTAGTGGAGGGTCACTAGACCCAAAGACTATGAAACAAGAGTGCTGAAGTACAGACAGGCTAAGCATGCACTGTCACACGTACTACAAAGCACCAAGGCAGCACACCAAACTGCCAATGGACTCAGGACATGACAACTAGACCTACCAACGCAACGATCCCTGAGTCTCACGACTCGGAGTCAAGATCGTCGCACAACGGCGGTGACAAGCCGCCAATCATCCTAATCCTAAGACAAGGAAAATGACACTGGATCATCAGATCCACCCAACCATATGAAATGACTCACGGAGACCTGAGGGAGCATCAAGACCCTCAACGCACCTATACACGTAGACCGAGATAAGACAATATCTCTAGGCATCCAGAACCATGTCTGGATCCTCACGGAAAGGATGAAACTTTCGCGAGATCGCATGTCAACCGCTAGATCTCACTGGGTTGACCAGAACCTGACAATGACTCAGAAGCAGCACAGAAACACTACTCACTATAATGGCATTCCTGGCTACCTTATAACATGGTAATAGCCCTCATAGGACGTCAGGAGACACCCACGGGATAACGGGCAAACCACAAGGTCAAGCCATGACAATTAGGATTCAAAACCACGGAAAGCAGCACACTGGGGACATGGCAGTCCACCTCTAGTCCGCTACCCAGAAGAAGCGATCAAGGAAAGGGCCGCTACACCCGAAGAGTACCAGACTCTGGCGGTCCTAGATTCGGCCACTAGGGGACTATAGCGGTTAAGGATAATGTAATACCCCGTATCTTTATTTGAATTAGTTATTAATTATTTCCATAGATTAAAATTTTTTTTGGGAATTTCCTTGAATTTATTATGAATTAATTGAATTATTAAATGAAAAGAAATTCAAATAAATACTTAAATTGAAATGAAATTGAAATGAAATGCAAGCCAAATGAAAATAAAATTTAAGTAGAATGAAACACTAATGAAATGTAGGTGGAATGAAATGTAAATGAAATGGCTTAAATTAAGGGTTTAAATTTCGGATTTGATATTTTATTATTTAATGAATAGTGATAGGTCAAAATCCCACCCGCCACATAAAAAAAATCCAAAAAAATGGTAAATTGGTTACTGACATTAAACCTAACAATTTTATTTTCTATGATTGACTCGAAATAAATCATTCACATGGTCAAATTAGCAAATTAAGCCAAGATTTAACCCACCTAACCCCAATAGTGACCGTAATAGTAAACCCCTATTTGAAACGTGAAATTCTCCCTCATCCCTCAACCAAATTATGTGAAACTGGTGGCAAATGAAAGATAAGAATGGGTAGATTAGTTTCCCCAAGCTAATTTCGAAGGAGATTAACCATGGGATGTAAAATCGAGAGAGCTTTGGGTAGGTCAACAATTTCGGCGGCGTTTTAATCACGCCACTTCCAACGCGGAATTCTCCCTCCACGGAAGGATCCAGAAGCTCTATTAGGTATTAAAAGAAAGCTTAAGATGTCTAGTTCCATTTGGTAGCTGGGTCATTCGACGGGGAGTCCAGATCTGGGAGTATTCGTCGATTTGGTGGAAGGTGTCGGCAGTTCGTCGTTCTTCATCACCAGCCCTTTAATCCGTCGATTAAGGTAGGTAACCTTAACCAAATGAGACTCGTAAATATAGTATCTCGACCAGCTCGACGAGATATTTCCAATGATAGTAAAAGCCCCAATTCTTATTGGGTATTCAGGGAGATTTAGAGGCATCTTTGGAGGGTATTTCTGGATCGAGTTTATTTCTAGCTTCGATCTTCAATCTTCAATTCAGGTAGGTGATAAGGGACCCAACCTAATTTCTATATATCAATGAAATCTGCATCATGTTAGCTTCATTTTGACGTTGGAAGCCCTAATTATTATTGATCATGCTAATAGAATTCCTGAGTTTTCATAAGTGTGTCCTGTCGACGTTCCAACAACATTAAGTTGACTTATCTCATGATTTTAAGTGACTAAATGAAATATTCATATAGCATATCTTATATGGTTGGAATCCTTAGCCTGTCAGCTTTCTGTTGATATATAGATCTCTAAATTTCATTAAGTATAGTAGGAGAATTTTGAGTTTTAGTCACTGCCTGTCCAGAACTAGGGTTTCGATGTTCCAGTAGTTATAAATCCTAATTACAGTAATTAATCATGCAATTGAAACTTCTGTTAGATAGTATTTTCTGTTATCTTTCCAACAGTACCAAAAGCCCCTTGATTGGAGTCCAATTGCCTTAGTTATTAGCGTTTTTGTGTAACCCTAGCAAACCCCCATCTTCCTAGCGTTCACCGGCCGCGGAAGGGACGACCGGAGACACCCAGAGATGGGCGGTCTTACGATAGACCGTCCAACTCCAGCCCACACCTGACCCTGGCTTAGACAAGAGATAAACGGTTCCAAACCAACCACTTAACCTAGTTAAACGGTCAGAAACTGACCACATATCCACCCCAGCAGGATAAACGGTCCATTCTGGACCACATAACTTGTGTGGCCAGGAAACTGGCCGCACATCTGGATGGGCGGCCCTGCCCATGGCCGCACATCCCTGGGATGGGTGGCCCATCCCAGACCGCCCAAGGGGTTGGGCGGCCATGCCCCTGGCCGCCCAACTCCCAGCACCCCGTTTCAGCCCCGTTTTAGCCCGATAGATATACGGTCCATCCAGAACCATTTATCTACCCAGTAAATGACCTAAAACTAGTTCTAATGCATTCATTTTAGTGTCATTAAGGATAATTAATAATTTAGAAACCCACATGATTAAAGTTTAATTATGTAATTAAAAATTCTATTAATTGCATGTTATTCAATTCTACGCGAGTTTATTCGTTCGTTCTTTCAGCTTAATTCATCTTTCTAGATTATGCACTAAACTAAATGATAATGCTTGGTGGATTAACATGAAAATAGGATTAATATGAATAATTTAACTTGCTAGATAGCTGCTGTACTACAGTAGCACATCACGATTAATTTCCCAACTTCTAGTAGGTCGCTAAGGCGTTAAATAGCATGTTATTCCCAGAAACTCGATCCGGCGGAATTACCATTAATTCCCATGTTTAGTATCCCTATTTAGAAATCCATTGATCAAATGGTAATCTATTTAAGTAAAGTTATATATATAACTCTTCTTGTGACTTGGTTATCGATCTTCTTGATGATTGTGCTTACCTTGAAATTCTGAAATGGATCTCCTTCCTACTTGAAATTGTTATTGCTACAAAGTTTAAACCTTGGAATTCTGGCCATAAATTGTGGAAGTCTAGATTCGTGGGATCTTTGATCCAAAGGAATCAATGCCTGGCAAACAATTAATGTAGCAACCCTGATAAAATATTAATAATAATAAAGATTTTAAAATAAATCAAATGAATAGATAAATAAAATAAAATAAAATAACGCCTCGGATAAAGGCGCTATTCAAATTAGAAACGCCTCTGGCTAAGGCGTTATTCAAGAAGTGACGCCCTGACCACACGGCGTCAAATTCTAAACGCCAAAAATGGTAAGGCAAAGTAACGCCCCTATCTTGGGCGTGTTTTAAAACATGAAACACCCTTACTCAAGGCGCTTCTTAAGAAACGACCTGAACCAGGTCGTCAATTCAAGAATCGACGCCCTGACCGAAGTCGTTAATTCCATTTGTGTCCCGTTCGAATCCAGATCTTATCCAGGGTAATTGATAAGCATTAGAAAGAGTTCAAACGTGGTAATGACTCTATCATGGAAGTATTACTTCCACACAATCACTAACCCTAATAGGATTTCCAAAATCCTATAAATAAACTGTTCGATCCAACCCTAAATCTATTTGGATGGACGACTGCTGCAGAGGTACATGAAGAACCAATAGTTCTTCTTATTCCTTCTTTGTTCTGTTCCCTTTTCTTATGTACGTAGCACATGAAGAATTAACGATTCTTCATCCCTTCTTACAGGTTAAGAAGCTCCTACGAAAGAACCAGGTAATGTTCTTTCTTCCTTATCCTCTCGTTAGGTAGTTGAAGAAACTAATATATGTTTCTTCTTTCCTGTAGGATCTACAGCAAAATTGACAAAACCAAGAACAGGCGTTCTTCATCGAAAATGAACTCCTTCTTAAAAGGATTTTCTTCCTCCTACTGCTACTGCGGTTGATTGGTTGCAGTGGAAGTTTCAGATCTTTCAAACCCTTCGTCAGTTCAATCATATTAAGGTAGGTTTTATCAAGTTACTATAGCCCAAATGAAATTAATGCAAGATATATATATATAAGCATGTCATGCATACGGTTATTATAGTTTCCATGCATTTTCTGAAATATTTTGAAAGAGACGCCCCTGTCAAGGGCGCTAATTTACAGGACACGACCCTGCCCAGGTCGTCAATTTAATATTTGACGCCCTGTACTCAGGCGTTAATTTCACTTAATCATGAATTAACCATGTTAAGAACTGATTATATATGAAATCCTGATTACATTAATGCATGATCCTCTGTCCTCAACCCTACTGATTTTATTATCAAGATTATATGATTGTTATCCTTGATTATCGTGCAAATCATACTTTCTGATATTTATTGAATTCACGACCTGTACAAAGTCATTTTTCAACTGTTAACGCCCCATCATAGGGCGTGAATTGAAAGGAAACGCCTCCTCCTAGGGCGCGTATCTGTTAAATTCTTGAAAAATATATATTCTACAAAATAGAATTTAATGATAACGCCCCTGCCCAGGGCGCGTTTTTGATAATTCCTGAAATTAATTATATCCTATCCAATATTGTGAATAAAAAGGACGCCTTCTGGTATAGTCGTCAAATCGTGAAGAAACGCCCCTGCCCAGGGCACGTTTTAGATAAATTATTGAAATATTAAAATTTTGCAAATATGGAAAATATATAAACGCCCTTCTGTTAGGCGTTAATTACTTGATAAACGACTCTGCTTAAGTCGTTACCTTACTATAAAACTGATTTTCCACTGTTTCTGTTAACCGATGGTTTCATATGTTATATAATATATATATCGGCACTATTCTCCATTCCGTGAGTTTAGTCCCACGTTTCACGATTGTTTTATCGATCACACTCAATTCTCATTGACATACAAGCTCTCCATTGGACATTCCGTTCCTTTGGACTAGCGAGTTGGTCATAGAGACCTCCGTAAGACTCCTCGTAGCTTTGGATTCCCTCAAGGCCGACTGAGCTGGTTGTACCCTAAAAACCCATTACACCATTGATGCCATGTCACTCTAAAGAAACATGGTATACCGGCCCTTATGATTATACAAAGAGTATATCATAAGAAATTCTTAATGGGATGATGATATCATGCCATATCTTGTCATTCTTGTAAACCTCAATTCTATGATAAGAATGAGGGTATCTTACCTTAATATAATGTTCATGTGGACTTCAATTCTATATATAGAATGTCCATATTGATTTGTCATGGTACCCAAGTCAAGGGAACCATATTCTACCTAGTTTTATCGAGATCGTGATTATACCGTTATTATCACCATTCTATGTCCTTTGTCATATTTTGAACTCCATTTTGTCAAAGTTGTCATACACGTCTACAAGCTTGATTATTGAAATTCTATATTGGCTATATAAACAAGAGTGGATGTCAAAATACATGATAAATGCCTGCGCATATAGGGCCCGATCTGGTCCTGGGAGGAGCACCCGAAAGTACTTGTGCCCATGGGAGTTAAAATGATAAGGTATCTGGCATTATACCGAGTACTTGACTTGTTTGATTGGACATTCCACATACATCTTATACTTGAATCGTACTTGACATGAAATGAAATGCGTGGCCCGAAAAAGGGTAATTTACTTGCTTGCTACATGATAGCCAAAGTTCTTGACACGACTTGTTAAATGTACTTGCTTGAATATCTCAAATGTCTTGATTATCTTATTGAAAGTTCATGATTTGTTCATCTTATTTCCTTGATATTACATTCTCTCTATCTTGTCGTTTTATGCGAGCATGCATAGCTTTATTGCATTCATGAAAGATGTAATTACTTAAACCCCTTGCTAGTACTTGAGATATAATTTCCTACTGAGCGTTCGCTCATTTCGTTTGTCCCTTTTTACTTTTCAGGTAAGTCCGACGACGATGGAAGTCAATCGGATGGGAATGGTCAAGAGTGAAAGTGATAGAGCTGCTCAAGTGTCAATTAGTCTTTTCTATAGTTTCTTGAGTCAACTATGTACTTTTTCTTTTTATTTAACAGAGTATTGGATTTGTAATAGCCTATTAATAATAAAGGATTGGGTTATCTTGCTATTTTGCGCATCTCTGTCTTTGTGTCGAATACACGACCACTCTGATTGACATGATTGATATAAACTCGTCACGCGTCTTCGGGTATCTTCCGCGCTCGGGGCGTGATAGTTTTTGTGGTATCAGAGCCTAAGGTATTCAATTCCTAGGAAAAAACCCAAGTTCAAGGATAAGTTGAACATTTAACCAAGTGAGATTGGGTAGAACCAAGGGTTAAGAGTCAATAAGTCTTTTAATAAGATCACAGTGGTATAATACTAATATAGTTATGGTAATTGTAGGATAATGGCTGCCGAACGTGCTCAATGGCGCAACATGCAGCGTACCCTTCAAGGAATGACTCAAGTGCTACAACAGGTAGCACAGGGTGGTGCTCCACGAGCTGGAAACTTACACCAAGCCTTTAAGAGCATGAATCCCACGAAGTTTATGGGATCGACCGATCCGGACGATGCCGAGCATTGGGTTCGGGAGACTGAGCGTATATTCTGTGTTATGCAATACACGGATCAGGACAAAGTTCTATTAGCTACATTCCAGTTAGAGAAAGATGCTAGATGCTGGTGGGAGTCTATTGAAGCAACCATCGACCTACTCAAGTAACATGGGAAGAATTTGTGGAATACTTCAATGCTAAATATTTCTCGGACCGAGTCTAAGAAAAGAAGGCTGCAGAATTCGCTGCATTAAAGCAACGATCTTTATCATTAGCAGATTATGAAGCTCAGTTCTCCAGGTTGTCTAGATATGCTAAGCATCTTATTAGCACGGAGAAGATGAAAGCCCGTACATTTCTTAATGGGCTTAGGCCCCACTATATTACTCAACTGGCGCCTATGGACATCCAAGTTTATTCTGAAATAGTGCGCCGAGCTCAATTACTTGAAGATGCCACGGAACTATCTGATAGGATCCGTGGAAAAGACAAGAAGGAGCAAGTCACAGGTTCGGGTTCTTTTAAACCCAACTTTAAGAAGAGGCCTAGTAATGGAGGTCCTTCCTCTCAAGATCAAAAATTCAAGAAGACCAAGCCCTTCTCTATCACCACTACACCTTCAAACGTAGTGTGCAAGCATTGTGACAAGGCTGGTCACAAGACCGAAGAATGCTGGAGGAAATTAGGAGCTTGTCTCCGTTGTGGGAGCCGCGAACATCGGATTCCCGATTGTCCATTAATGAATGACCAAGCCGGTGATGGTAAACGCCCGGTGACAAAGAACGCTCGACTTCATACAATAAAGGAGACTGAACAAGAAGAAGGTGGACTGGTAGAAGGTACATTGAAAATTTATTCCAAAAGTGCTTATGTCTTATTTGATACGGGTGCATCGCATTCCTTTATTTCTAAGAAGTTTGCCGACCCGTTACCATTAGAACCAGAATGGATAAAAATAGTTCTAACTACTCCTCTTGGAAGTGAAAATGATATTACTCATCACTACCAAAACTGTGAGGTAATGGTTCAAGGTAGGAATTTACCTATAGATCTCATATGCCTCGATCTAAAGGAGTATGATGTTATACTGGGAGCGGACTGGTTATCCAAATACCAGGCAACGATTGATTGCCGCAATAGCCAAATTACTTTCAAAGATTTTCCAGAATTAGTCTTTACTCGCCCCAAGAGTCGGAGCAAATCCCCTCTTATTTCGGCTCTTCGAGCAAGCAAGCGCGTCAGGAAAGGATGTGTATCCTTCCTTGCTTTTGTCACTGTTAAAGAAGCTAAGGAAACCAAGATAGAAGACATTCAGGTAGTGCAAGAATTTCCAGACGTATTTCCGGAAGATTTGCCGAGATTACCCCCTCAAAGGGATGTGGCCTTCACCATTGACTTAGTCCCTAGAGCTGGTCCAGTTTCAAAGGCACCCTATAGAATGTCCCCTGCGGAACTTAAAGAGTTAAAAGAGCAATTAATGGAACTAATTCGAAAAGGGTTTATTAGACCAAGTACTTCCCCGTGGGGAGCACCAGTCTTATTTGTGAAGAAGAAGGACGGATCCATGAGATTATGCATCGACTATCGACAGTTGAATCATCTCACTATCAAGAACAAGTATCCACTGCCGAGAATCGATGAGTTATTTGATCAGATTTCAGGATCCAAATATTTTTCCAAAATTGATCTCAGGTCGGGATATCATCAGTTAAGAATCAAGGATGATGACATTCACAAGACCGCATTCAGAAGCAGGTATGGCCATTACGAGTTTGTTGTTATGCCTTTTGGACTAACAAATGCCCCTGCTGCCTTTATGCAGTTAATGAATAGCATATTCAGGCCTTACTTGGATCAATTCATAGTAGTCTTCATTGATGATATATTGATATATTCCAAGACTAAGGAAGAACATGAAAAGCATTTGAGGATTGCATTGCAAGTCTTGAGGACAAATCAATTATATGCAAAACTCAGCAAGTGTGAATTCTGGCTTGAAGAAGTGGCTTTTCTAGGACATGTGATTTCAAAAGATGGATTATCAGTAGGTCCGTCAAAGGTCGAAGCTGTTAGAAACTGGGAAAAACTAACCAATGCTAGCGAGATCAGAAGTTTCTTAGGCCTTGCAGGATATTATCGGCGATTCATCAAAGACTTCTCCAAGATCGCCGTGCCCCTCACAAGGTTAACTCGCAAGGAGATCCGATATGAATGGAGTGAGGAATGTGAAAGAAGTTTCCAAACTCTCAAGGATCATCTCACTACAGCTCCGGTGTTAGCTCTACCAATAGAAGGAGAGAAATTCGAGGTTTACACTGATGCTTCTGGCATTGGCCTCGGATGTGTCCTAATGCAACAAGAAAAGGTCATAGCATACTCTTCACGTCAACTGAAGAAGCATGAGGAGAATTACCCCGTCCATGACTTAGAACTGGCCGCGGTGGTATTTGCCCTAAAGATATGGAGACACTACTTATATGGAGTGCAGTTTACTGTATACTCCGATCACAAAAGTCTCAAATATCTATTTTCACAAAAGGAGCTAAACATGAGACAAAGACGCTGGCTAGAATACTTCAAGGACTTCGACTTCAATATACAATATCATCCTGGAAAGGGTAATTATGTTGCTGATGCCCTTAGTCGAAAGTCGAGTGCAATGATACCAAATTGTATGATACAAGAATGGAGGTTGCTAGAATAATTCTCCGAGCTCAATATAAGCTTGGACATGGAAGCAAAATTTGTCACCTTATCTCATGTAAGCATACAGTCAGATTTATTATCTGAAATACAAGCACTTCAGGATGATGATCCTATATTAGTGGAAATCAAAGGCAGAGTAGAAGGACAATCTGATTTTCAACTAACTTCTGATGGAAGATTACTATTCAAAGGTAGAACTTGTATACCCGACTGTCCGGAATTAAAGAAGAAGATCTTAGATGAAGCACACCGATCAAGGTACACTATTCATCTAGGATCAACCAAAATGTACCAAGATGTAAAGAGGAACTTTTGGTGGCCTAATATGAAAAGAGAAATAGCGGACTATGTATCACGCTGTCTCACATGCCAACAAGTCAAGGCGGAACACCAAAAGCCTGCTGGTAAACTTCATCCTCTAGATATTCCTAAGTGGAAGTGGGAGGATATTGGTATGGATTTCATCATGGGTCTATCTAAATCAAAAGGAGGACATGATGGAATCTGGGTTATCATTGACCGATTAACTAAATCGGCACATTTCTTGCCAATAAAAAGCCGATGGTCAATTGATGTGCTAGCTGCAGTATACATCAAAGAAATAGTCAGGTTACATGGAATTCCTGTCTCAATCGTGTCTGACAGAGATCCCCGTTTCACTTCTCATTTTTGGAAGGGATTACAACATTCGTTGGGAACAAGAATCAACTTTAGTACTGCTTTCCACCCACAAACGGATGGTCAGACCGAGAGAACTAATCAAGTTGTTGAGGATATGCTAAGAGCTTGCATCATTGACTTTGGTGGAAGCTGGCATGAACATTTGCCACTAGTGGAATTTGCATATAATAACAGCTACCAAGCTAGTATCCAAATGGCACCTTTCGAAGCTTTATATGGAAGGAGTTGCCGATCACCCTTATGCTGGAACGAAGTTGGAGAGAAACAACTGTTAGGTCCAGACATGGTAAGGGATACAACTGAGAAGATACAAGTAATCAGAGAAAGATTGCAAGTTACTCAGACCAGACAAAAGGCTTATGCTGATACAAGGAGAAGAGATCTTGAATTCCAAATCAGAGATCATATATTTCTCAAAATATCGCCTGGACGTGGCATACGAAGATTTGGTGTTAAAGGCAAGCTTACGCCAAGATTCATCGGACCATTTGAGATACTCGAAAGAGTTGGCGAGGTTGCTTATCGCATCGCATTGCCTCCTCAATTGTCTGAGGTACATAATGTATTTCACATATCTATGTTAAAGAAGTATGTGCACAACCCATCTCATATTATTGAACATGGAGATCTGGTGATCCAGAAAGACCTCACATATGAACAGAAGCCTATGAAGATCTTAGATCGTGAAATACGAGCTCTAAGGAATAAGGTTATTCACATGCTTAAGGTGCAATGGAATAAGAATACTGAACACGAAGCCACATGGGAGACCGAGGAATCTATGAAGAAATGATTTCCCGAGTTATTCTAAGAGGTATATACTTTACACTCTCCGCATGTATAAATATTATGTATTATGGAATTTGGGGACCAAATTCTTTTTAAGTGGGGGAGGGTGTAGCAACCCTGATAAAATATTAATAATAATAAAGATTTTAAAATAAATCAAATGAATAGATAAATAAAATAAAATAAAATAACGCCTCGGATAAAGGCGCTATTCAAATTAGAAACGCCTCTGGCTAAGGCGTTATTCAAGAAGTGACGCCCTGACCACACGGCGTCAAATTCTAAATGCCAAAAACGGTAAGGCAAAGTAACGCCCCTATCTTGGGCATGTTTTAAAACATGAAACGCCCTTACTCAAGGCGCTTCTTAAGGAACGACCTGAACCAGGTCGTCAATTCAAGAATCGACGCCCTGACCGAAGTCGTTAATTTCATTTGTGTCCCGTTCGAATCCAGATCTTATCCAGGGTAATTGATAAGCATTAGAGAGAGTTCAAACGTGGTAATGACTCTATCATGGAAGTATTACTTCCACACAATCACTAACCCTAATAGGATTTCCAAAATCCTATAAATAAACTGTTCGATCCAACCCTAAATCTATTTGGACGGACGACTGCTGCAGAGGTACATGAAGAACCAATAGTTCTTCTTATTCCTTGTTTGTTCTGTTCCCTTTTCTTATGTACGTAGCACATGAACAATTAACGATTCTTCATCCCTTCTTACAGGTTAAGAAGCTCCTACGAAAGAACCAGGTAATGTTCTTTCTTCCTTATCCTCTCGTTAGGTAGTTGAAGAAACTAATATATGTTTCTTCTTTCCTGTAGGATCTACAGCAAAATTGACAAAACCAAGAACAAGCGTTCTTCATCGAAAACGAACTCCTTCTTAAAAGGATTTTCTTCCTCCTGCTGCTACTGCGGTTGATTGGTTGCAGTGGAAGTTTCAGATCTTTCAAACCCTTCGTCAGTTCAATCATATTAAGGTAGGTTTTCTCAAGTTACTGTAGCCCAAATGAAATTAATGCAAGATATATATATATAAGCATGTCATGCATACGGTTATTATAGTTTCCATGCGTTTTCTGAAATATTTTGAAAGAGACGCCCCTGTCAAGGGCGCTAATTTACAAGACACGACCCTGCCCAAGTCGTCAATTTAATATTTGACGCCCTGTACTCAGGCGTTAATTTCACTTAATCATGAATTAACCATGTTAAGAACTGATTATATATGAAATCCTGATTACATTAATGCATGATCCTCTATCCTCAACCCTACTGATTTTATTATCAAGATTATATGATTGTTATCTTTGATTATCGTGCAAATCGTACTTTCTCATATTTATTGAATTCATGACCTGTACAAAGTCGTTTTTCAACTGTTAACGCCCCATCATAGGGCGTGAATTGAAAGGAAACGCCTCCTCCTAGGGCGCGTATCTGTTAAATTCCTAAAATATATATATTCTGTAAAATAGAATTTAATGATAACGCCCCTGCCCAGGGTACGTTTTTGATAATTCCTGAAATTAATTATATCCTGTCCAATATTGTGAATAAAAAGGACGCCTTCTGGTATAGTCGTCAAATCGTGAAGAAACGCCCCTGCCCAGGGCGCGTTTTAGATAAATTATTGAAATATTAAAATTTTGTAAATATGGAAAATATATAAACACCATTCTGTTAGGCGTTAATTACTTGATAAACGACTCTGCTTAAGTCGTTACCTTACTGTAAAACTGATTTTCCACTGTTTCTGTTAACCGATGGTTTCATATGTTATATAATATATATATCGGCACTATTCTCCATTCCGTGAGTTTAGTCCCACGTTTCACGATTGTTTTATCGATCACACTCAATTCTCATTGACATACAAGCTCTCCATTGGACATTCCGTTCCTTTGGACTAGCGAGTTAGTCATAGAGACCTCCGTAAGACTCCTCGTAGCCTTGGATTCTCTCAAGGCCGACTGAGCTGGTTGTACCCTAAAAACCCATTACACCATTGATGCCATGTCACTCTAAAGAAACATGGTATACTGGCCCTTATGATTATACAAAGAGTATATCATAAGAAATTCTTAATGGGATGATGATATCATGCCATATCTTGTCATTCTTGTAAACCTTAATTCTATGATAAGAATGAGGGTATCTTACCTTAATATAATGTTCATGTGGACTTCAATTCTATATATAGAATGTCCATATTGATTTGTCATGGTACCCAAGTCAAGGGAACCATATTCTACCTAGTTTTATCGAGATCATGATTATACCGTTATTATCGCCATTCTATGTCCTTTGTCATATTTTGAACTCCATTCTGTCAATGTTGTCATACACGTCTACAAGCTTGATTATTGAAATTCTATATTGACTATATAAACAAGAGTGGATGTCAAAATACATGATAAATGCCTGCGCATATAGGGCCCGATCTGGTCCTGGGAGGAGCACCCGAAAGTACTTGTGCCCATGGGAGTTAAAATGATAAGGTATCTGGCATTATACCGAGTACTTGACTTGCTTGATTGGACATTCCACATACATCTTGTACTTGAATCGTACTTGACATGAAATGAAATGCGTGGCCCGAAAAAGGGTAATTTACTTGCTTGCTACATGATAGCCAAAGTTCTTGACACGACTTGTTAAATGTACTTGCTTGAATATCTCAAATGTCTTGATTATCTTATTGAAAGTTCATGATTTGTTCATCTTATTTCCTTGATATTACATTCTCTCTATCTTATCGTTTTATGCGAGCATGCATAGCTTTATTGCATTCATGAAAGATGTAATTACTTAAACCCCTTGCTAGTACTTGAGATATAATTTCCTACTGAGCATCCGCTCATTCCGTTTGTCCCTTTTACTTTTCAGGTAAGTCCGACGACGATGGAAGTCAATCGGATGGGAATGGTCAAGAGTGAAAGTGATAGAGCTGCTCAAGTGTCAATTAGTCTTTTCTATAGTTTCTTGAGTCAACTATGTACTTTTCCTTTTTATTTAACAGAGTATTGGATTTGTAATAGCCTATTAATAATAAAGGATTGGGTTATCTTGCTATTTTGCGCATCTCTGTCTTTGTGTCGAATACACGACCACTCTGATTGACATGATTGATATAAACTCGTCACGCGTCTTCGGGTATCTTCCGCGCTCGGGGCGTGACAATTAAGGGCTCGGTCTAGTCCTGGGAGGAGCGCCCGAACACTACGTGTACCCCCAGGGAGGTGATTGACTAGGTGTGGCATTTGGCACCAGTACTAGGACATGTGTTAAATATAGGATTGTCCACTACTCTCTACTACTTTTTACTTTCCACTCTTCACTGTTCCCTACTCTACTTGTTGTTACTCTACTTGGTGTTACTTGGACGTGGAAATGAAATTACATACGTGCTTGACATGACTTGAATCGCCTTGATATGGCCAACTCTTTATCGTTATCTCCTGTAGTAAATTCTTGTCTTTGTTATTCCTTTTAAGTATTACCCTTCTGTTCATTTATATTTCTTGACCTTGCAAGATCTTTAAATTTTGTTTCATTATATCATCATTATCCTTTTATTGCATTATCCTTTGTAGCAAGACATTTTGAAAATGTAATTAAACTATTAATCACTTATACCTGTCTATTATCTCCTACTGAGTGTTAGCTCACACCCCGTTGTTTTCCCCCTTTCCAGGCTATGCAGGTGACGACACCCATACAGATGGGGAGAGGCAGGAGTGATTACACCTTAGTGTACCAGTTAATAGATGGAGTCGTTATGTTATTGCTTCTAGTTATGTCTTGGAGTTGTGCAAGTATTTTGGATATTTATAGCGTTAGTTGATGTACTAGTTGTACTAGATTTCCTTAGAAGTTATGTTTGTTAGTGTCTTAGTAGTTTGATGGATGTTGTAATAAATTGGGATTTTCCATGATTAATAAATTTGTTCTTTTCCATTGCCCTTGTGTTCATTATCTAGTTAAGTATTTCAACATTATTTCCCGCTAGCTCGCCTCTAACTGTACGTCCTGATATTTCTACCTTGTTCGGGGCGTGACAGTTTAGTTGGTATCAGAGCACCAGATTAAATGTTCCTAGGTGTTCTAAGTTCTAGGATTTTCTAGGTTCTAAGGTTCTAAGTGTCGTCGTAGGATCCCTAACCTAGTTAAAAATCTAAGGACCCGACCTGACGAGATTGGGTAGAAACTTGGGTTGAGCTATACCTTGATTGTTGTATTATATCTTAATAACCCTAAATGATTTACTCTACTTGTAGGTAATTGAAATGGCAGCCGAACGTGCTGAATGGAGGAACCTGCAGCGCACGGTTCAAGGCCTGACTCAGGCATTACATCAGGTAGCTCAAGCTGGAGCGGCGAGTCATGGCACTGGTGACTTATACCGAAACTTTCGAGGAATGAACCCGCCAAGATTTGCTAGTTCGACCAACCCCGACGAGGCCGAGCATTGGCTCAATGAAATGGGGAGAATCTTTGAAGTCATGCAATGCACCGACCAAGAGCGTGTCCTTCTTTCTACCTTCCAATTGGAGCGGGACGCGCATACTTGGTGGGATTCCGTCAAGGCAACTCTAGGCGATCAACAAGTCACATGGGAAAAGTTCGAGGAATTCTTTAACGACAAATATTTTTCTGATCGTGTACAAGAGAAGAAGGCGGCAGAGTTCGCGGCTCTAAAGCAGCGAAGCTTATCGGTGGCCGAATATGAAGCACAGTTCTCTCGGCTTTCGCGCTACGCTACTCACCTTATCTCCACCGAAAAGATGAAAGCTAAACGATTTCTCAACGGGTTGAAGCTTCACTACATCAATCAACTGGCGTCGATGGAGATCTCTACTTATTCTGAGATGGTGAGAAAGGCACAAGTTCTAGAAGATACCCTAGAGATGACGGAGAGGATCCGTGAGAAAGGCATGAAGAAGGAACAACCAACTCCTAAACCCAGACTTGGCACTAACAAGAAGAGGCCCATGAGTGGGTCGAGTTCATGGATCGGATCGGGAACGTGGAGAGGTAAGATGCCGAGAAATGAAGAGAAGAAACCCGGCCCTATTGTTCCATTCAAGGGCAAGTGCAAGTATTGTGATCGTCCATGTCACAAGATGGAGGAATGCTGGCGCAAGTTAGGCGCGTGTTTACGATGTGGGAGTAGGGAGCACCGTATCCCTGATTGCCCTCTTCTATCGGAACAGGCTACACCGGCAAAACCCCAAGCTACCAAGAAGCCGCAAGGAAGGCTCCAAGCTTTACATGTGGATGAAACTGGGGTTTCTGATGATGGCGGACTCGTCGAAGGTACTCTTACTATAATCGACAAGCCTGCATTTGTTCTCTTTGATACTGGTGCAACGCATTCTTTTATTTCTCAGAAATTTGCGAAGTCATTATCTGTGGAACCTATTAGGATGAATACGCCATTAGATATATCAACTCCTATTGGTTCTGGAGCGGCTATTCAATATTACTACCCTTCTAGTAAGGTTATTATTGATGAACGGAACTTTCCAGCCGACTTAGTTTGCATGGATATGAAGGATTATGATGTAATCCTTGGAGCAGATTGGTTGGCCAAGTATGAGGCCAGTGTTCACTGTAGTTCTAGCTCAGTGACTTTTACTGGACATTCTGGTTTGTCTTTTACGGGAATTAAGCACCATAACCCCGTATCACTCATCTCGGCTCTTCGAGCCGACAAGCTGATGAAGCGAGGTTGCGAGGCTTTTCTAGCCTTTGTCCATGCTACACCGGAGCGGCAAGTTGAGATAAAGGACACTCCTATGGTCCGAGAATTCTCCGATGTCTTTCCGGAGGAACTACCAGGACTTCCGCCTGAGCGGGAAGTTATCTTCTCCATTGATATCGTTCCTGGCACGTCTCCTGTTTCTAGAGCTCCTTACCGTATGTCCCCTGCGGAGCTACGGGAATTAAAGCAACAGCTGATGGAATTGCTCGAGAAAGGCTTTATTCGTCCGAGTACTTCACCTTGGGGAGCTCCTGTATTATTCGTCAGGAAGAAGGATGGTTCGATGAGGTTATGCATCGATTATCGGCAACTGAACCAGCTAACTATCAAAAATAAATACCCATTGCCGAGGATCGATGAATTATTCGACCAGATAGCGGGAGCACGTTATTTCTCTAAGATCGATCTTCGATCGGGATATCATCAGCTGAGGATTAAGGAAGATGATATTTATAAAACGGCTTTCCGCAGTAGGTATGGTCATTTTGAGTTTGTCGTTATGCCTTTTGGTCTAACGAATGCACCAGCGACTTTCATGCAGTTAATGAATAATGCATTCCGGCCTTATCTTGATCAATGGGTCGTGGTATTCATTGACGACATACTGATTTATTCTAAGACTGAACAAGAGCATGTCGAACATCTGAGAATGGCATTACAGATATTGAGAGATCATCAACTATATGCCAAATTCAGTAAATGTGATTTCTGGCTGCAAGAAGTGTCCTTCTTAGGACATATCATCACCAAGGAAGGCATTTCGGTTGATCCTTCGAAAGTGGAGGCAGTAAAGAGCTGGGATCAGCCTACTACAGTGACCGAGGTGAGAAGCTTCCTAGGCCTGGCAGGCTATTATCAGAGATTTATTCAAGACTTCTCAAGATTGCAGTACCTCTCACTCGATTGACCCGCAAAGACAATAAGTTTGAATGGTCCGAAGAATGTCAGTGGAGCTTTCAAACATTGAAGGATTGCCTCACTACTGGACCCGTATTGGCTTTACCTTCTGGCGACGGTGGTTTCGTGGTCTATACCGATGCTTCTGGTATTGGCTTAGGCTGTGTACTCATGCAGCATGGGAAGGTGATTGCCTATTCTTCTAGGCAGCTGAGAAAGCATGAAGAAAATTACCCCGTTCATGACTTGGAACTTGCAGCAGTTGTATTCGCCTTAAAGATTTGGAGGCATTATTTATATGGCGAGACATTTATCGTATTTTCGGATCATAAGAGCCTGAAATATCTATTTTCTCAGAAGGAACTCAACATGAGACAGCGAAGATGGTTGGAATATTTGAAGGACTTCGACTTCTCTATCGAGTATCACCCGGGTAAAGGTAATGTCGTGGCAGATGCATTAAGTCAGAAGCCTATGGCTAAATTGTCTAGTCTCATGCTACAAGAATGGAGGCTACTAGAACAATTAGCTAGCCTGGATCTTAATGTAGAAGATGATCGGGTGATTATTGCACAAATTAACCTTAAGCCCGATTTGATGATAGAAATTAAACTCTTGCAAGACAATGATCCCGAGCTGGTGGAAATCAAAGGAAACTTGAGCAACAGACCGGATTTCATGATGACTGATGATGGACGATTGTTATTCCGAGGGCAAACTTGTGTACCCGATGTAGTCGAACTCAAGAACAAGATTCTTGAAGAAGCTCACAGATCCCGATACACGATTCATCCTGGAGGCACAAAGATGTTTAAGGATTTGAAAAGATCCTTTTGGTGGCCGAACATGAAAAAGGAAGTGGCAGATTTTGTAAGCAGATGCTTAGTGTGTCAGCAGGTCAAGGCTGAGCATCTCAGACCAGCAGGGAAGTTGAAACCACTTGATATACCCCAGTGGAAATGGGAAAGCATCGGCATGGATTTCATTATGGGTCTACCTAGGACTCGTGGTGGATTTGACGGGATATGGGTGATTGTCGACCGGTTGACAAAGTCAGCTCATTTCTTATCTATCAAATCCAAATGGACAGTCGATGTTTTGGCAGCATTATATATGAAGGAAGTAGTTCGACTTCATGGCATTCCAGTTAGCATTGTGTCTGACAGAGACCCTAGATTTACCTCGCATTTCTGGAAAGAACTGCAAGAGTCCTTGGGCACTCGTCTGAATTTCAGTACGGCCTTTCATCCACAGACTGATGGACAGACGGAGAGGACTAATCAGATAGTGGAGGATATGCTGAGAGCCTGCATGATTGATTTCGGAGGCAGTTGGAACGATCATTTAGCATTGATTGAATTCGCATACAATAATAGCTATCAGTCCAGTATACAAATGGCTCCATTTGAAGCTTTGTATGGAAGAAGCTTTCGTTCCCCGTTGTGTTGGGACGAGGTGAGCGAGAAGCAATGGCTTGGACCGGATCTTATTTCGGAGTCGTCACAGAATATCCGTATCATCCGAGACCGGTTACAAGTGGCACAATCAAGACAGAAAAGCTATGCTGACAATAGGAGAAGGGCATTAGAGTTCCAAGTGGGTGAGCATGTATTTCTGAAGGTCTCTCCTACGAGAGGGATTCGAAGATTCGGCTTTCGCGGCAAGCTAAGCCTGCGGTATATCGGCCCGTTCGAGATTCTGGATAGAGTGGGCGAGGTTGCTTACCGACTGGCTTTACCGCCTCAATTATCCGGTGTACACAACGTATTTCACGTGTCTATGTTACGAAAATATGTGTACGACCCCACACACATTATTCAACATGTGGACTTCGAGCTGAAGGAGGACTTGACTTATGAAGAGAGGCCTATTAAAATTTTGGACCGGAAGCAACAGCAACTCCGGAATCGCTCTATATCGATGGTCAAGATTCAGTGGAGCCGGCATGGAGCCGAAGAAGCCACTTGGGAGTCCGAAGATACCATGCGGAAGCGGTATCCCGACCTCTTCTAGGTAAGCTAGTTATTTTCCATTACGATATATGAATGCAATGAATTTGGAGGACCAAATTCTTTAAGTAGGGGAGGGTGTAATACCCCGTATCTTTATTTGAATTAGTTATTAATTATTTCCATAGATTAAATTTTTTTTGGGAATTTCCTTGAATTTATTATGAATTAATTGAATTATTAAATGAAAAGAAATTCAAATAAATACTTAAATTGAAATGAAATTGAAATGAAATGCAAGCCAAATGAAAATAAATTTAAGTAGAATGGAACACTAATGAAATGTAGGTGGAATGAAATGTAAATGAAATGGCTTAAATTAAGGGTTTAAATTTCAGATTTGATATTTTATTATTTAATGAATAGTGATAGGTCAAAATCCCACCCGCCACATAAAAAAATCCAAAAAAATGGTAAATTGGTTACTGACATTAAACCTAACAATTTTGTTTTCTATGATTGACTCGAAATAAATCATTCACATGGTCAAATTAGCAAATTAAGCCAAGATTTAACCCACCTAACCCCAATAGTGACCGTAATAGTAAACCCCTATTTGAAACGTGAAATTCTCCCTCATCCTTAACCAAATTAAGTGAAACTGGTAGCAAATGAAAGATAAGAATGGGTAGATTAGTTTCCCCAAGCTAATTTCGAAGGAGATTAACCATGGGATGTAAAATCGTGAGAGCTTTGGGTAGGTCAACAATTTCAGCGGCGTTTTAATCACGCCACTTCCAACGCGGAATTCTCCCACCACAGAAGGATCCAGAAGCTCTATTAGGTATTAAAAGAAAGCTTAAGATGTCTAGTTCCATTTGGTAGCTGGGTCATTCGACGGGGAGTCCAGATCTGGGAGTATTCGTCGATTTGGTGGAAGGTGTCGGCAGTTCATCGTTCTTCATCACCAGCCCTTTAATCCGTCGATTAAGGTAGGTAACCTTAACCAAATGAGACTTGTAAATATAGTATCTCGACCAGCTCGAAGAGATCTTTCCAATGATAGTAAAAGCCCCAATTCTTATTGGGTATTCAGGGAGATTTAGAGGCATCTTTGGAGCGTATTTCTGGATCGGGTTTATTTCTAGCTTCGATCTTCAATCTTCAATTAAGGTAGGTGATAATGGACCCAACCTAATTTCTATATATCAATGAAATCTGCATCATGTTAGCTTCATTTTGACGTTGGAAGCCCTAATTATTATTGATCATGCTAATAGAATTCTTGAGTTTTCATAAGTGTGTCCTGTCAACGTTCCAGCAGCATTAAGTTGACTTATATCATGATTTTAAGTGACTAAATGAAATATTCATATAGCATATCTTATATGGTTGGAATCCTTAGCCTGTCAGCTTTCCGTTGATATATAGATCTCTAAATTTCATTAAGTATAGTAGGAGAATTTTGAGTTTTAGTCACTACATGTCCAGAACTAGGGTTTCGGTGTTCCAGTAGTTATAAATCCTAATTACAGTAATTAATTATGCAATTGACACTTCTGTTAGATAGTATTTTCTGTTAGCTTTCCAACGGTACCAAAAGCCTTTTGATTGGAGTCCAATTGCCTTAGTTATTAGCGTTTTTGTGAAACCCTAGCAAACCCCCATCTTCCCGGCATTCACCGGCCGCGGAAGGGACGACCGGAGACACCCAGAGATGGGCGGTCTTACGATAGACCATCCAACTCCAGCCCACACCTGACCCTGGCTTAGACAGGAGATAAACGGTTCCAAACCAACCACTAAACCTAGTTAAACGGTCAGAAACTGACCACATATCCACCCCAGCAGGATAAACGGTCCATTCTGGACCACATAACTTGTGCGGCCGGGAAACTGGCCGCACATCTGGATGGGTGGCCCTGCCCATGGCCGCACATCCCTGGGATGGGTGGCCCATCCCAGACCGCCCAAGGGGTTGGGCAGCCATGCCCCTGGCCGCCCAACTCCCAGCACCCCGTTTTAGCCCGATAGATATACGGTCCATCCAGAACCGTTTATCTACCCAGTAAATGACCTAAAACTAGTTCTAATGCATTCATTTTAGTGTCATTAAGGATAATTAATAATTTAGAAACCCACATGATTAAATTTTAATTATGTAATTAAAAATTCTGTTAATTGCTTGTTATTCAATTCTACGCGAGTTTATTCGTTCGTTCTTTCAGCTTAATTCATTTTTCTAGATTATGCACTAAACTAAATGATAATGCTTGGTGGATTAACATGAAAATAGGATTAATATGAATAATTTAACTTGCTGGATAGCTGCTGTACTACAATAGCACATCACGATTAATTTCCCAACTTCTAGTAAGTCGCTAAGGCGTTAAATAGCATGTTATTCCCAGAAACTCGATCCGGCGGAATTACCATTAATTCCCATGTTTAGTATCCCTATTTAGAAATCCATTGATCAAATGGTAATCTATTTAAGTAAAGTTATATATATAACTCTTCTTGTGACTTGGTTATCGATCTTCTTGATGATTGTGCTTACCTTGAAATTCTGAAATGGATCTCCTTCCTACTTGAAATTGTTATTGCTACAAAGTTTAAACCTTAGAATTCTGGCCATAAATTGTGGAAGTCTAGATTCGTGGGATCTTTGATCCAAAGAAATCAATGTCTGGCAAACAATTAAGGGCTCGATCTAGTCCTGGGAGGAGCGCCCGAACACTACGTGTACCCCCGGGGAGGTGATTGACTAGGTGTGGCATTTGGCACCAGTACTAGGACATGTGTTAAATCTAGGACTGTCCACTACTCTCTACTACTTTTTACTTTGCACTCTTCACTGTTCCCTATTCTACTTGTTGTTACTCTACTTGTTGTTACTTGGACGTGGAAATGAAATTACATACGTGCTTGACATGACTTGAATCACCTTGATATGGCCAACTCTTTATCGTTATCTCCTGCAGTAAATTCTTGTCTTTGTTATTCCTTTTAAGTATTACCATTCTGTTCATTTATATTTCTTGACCTTGCAAGATCTTTAAATTTTGTTTCATTATATCATCATTATCCTTTTATTGCATTATCCTTTGTAGCATGACATTTTGAAATTAAACTGTTAATCACTTATACCTGTCTGTTATCTCCTACTGAGCGTTAGCTCACACCCCGTTGTTTTCCCCCTTTCCAGGCTATGCAGGTGACGACACCCATACAGATGGGGAGGGGCAGGAGTGATTACACCTTAGTGTACCAGTTAATAGATGGAGTCGTTATGTTATTGCTTCTAGTTATGTCTTGGAGTTGTGCAAGTATTTTGGATATTTATAGCGTTAGTTGATGTACTAGTTGTACTAGATTTCCTTAGAAGTTATGTTTGTTAGTGTCTTAGTAGTTTGATGGATGTTGTAATAAATTGGGATTTTCCATGATTAATAAATTTGTTCTTTTCCATTGCCCTTGTGTTCATTATCTAGTTAAGTATTTCAACATTATTTCCCGCTAGCTTGCCTCTAACTGTACGTCCTGATATTTCCGCCTTATTCGGGGCGTGACAGATAAGGCCGCTAAGCTCAGTCAACCCTGAACCGACCTATCTAGTCAAACCACCTGACGGTCGAACATTGAACCATCACACGGACACTAGCGGTCTACCACTAGGCCGCGGGAGACACCGCCCTAATCAACTTAAACATTTGACCATTGGTCAAACGGCACATAGCAGTCTACAGATGGGCCGCTAGAATACTAACCTCAATCGACTTAAAACATTGATTCGGTCAAACGGATAGTAGCGGTCTAAAGAAAGCCCGCTACAAGACCCTTGCGGTCAATGATAGAACCGCCAGCACGAACCGACATATACCCGTTGACTCGTTCAACGGACCATAGCGGTTGAGACTAGGGCCGCTATAGCAAGCGTGGTGATTTATCGTACAACCGCCAGGTTGAATCGACTTACGCTAGAATCGAGGAATTGCTGAGCATGGCGCACCACTATTGGGCCGCCAGAGGCAATAGGCGGTCAAGGTTGGGCCGCCAACCTAAACCGACCTACAACTAACCGACACACAATGGAGTGTGGCGGTCCATCGAGGGGCCGCCAGAGACCAATAGCGGTCTCTGAAACGACCGCCAGCACAATACGGCGGGAAAACTAGGGGAATGGCTGGATCCGGCTATTCCACGCCCCATTCACGTCTAAACGCAGGGGAAACAATCCTAATCGACGAAAATAACCTTTCTCAGGCCGGAAGGGGCACATGCAACATCTAAATCGCAAGAAACGGGTGATTCTAACGAATCGACCCTAATCGGGTCACCGGGGTTCCCGGGCTCGTACCGGCCCCAAATGATGACCAATCATGACGAAACTAGCGGAAATGGAATGCAGACATGCTGGGGGTCACAATGAAACTAATCTAGTCAAACACTGTTTCCATTTTCCGGCGAACCTGACGCACACCCCCCAAGCATGCTTTCCCTGAAACTGAACGAAACCCCCTCAAACTCGCACCGATCGACACAAAATTGCAAGGAAACACAGAAGAGAAGCAGGGCTTCCATCTCCCTACCATCACCGAAGATTCCGTGCACCGGAGTGACTAAACCACGCCGAAAACCACCTCGCGAGCTCGACCGTCAGCTTTGAATCCACCGATCGGGATCGCGCCAACCACGCTGCGATCCTCACACCATCACACGCCACAGCAGCTCCGCGCTGTCGCCACCTCACCCACGGGCCTCCTCCGTCTGCAGCCAGAGCAGAGAGGGCGAGAAGGGAGAGAACGGGAGAGAGAGGGACGCGCGTGCAAATGGGGAGAATGGAAGGAGAAAAGAAGAATAAAAAGAAAAGAAATTAGGAATTTTCCTAATTTCTGAAAATTCTGATTTTTAGCGCGAAAATACACTAATTCAGAAAAATATGGAAAAATAGCCGAAATGATCCTCTCAAAGAGTACATCGTAGCTGTAGCGTCCTCGAGTTGATGAACTACGAAATAAACTCACCACAGGGTTCCGTAACTTGTACGAGAGAAAAATCCATGTGGATCGTAAAACTTAACTCAAGACCCACAAAAGCGATCCGAAAGCACTCCGATAAGGATCTAAAATATCTGATAAGAATCTAGGGTATTACATCGGTTACATTCAACAACTTGGGACCCAGAATATACGTACTTACACAGAGATGGTCAAACGGGCACATCTATACAAGAGGACCTTAGAGAAGGTTGAGAAGTTAAAAGGCAAGGGCGAGGAGCCAAGCCGAAGGTCAGATCGGCGTGATAAAAAGGGCAAATTTAGTATCACGGAACGCTACAATTCTCATGATAGCAAGAAAAGGTCCTGAAATGGGAGTGGTAGTGGTAACTACAAAAATAAGAAAGTCAAAGAAGAAGAGAAGCAGGTCGCCATGGCTTGCACTTTTTGCGAGAAATTCGGTCATTCGGTCGAAGAGTGCTGGAAGCGCCTCGGCGCTTGTTTACGTTGTGGCAGTTGGGAACACCGCATGCCGGATTGCCCCCTTATGAAGGAATTATCTTACGGTACTGGACGCACGCGTTAGGCACATCTTAATGCTATTTTGGAAGAAGCGGAAGCACCCAAAAATGATGGGTTAATGGAAGGTACCGTTTAGATTTATTCCCATCCTACATTCGTATTATTCGATATTGGTGCTTCTCATTCCTTTATATCCACTACTTTTGCAAAAACCTTACCTATTTCATCAGTTCCTCTACCTTTGGACCTTGCTATTACTACACCTTTAAGTCTCGGAACCAAACTTATAAACTATTATCCTGATAGTGAGGTAAAGATAGAAGGTCACAATCTCCCAGCAAACCTCTTATGCCTTGACATGGAGGGCTACGATGCTATTCTAGGCGTGGATTGGCTTGTAGACCATGATGCCTACATAAATTTCCACAACTGAATTATGTCTTTTCGGAAACCAGGCCTTCCACGGTTTTCTTTCCTTGGTATCAAATATAGGAAGCATCCTACTATAATTTTATCTCTGCACGCTTGCAAATTGATTTCGCAAGGATGTGTAGCTGTTCTTGCTTCCGTAATCCTTACCAAATCCAAGGAAATCGTCTTAGAAAACGTCCCTATTGTTAATGAATTTCCAAACGTATTTCCATCAAACTTACCCGGCTTACCACCCGAAAGGGAAGTAAACTTCTTTATTGAACTAGTTCCCGGAGTAGCACCTGTTTCAATAGCTCCCTACAAGATGTCCCCCACAGAACTTAAGGAATTGAAGAAACAGCTTCAAGAGTTATTAGATAAGGGATTCATTCAACCCAGCACATCCCCTTCGGGTGCGCTAGTCCTATTCGTCAAGAAGAAAGATGGATCTCTTAGGCTGTGTATCGATTACCTGCGGCTGAATCAGCTTACTATCAAGTATAAGTATTTGTTGCCGCGTATCGATGAACTCATTGATCAGCTTTCTGGAGCATAATATTTTTCCAAGATAGACCTCAGGTCAGGGTACCATGAACTCAGGATTAAAGATGAAGACATTTACAAAACTACTTTTCGGAGCAGATATAGCCACTACGAATTTGTAGTAATGCCATTTGGGTTAACCAATGCCCCGACAACATTCATGCAACTTATGAATAACACCTTCAGGTCTTATCTCGACCGATTTGTGATCGTGTTCATTGATGACATTCTTATTGGAGAGGGGAAATCTAACGGCCCTGACGGAGAGGCCAAACGAGGTCCGACTTGCCCCAACGAGGCCCAACTCCTTGAAGTGACAGCACCAGGGCCCACTCAATATAAGCCTAATAACTCACTCGGAACAAGTGTTGTGACTCCTCTGTGTTGATGGTGTTGACATGTAACTTTACTTCATATGGCAACACATTATTTTGATTGATTGGCAACACTGTTTATGTTTTGATGAAATTACTTTTATCAGATTGTCTGTGTGTTCTATGCATTTTATCTTGCTTTCACACTGAACACACACTCAAAGTCTCAAAGTCTATACATTGCTACAGTAACGTAAGTCTGTACACTGTCCGTGTCTCTTGCAGCATCCTAGCAAGTGTGTACATTGCCTGTTGATTGCAAAGTTTATACATTGTTATGAGTCGACCCCCTGCTCTCATGAGTCGACTCATCTGTTTGTGCATAGTCTACACATTGCCCGTCGTTGCAAAGTCCATACATCCACAGTTCATTGCATAGTCTATACACTACACGTTCAAGATCAAAGTATATACATTGCTACATTACCTGCTAGAGTGAAGTCTGTACAGCCGAAGCACACATATCAAGTCTATACTTTGAAGCTACTGTGCAAGTCCACACATTGGCCTTCAGGCTTGAAAGTCTGTACATTGGAATGCGTCAACTCATTGCATTGACATACACTGCAGCGTCAACTCATTGCATTGGCTAAGTCTATACACTGTCCGTCTCATTTAGAGTCTAAGGCAAAGTCTGTACATTGGACGGTGTCAGGCAAAGTCTGTACATTGAGCATCTCAATGAGCGTCTCATGTAAGTCCATACATTGGACTGTAGCATGCATTTGTTAATGGCATCTAAGTCTGTACATTCCTTAGCGTCTTGATCTTCCAAGTCTATATAGGCTTCTATTTTACAAAGTCTGTACATTGGTCTCAGACTCCAAAGTCTATACATCGCCTGTTGACTGCAAAGTCTATGCAGAGCTCAAGAGTTCGAAGTCTATACATTCATTCACTGTAGCTTGCACGAGGTAAAGTCTGTACATTGGCCTCCATGCCTCAAGTCTATACATTGGACTGTTTGGCCAAGTCCGTACATCGCTATTTGCCAAAGTCTGTACATTGGCATCTGTTTCTTCGTTGCGATTCAAAGTCTGCACATGGGTTATTTACCTACGTTCAGCTTCGAAGTCTATACATCGATGCATTTACCTACGTTGTAGTTCAAAGTCTATAGAGTCGATGTTTTCCATTGCTTCAAGTCTATACAGCCGTTGCATTGATCTCCACTTAGTCTATACATTGACAGTCTTCATATCACCTAAGTCTGTACGGCGGTTGCTTCATACAACAAGTTTGTACATCGCTTTCACTTATATGAAGTCTATACAACGCAGTTCTTCTGATAAGTCTATACAGAGTTGTGTTTTAATCTGATCATCCGATACTCTGTCTGACAGGGATTCTCTATTGAGATTGCTGACATGGCTCGTGATCCCAGGAGGATGAGGTGTGCAGATGCTGACACGTGGATGGAATTGCCTCGGATCTGGCGAATTCACTTGGGCGGGAACTGTGGAAGCCACACGCCCTTATCCACCTGCTGCTGTTATATATAGCAGTCTTCATCTTCTGTAAAAGGCTGATCGAAGTTGGCGAAGTCTATACATCCAGCCTGAAGCAGCAGCCACCGAGATCCACTGTGAGAGGAAGAACAAACAGAGAAGAAGAAAAAGAGAGATGAGTTGAGAGAGTTATTATGAGAGCTTGTGAATCAGCCTCTTGGTCCAGTTACCATAGCTGATATTGCTACAGTCGTTTTGGTTTTCTTCCATTCGATTGTGTGTTTTGTTTGTTCTCAGTCTTGCTATTTTCTCCTTGAAAACTCTTGTTCGATCAAGCTGTTAGTCAGCGGTGTCAAGCTGTGAGGCAGTGGTGTTGTAGAGGTGTTCCTCTGGTCGGCTAAGCTGTAGTGCCCAGCAGAGCAAGCTGTGAAGCTCAGCTGTTGCAGAGGGTGTTCCTCTGGTCGGGATAAGCTGTAAGCCCCAGCCGTTGTTGGCAAGCTGTAGAGCCCAGCTGATTGAAGCTGTGTATCAGCAGTAATCCACATTCGAGTTGAATGTGGGGTGGACGTAGGTCGGATTGACCGAACCACCTAAAAGTCTTTGTGCCTCTCGTGTGTTTGATTGCTTGTTCAACAGATCTTGTGTGTTTCATTCGGTGCATTGGCTGTGTTCGTTTAGTGTTCTTCTAATTCCGCATTTGATTCTAGGCCTAATTTTTAAATAGCCAGTTGATCTATTCACCCCCCCCCCCTCTAGATCCACATCCTGTGGTGATAGAGCCTTCCATCTAACTTCAACACTTGATATCAGAGCTAGACTCTTCTACAGGGACTTACCGCCCGAAGAGGATAAGCACAGATGGACGGAAGAGGGATGATAGCTGAAGGACACTCCACATCCAAGCCCCCGTACTTCGATGGAACCAACTACGCATACTGGAAGCAACGTATGTTTGGAAGGTGGTTAGCAAGGGACCTTTCGAGCTGTCCCCAAATGAATATGTATGGACCAAGGAAGAAATTAGAAGGTCCACGCTCAACTGGAGTGCAATCAATGCAATCCAGTGCTCTCTGCATCCCACCGAGTTCTCACGAATATCTGCCTGCTCCTCAGCGAAGGAAATGTGGGATGCACTTGAAGTCATCTATGAGGGGACTTCACAAGTCAGAGAGACTAAGACTAATCTACTGGTTTCAAAATACGAAGCTTTCAAGATGAAGCCTAATAAGATGATCAAAGAAATGTATGCTCGGCTGACTATTATCACAAATGGTCTCAGAGGCTTCGGGAAAAAATATTCTGAGTATGATGTAGTCAGGAAGATCTTGCGATCCTTGACTTCAATTTGGCACACCAAGGCCACAGTTATGGAAGAGTCAAGAGATCTGCACAATACTAAGACAGATGAGCTGATCGGATCTCTAATGGCTTATGAGATGAATCTGCCGAAGATAGAGGAGGCTGACAGAAAGAGGAAGCCTATAGCTCTGAAGGCTGGTGCTAGCAGATCCAGTCGATCCAGCCCCGACGGATCATCAACTGAAGAGAGCTTGTCTGAAGAAGAAGTGGTAAATGCTGATATTGCCATGATTACTAGGGAATTCCGGAGATTTCTCAAGAAGGAAGGAAGAAGATTCAGCCGAAGAAATCCCAACAGTGGCCGCCGAGACACAAGGTATAAATCAAACCCTGTAAAGAAAGCTGAGACTAATGTTTGCTATCAATGCAGGAAGGCTGGTCACTTTAAAGCTGAATGTCCGACAAATCAGAACCTCAAGGACAAGTCCAAGAAAAAGAACACAAAAGGGAAAGCTATGGTGAGTACCTGGAGTGATGAGGACGAGGGATCTTTGAGCGTCAATTCGAACAGTGAAGTTGAAGTTGAGAAGCCAATCTGTCTCATGGCAAGCAGCTCAGAAGATAGAGAGGAAGAATCTGATGAGGTATCCTCTCGCTATGAAAATTTTACTATTACTGATTGGATGGTTGCTTATGATGAACTTACTGATAGAGTGGATGAGGTCAGAAAAGAAAACAGGCATCTACGAAGAAAAATTAAAATCATGCAAAATGATACTTCATTGTCTGATAAAATTGCCTGCTTAGAAACTGAGAACAGTAAGCTGAAACTCACATGTTCTGAATTTGAAGAAATCAATAAAGAACTAAAAATTTCTAAGGAAGAAAATGTGAGATTAGACAATGAAATTGATGCATGGAAACTGAAAATTCAGAATTATGAAAATGAGATAAAAATTGTTTCTAAAAAATATGAAGCTATCCTCAATGTGAATAATGAGTTGAAAAAATCTATTGATGAAGTTCAGAAAGATAATGAGGATAAGCTAAAAACAATTGAGAAAATGACCCAAGGATCTGAAAATTTAGATGCATTATTGGGGTCAAAGGTAAATTTCAGAAGAGAGGGCCTAGGATTCAACTCTAGTGCAACTAAAAGCTTTGGAATGAAAACTATTTCATTTGTTGCACAAAAGGAGAAAGGACCTCTGATCAACATGAATTTTAATAATGTTGTAAAGACAAATTTGAATCTGAAAAGGCTAAATGCAGAGCAGAAGGGCAAACAGAAAGTAGGTGAGCCTAGTAGAATTGGGACTTCCAAACCTAGCCCTAGTGCTCAACCCAAGGTTAGGGGTCAGCCTGCTCAGGTAAACAAACCCCATGTCAATGCCAAAAAGTCTTCACCACCATCATCACAGAAAAGGACCCAACCAAAACCTATGAATAGGTCAGTAGGATCAAGGGTGCAGGGAAGACAAAATATATTCAGAAGTCAGCCCAACAAATTCAATCCACATAGAGTTCAGTCCTACTACCCCACATAGCCAATCTATCCTAATGGGTGTGGGTGGACTAGAACTCAAGGGATGCATACAGGGTATGTTCATCAACCTATACACTTTTACAGACCCTATGTCAGAAATTGGGAAAATGGGTATGGTAGTCAGATGCCTAGGAATTACCAACATTTCCACAGCCAGCCCAGGAACTACTATGGCCAAAACTTTATGAATGCAACCTGGCCGAAGCATTGGCACAACAACAATAATTCTGTGAATAACTCTGTTGGTGCAAATAAAAAGAAAATCAAGAAAAACAAGAAAAGGTAAAATAAAAAGAAATCTGGAAAATCCACAGAACAGAACTGCTTCAAACAAATGTGGATTCCTAAAAATCTGCTTTCTTGTTTTAACTACTTTTCATCTTCTCTGGAGCCCAATCAGTCTTGGGTTCCAAACTCTTTGCCCTAATTGTGTGTGCAGGTATGCCTGGCAGCCAAGAGTAACTTGTGGTACTTGGACAGTGGCTGCTCTAGGCATACGACAGGAGATAAGGCCAAGTTTTGCATGCTAACTGAAAAGCTAGGAGGCCTTGTCATCTTTGGAAGCAACACAAAGGGTAGGATCATTGGATCAGGTAAGGTAGGTAAGTGTTCTACCTGCTGCATTGATGATGTTATGCTGGTTGAAGGGTTAGCTTATAATTTACTTAGTATCAGCCAGTTGTGTGATAAAGGACATAAAGTCTTATTTGATTCTCAATGTTGCAAGGTTTTTGAACCTGATTCTGAAATTGTCAAATTTTCTGGAAAAAGAATAAATAACACATACATGATAGATTTAGATGATATTCAGCATTCTAACCTATGTCTTACTGCCAGTAGAGAAGATTTAGCATTTTTATGGCATCGTAGGTTAGGCCATGCGAGTTATACTATTTTGCATAAACTAAACAAGCATAGCATGGTTAGAGGACTCCCTGAAGTCTCTTTTAAAAAGGACAATAAATTTTGTAACGCATGCATTCAGTCCAAGTTGACTAGAAAATCATTCAAATCTAGGACAGAAAACCTATCCACTAAACCTTATGAACTGATACACATGGACCTATTTGGGCCAACCAGGTCTGTCAGTTTATCAGGGAAGAGGTATGGGTTTGTCTTAGTAGATGATTTTTCTAGGTATACTTGGGTATTTTTTCTGTCACACAAGAATGATGCATTCTCAGAATTTCAGGAGTTCTGTATAAGAATAAATCAGAAAATTGAAAATATTTTGACTAATCATGGAGGTGAGTTTGAAAACTCACACTTTGAAGAATTTTGCAGGTCAAGTGGGATTCATCATAAGTTCTCCTCACCCAGGACACCTGAGCAGAATGGTGTTGTCGAGAGGAGGAACAGAACTCTAGTGGAAATGGGCCGAACTCCCTTAGTTGAAGGTCAACTGCCAAGAAAATTCTGGGCTGAAGCAGTCAACACAGCCTGTTATGTAATTAACAGGGCAATGGTAAGACCTTCCACCCAGAAAACCCCTTATGAGATTTTGAGAGGTAAGAAACCTTCAATCGCCCACTTCAAGGTCTTTGGTTGTAAATATTTTATACATATAAATGACAAGAGGGACCTTGATAAATTTGAGCCAAAAGGTGAACCAGGAATCTTCCTCGGTTATTCTGAAAACACCCGGGCTTATAGAGTGTTCAATTTAAACTCAAAAATTGTTGAAGAATCTCCACACATTATCTTTGATGAAACCTTGATGGAAACTAACTATGGTTATTGCAGGAACGAAGATGGGAACATTTTGAAAGATGAAAACTCTGCAGACCAGTCTGATGGTGAGGAAGATAAAGAAGAGCAAAATGAAGAAGAACCTGAAGTTCAGGGGGAGGTAAGTGAAATTCCTGAAACTCAGATTGTTAATATTAGATATCTTAAAGATCACCCTGTGAATAATGTCATTGGCAATCTAAATGATCCCCCTAGAACTAGAGGTCACTTTAGAATTCAGGATGAATTAAATACATATGCTCTTGTCTCTCAAATTGAACCCAAGTCCATTGACTGTGCCCTCAAGGATATGCATTGGATTAATGCCATGCATGAGGAGCTTAATCAGTTCGACAGGAACAAGGTGTGGCACTTGGTCCCACCTCCTGATCATGGAACAGTCATAGGGACTAGGTGGGTTTTCAGGAATAAATCTGATGAATTAGGGAATATTGTTAAAAATAAAACCAGACTTTTTGCTCAGGGGTACAACCAGGAGTTTGGTATTGACTTTGAAGAGTCATTTGCCCCTGTAGCCAGATTAGAAGCTGTTAGAATTTTATTAGCTTATGCATGTTCCCTAGGTATAATCCTCCAGCAGATGGATGTAAAATCTGCATTCTTGAATGGGAAAATTAATGAGGATGTCTATGTTAGACAGCCCCCTGGGTTTGAATGTCTAGATTTCCCTAATCATATTTACAAATTAAATAAAGCTCTCTATGGTCTTAAGCAAACTCCCAGAGCTTGGTACGACAGGTTGAGCAAGTTCCTCAATGATCAAAATTTTACTAGAGGAGTAGTTGATCAGACCTTGTTTACAAAGGTGAGTCATTCTGAAATTCTTATTGTACAGATTTATGTGGATGATATCATGTTTGGGTCAACTAACCCCAAATTGTGTGAGGAATTTTCTAAAACAATGACTAATGAGTTTGAAATGAGCTCAATGGGTGAGCTCAAATTGTTTCTTGGACTGTAGGTTACACAAACAAAGGATGGAATGTTTATCACTCAGTCCAAGTACACAAGGGATCTACTCAAGAAATATAAGATGGATAACCTTAATGAGATAGCTTCTCCAATGGGCACCTCTACAAGCTTGGATGAAGACACTAAAGGTAACCCATTTGACCAGAAGTTTTACAGAGGTATGATCGGATCCCTTCTCTACTGAACTGCATCTAGGCATGATATTCAATTTGCTATAGGATTATGTGCTAGGTTTCAGGCCAGTCCTAAAGAAACTCATTTTAAAGCGGTGAAAAGGATTTTTAGATATCTGCTAGGCACCCAAGAGCTAGGATTATGGTATCCTGCTAGGTGTGAGTTAGAGCTTCTAGCTTACTCTGATGCTGATTATGCTGGGTGTCGAGTAGATAGAAAAAGCACTAGTGGCTATTGTCAATTCTTTGGTGGCTGTCTAGTATCTTGGGCATCTAAGAAGCAACACACTGTAGCCTTGTCTACAACTGAGGCTGAATATGTTGCAGCAGGTCATTGTGCTGCCCAAGTACTTTGGATTAAGCACCAACTAGATGATTATCAGATAAAACTAGAATGTATTCCAATTCTATGTGATAATACTAGTGCCATATGCCTTGCTAAAAATCATGTTCATCATTCTTGGACTAAGCACATAGAAATAAAACATCATTTTCTAAGAGATGCTGTGAACAAAAAGGAAATTGAACTGGACTTCATTGAAACAGACAAACAAGTTGCTGATATCTTTACTAAGCCACTTGGAAATGAAAATTTTAAAATTTTTAGAAGAGAACTTGGCTTGTGTAAATTTCAGCATAATGAATGAACTCTTTGTTGACTTGAATAAAACTTTTGAGCTGCTTTGAATAAACTTCTGATTTGGACTTGCTGTTGATAGATTGAATAAACATTGTGCAACAGACTTATGATAATGCATGACTCTCATATTTTTTATTGCACTCATGATCATCATTGCATATATATGTCTAGATGCATAATATGTCTATATTTCTGCATGGGTCATACTGCACGATAAGATAGTCTGAGTAAGCATGATTTTCAAAATCATTTGTTCAGTCCACATCTGCAAGATCACATGCACATAGACAGGGGGAGTATTGCATATAATTCAGAGTTAAGTCTGACAGTATGGCAATCTTTTAGTCAGTTCTAATATTAAGCAATAGAAAATAGACTTCTTCTCTCATAAGAACTTTAATTGCGTAAAGACTGACTTAATGGTTTAAATTTATAATCTTTAGAGTTGAAAGACTACAATCCGCAAATAAGGATGCTGAAAATTGATAAACCTCTCAACCCTTATCTTATTTCATGTCAGACAAAGCTAATTATATCTGAAATCTGAAAACTCATCTGAAATCATGTTAGAGAAGCTAGGTATGTGTATTGTCCTTAAACAAGTCATTCTGAAACAAATAAAGGGCAGCTAAGAAAGATATTGAAAAACATTAAAAATTATTTGAAAAATAGCATTGACCGAGCAATGACTGGTAAATCATTGAGAAACTGAGTGATCCATCAAAGAAGTGGACACCACTCATGTCATGAGGTGTATCAGCTATCTCTGTATAAAATGATCAAAACAGTAGGTTGTTTTCACTGAGTACATGGGGGTAACCGACGTCTAATAAACGTGTAACCTCACACAAAAAGGTGTCAATCAATTCTATTGAGTTTGATCATAGGCAAGATGGTCCATCATGTTGAGTATCTAGGGGTATTGGCGTCTGATAAACGTATACCCTTACGCAAAAAGACTTTTGGTACCTGAATGCCCTAAATGAAATAATATTGAAAATGCTGTTCCTTCAAAGAAATTTCATGGATGTCAATTGTTTAATTTCAATACATGACCTGGTTTCTCTTAACACTTTTTACTGAGTCTATGAAAGTAAGATATTCTGAAACTGAATCTCTCATGTAAATATGACTCTGGTTTATTGTTTTATCATGCACATCTACCTTATCCAATGAATGTAGTGCATGAACTCTCATTTTTATAACCTTTAAACTCGAATTTCAATTTCTAAGCCGTTTCTCAGTTCATATGACTGAAGGTTCTGTGCTTTAGTTGCTTAATTTCTGAACTAATTGCTAAGAATGCCAGTCAACTGAACTTTCTTTTTCCTTCCCTTGCACTCACTTTCCCTCCTATTTGTTGATGGCAAAGGGGGAGAATATTGTCTGAATTTATTCCTTCAGTTCAGGGGGAGAATTCTGAACTGAGAGTTCTGCATTCAGGGGGAGTGTATGCATCTGCATCATGGTATGGCAAAAGGGGGAAATTTTGTTAGCAGAGAGTTGCTTACATTTTGTAGCATGCAGCATGTCATTCATAGCATCTACATGCATCTGCATAACAATCTGAATAACAAATCATGTCGTTCATCAAAAAATGCATATGTATGACAGGATGTTGCTACTCTATATGATAGGGGGTTGCCATCATCAAAAAGGGGGAGATTGTTGTGACTCCTCTGTGTTGATGGTGTTGACATGTAACTTTACTTCATATGGCAACACATTGTTTTGATTGATTGGCAACACTGTTTATGTTTTGATGAAATTACTTTTATCAGATTGTCTGTGTGTTCTATGCATTTTATCTTGCTTTCACACTGAACACACACTCAAAGTCTCAAAGTCTATACATTGCTACAGTAACGTAAGTCTATACACTGTCCGTGTCTCTTGCAGCATCCTTGCAAGTGTGTACATTGCCTGTCGATTGCAAAGTTTATACATTGTTATCGGTCGACCCCCTACTCTCATGAGTCGACTCATCTGTTTGTGCATAGTCTACACATTGCCCGTCGTTGCAAAGTCCATACATCCACAGTGCATTGCATAGTCTATACACTGCACGTTCAAGATCAAAGTATATACATTGCTACATTACCTACTAGAGTGAAGTCTGTACAGCCGAAGCACACATATCAAGTCTATACTTTGAAGCTACTGTGCAAGTCCACACATTGGCCTTCAGGCTTGAAAGTCTGTACATTGGAATGCGTCAACTCATTGCATTGACATACACTACAGCGTCAACTCATTGCATTGGCTAAGTCTATACACTGTCTGTCTCATTTAGAGTTAAAGGCAAAGTCTGTACATTGGACGGTGTCAGGCAAAGTCTGTACATTGAGCGTCTCAATGAGCGTCTCATGTAAGTCCATACATTGGACTGTAGCATGCATTTGTTAATGGCATCTAAGTCTGTACATTCCTTAGCGTCTTGATCTTCCAAGTCTATACAGGCTTCTGTTTTACAAAGTCTGTACATTGGTCTCAGACTCTAAAGTCTATACATCGCCTGTTGGCTGCAAAGTCTATGCAGAGCTCAAGAGTTCGAAGTCTATACATTCATTCACTGTAGCTTGCACGAGGTAAAGTCTGTACATTGGCCTCCATGCCTTAAGTCTATACATTGGACTGTTTGGCCAAGTCTGTACATCGCTGTTTGCCAAAGTCTGTACATTGGCATCTGTTTCTTCGTTGCGATTCAAAGTCTGCACATGGGTTATTTACCTACGTTCAGCTTCGAAGTCTATACATCGATGCATTTACCTACATTGCAGTTCAAAGTCTATACAGTCGATGTTTTCCATTGCTTCAAGTCTATACAGCCGTTCTTTTAGAAAGTCTATACATCGGTCTTCACCTCAAGTCTGTACAGTCCTTTGTTGACAAGTCTTCACATCGTGAAGTCTATACACTCAACTCCTTCACATCTTGCAAAGTCTGTACATTGCATTCATCAGTCGTGAAGTCTATACATCGCTTGTCTTCATTCGAGTCTCATGAAGTATGTACATCGTGCATCAGTTCTGAAGTCTATACATCGTCTGTCTTCATTTGAGTCTCACTGAAGTCTACACATTGCATCTTCATTCATGAAGTCTACACATTGCATCTTCATTCATGAAGTCTACACATTGCATCTTCATTTGCGAAGTTTGTACATTGCATTGATCTCCACTTAGTCTATACATTGACAGCCTTCATATCACCTAAGTCTGTACGGCGGTTGCTTCATACAGCAAGTCTGTACATCCCTTTCACTTATATGAAGTCTATACAACGCAGTTCTTCTGATAAGTCTATACAGAGTTGTGTTTTAATCTGATCATCCGATACTCTGTCTGACAGGGATTCTCTACTGAGATTGCTGACATGGCTCGTGATCCCAGGAGGATGAGGTGTGCAGATGCTGACATGTGGATGGAATTGCCTCGGATCTGGCGAATTCACTTGGGCGGAAACTGTGGAAGCCACGCGCCCTTATCCACCTGCTGCTGTTATATATAGCAGTCTTCATCTTCTGTAAAAGGCTGATCGAAGTTGGCGAAGTCTATACATCCAGCCTGAAGCAGCAGCCACCGAGATCCACTGTGAGAGGAAGAACAAACAGAGAAGAAGAAAAAGAGAGATGAGTTGAGAGAGTTATTGTGAGAGCTTGTGAATCAGCCTCTTGGTCCAGTTACCAGAGCTGATATTGCTACAGTCGTTTTGGTTTTCTTCCATTCGATTGTGTGTTTTGTTTGTTTTCAGTCTTGCTATTTTCTCCTTGAAAACTCTTGTTCGATCAAGCTGTTAGTCAGCGGTGTCAAGCGGTGAGGCAGCGGTGTTGCAGAGGTGTTCCTCTGGTCGGCTAAGCTGTAGTGCCCAGCAGAGCAAGCTGTGAAGCTCAGCTGTTGCAGAGGGTGTTCCTCTGGTTGGGATAAGCTATAAGCCCCAGCCGTTGTTGGCAAGCTGTAGAGCCCAGCTGATTGAAGCTGTGTATCAGCAGTAATCTACATTCGAGTTGAATGTGGGGTGGACGTAGGTCAGATTGACCGAACCACCTAAAAGTCTTTGTGCCTCTCGTGTGTTTGATTGCTTGTTCAACAGATCTTGTGTGTTTCATTCGGTGCATTGGCTGTGTTCGTTTAGTGTTCTTCTAATTCCGCATTTGATTCTAGGCCTAATTTTTAAATAGCCAGTTGATCTATTCACCCCCCCCTCTAGATCCACATCCTGTGGTGATAGAGCCTTCCATCTAACTTCAACACTTGGTATCAGAGCTAGACTCTTCTACAGGGACTTATCGCCCGAAGAGGATAAGCACAGATGGACGGAAGAGGGATGATAGCTGAAGGACACTCCATATCCTAGCCCCCGTACTTCGATGGAATCAACTACGTATACTGGAAGCACCGTATGCAGGTATTCTTGAGGGCTAAAGATTATGAAATTTGGAAGGTGGTTAGCAAGGGACCTTTCGAGCTGTCCCCAAATGAAGATGTATGGACCAAGGAAGAAATTAGAAGGTCCACGCTCAACTGGAGTGCAATCAATGCAATCCAGTGCTCTCTGCATCCCATCGAGTTCTCACGAATATCTGCCTGCTCCTCAGCGAAGGAAATGTGGGATGCACTTGAAGTCATCTATGAGGGGACTTCACAAGTCAGAGAGACTAAGACTAATCTACTGGTTTCAGAATACGAAGCTTTCAAGATGAAGCCTAATGAGACGATCAAAGAAATGTATGCTCGGCTGACTATTATCACAAATGGTCTCAGAGGCTTCGGGAAAAAATATTCTGAGTATGATGTAGTCAGGAAGATCTTGCGATCCTTGACTCCAATTTGGCACACCAAGGCCACAGTTATGGAAGAGTCAAGAGATCTGCACAATACTAAGGCAGATGAGCTGATCGAATCTCTAATGGCTTATGAGATGAATCTGCCGAAGATAGAGGAGGCTGACAGAAAGAGGAAGCCTATAGCTCTGAAGGCTGGTGCTAGCAGATCCAATCGATCCAGCCCCGATGGATCATCAACTGAAGAGAGCTTGTCTGAAGAAGAAGTGGCAAATGCTGATATTGCCATGATTACTAGGGAATTCCGGAGATTTCTCAAGAAGGAAGGAAGAAGATTCAGCCAAAGAAATCCCAACAGTGGCCGCCGAGACACAAGGTATAAATCAAACCCTGTAAAGAAAGCTGAGACTAATGTTTGCTATCAATGCAAGAAGCCTGGTCACTTTAAAGCTGAATGTCCGACAAATCAGAACCTCAAGGACAAGTCCAAGAAAAAGAAGACAAAAGGGAAAGCTATGGTGAGTACCTGGAGTGATGAGGACGAGGGATCTTTGAGCGCCACTTCGAACAGTGAAGTTGAAGTTGAGAAGCCAATCTGTCTCATGGCAACCAGCTCAAAAGATAGAGAGGAAGAATCTGATGAGGTATCCTCTCGCTATGAAAATTTTACTATTACCGATTGGATGGTTGCTTATGATGAACTTACTGATAGAGTAGATGAGGTCAGAAAAGAAAACAGGCATCTATGAAGAAAAATTAAAATCATGCAAAATGATACTTCATTGTCTGATAAAATTGCCTGCTTAGAAACTGAGAACAGTAAGCTGAAACTCACATGTTCTGAATTTGAAGAAATCAATAAAGAACTAAAAATTTCTAACGAAGAAAATGTGAGATTAGACAATGAAATTGATGCATGGAAACTGAAAATTCAGAATTATGAAAATGAGATAAAAATTATTTCTGAAAAATATGAAGCTATCCTCAATGTGAATAATGAGTTGAAAAAATCTATTGATGAAGTTCAGAAAGATAATGAGGATAAGCTAAAAACAATTGAGAAAATGACCCAAGGATCTGAAAATTTAGATGTATTATTGGGGTCAAAGGTAAATTTCAGAAGAGAGGGCCTAGGATTCAACTCTAGTGCAACTAAAAGCTTTGGAATGAAAACTATTTCATTTGTTACACAAAAGGAGAAAGGACCTCTGATCAACATGAATTTTAATAATGCTGTAAAGACAAATTTGAATCTGAAAAGGCTAAATGCAGAGGAGAAGGGCAAACAGAAAGTAGGTGAGCATAGTATAATTGGGACTTCCAAACCTAGCTCTAGTGCTCAACCCAAGGTTAGGGGTCAGCCTGCTCAGGTAAACAAACCCCATGTCAATGCCAAAAAGTCTTCACCACCATCATCACAGAAAAGGACCCAACCAAAACCTATGAATAGGTCAACAGGATCAAGGGTGCAGGGAAGACAAAATATATTCAGAAGTCAGCCCAACAAATTCAATCCACCTAGAGTTCAGTCCTACTACCCCACACAGCCAATCTATCCTAAAGGGTGTGGGTGGACTAGAACTCAAGGGATGCATACAGGGTATGTTCATCAACCTACACACTTTTACAGACCCTATGTCAGAAATTGGGAAAATGGGTATGGTAGTCGGATGCCTAGGAATTACCAACATTTCCACAGCCAGCCCAGGAACTACTATGGCCAAAACTTTATGAATGCAACCTGGCCGAAGCATTGGCAGAACAACAATAATTCTGTGAATAACTCTGTTGGTGCAAATAAAAAGAAAATCAAGAAAAACAAGAAAAGGCAAAATAAAAAGAAATCTGGAAAATCCATTGAACAGAACTGCTTCAAACAAATGTGGATTCCTAAAAATCTGCTTTCTTGTTTTAACTGCTTTTCATCTTCTCTGGAGCCTAATCAGTCTTGGGTTCCAAACTCTTTGCCCTAATTGTGTGTGCAGGTATGCCTGGCAGCCAAGAGCAACTTGTGGTACTTAGACAGTGGCTGCTCCAGGCATATGACAGGAGATAAGGCCAAGTTTTGCATGCTAACTGAAAAGCTAGGAGGCCTTGTCACCTTTGGAAGCAACACAAAGGGTAGGATCATTGGATCAGGTAAGGTAGGTAAGTGTTCTACCTGCTGCATTGATGATGTTATGCTGGTTGAAGGGTTAGCTTATAATTTACTTAGTATCAGCCAGTTGTGTGATAAAGGACATAAAGTCTTATTTGATTCTCAATGATGCAAGGTTTTTGAACCTGATTCTGAAATTGTCAAATTTTCTGGAAAAAGAATAAATAACACATACATGATAGATTTAGATGATATTCAGCATTCTAACCTATGTCTTACTGCCAGTAGAGAAGATTTAGCATTTTTATGGCATCGTAGGTTAGGCCATGCGAGTTATACTATTTTGCATAAACTAAACAAGCATAGCATGGTTAGAGGACTCCCTGAAGTCTCTTTTAAAAAGGACAATAAATTTTGTAACGCATGCATTCAGTCCAAGTTGACTAGAAAATCATTCAAATCTAGGACAGAAAACCTATCCACTAAACCTTATGAACTGATACACATGGACCTATTTGGGCCAACCAGGTCTGTCAGTTTATCAGGGAAGAGGTATGGGTTTGTCTTAGTAGATGATTTTTCTAGGTATACTTGGGTATTTTTTCTGTCACACAAGAATGATGCATTCTCAGAATTTCAGGAGTTCTGTATAAGAATAAATCAGAAAATTGAAAATATTTTGACTAATCATGGAGGTGAGTTTGAAAACTCACACTTTGAAGAATTTTGCAGGTCAAGTGGGATTCATCATAAGTTCTCCTCACCCAGGACACCTGAGCAGAATGGTGTTGTCGAGAGGAGGAACAGAACTCTAGTGGAAATGGGCCGAACTCCCTTAGTTGAAGGTCAACTGCCAAGAAAATTCTGGGCTGAAGCAGTCAACACAGCCTGTTATGTAATTAATAGGGCAATGGTAAGACCTTCCACCCAGAAAACCCCTTATGAGATTTTGAGAGGTAAGAAACCTTCAATCGCCCACTTCAAGGTCTTTGGTTGTAAATGTTTTATACATATAAATGACAAGAGGGACCTTGATAAATTTGAGCCAAAAGGTGAACCAGGAATCTTCCTCGGTTATTCTGAAAACACCCGGGCTTATAGAGTGTTCAATTTAAACTCAAAAATTGTTGAAGAATCTCCACACATTCTCTTTGATGAAACCTTGATGGAAACTAACCATGGTTATTGCAGGAACGAAGATGGGAACATTTTGAAAGATGAAAACTCTGCAGACCAGTCTGATGGTGAGGAAGATAAAGAAGAGCAAAATGAAGAAGAACCTGAAGTTCAGGGGGAGATAAGTGAAATTCCTGAAACTCAAATTGTTAATATTAGATATCTTAAAGATCACCCTGTGAATAATGTCATTGGCAATCTGAATGATCCCCCTAGAACTAGAGGTCACTTTAGAATTCAGGATGAATTAAATGCATATGCTCTTGTCTCTCAAATTGAACCCAAGTCCATTGACTGTGCCCTCAAGGATATGCATTGGATTAATGCCATGCATGAGGAGCTTAATCAGTTCGACAGGAACAAGGTGTGGCACTTGGTCCCACCTCCTAATCAGTTCGATGCCCTAATGACCTTGCATGGGGTGTCAGTCGTGATCACGTGCCGAGCGTTCGTGACCACTCTGGTCCAGGGTGCTCAGGCATGGTTCAGGGCCCTCGCCCCCGATACCATTCACAACTTCAAGCAGTTCGGGCGAGTGTTCAAGGAAAGCTTTGCCGGCAGCGGTCCACCCCGGTCAGTAGCGGGATTACTGGCCCTCAAGCAGGAACAGGGGGAGAAGTTATGGGCTTATATCAACCGATTCAAATCAGAAGCCCTGCGCATCCCCCGCCTGGATGTTGATTTGGCCATCACCGCATTGACCGGGGGTACCCGTAAGGAGAACCTATGGCGTGAGCCAGTGCTTCATCCTCCCACCTCCCTCGCCGAGCTAGTGACCCTGGCCCTGCGCCACGCAGAGTGCGAGGAAGTCCTCAATGCCTGTCAAGGCACGACAGGCTCAGGTCGGGAGGGGGACAAGAAGCGACCGTCCGAGCAAGGGATGGGTCCAGGAAAAATGCGGAACTAGGAAGGAGACCGCAAAGAGCCGTCCCAAAAGTATGAACGGTATACCCCCCTTACCGCTCCTGTCTATGAAATCTACAAAGACATCAAAGGCTCGAGTCTCCTCCACCAGCCCGAGCCTATGAAGGCCAAGCACCGCAATCACCGCAAGCATTACCTGTTCCACAGTGATCATGGGCATTACACCAGCGATTGCCATCAACTTCAGGACGAGATCAAGTGCCTTTTCCGCCAGGGACACCTATCCCGATACGTGGCCGGGCAGAAGGAAGATCGAGACGCCACCGAAGAAATTGACAATGCCCCCCGTGGAGTCCACATCAACGTCATTGCGGGCGGGGTGGCATCAGGAGGAGATAGCAGTCGAGGAAGAAAGCGTCACGCCGAGCGGGCGAGTGATGCCTCCGCCGAGCCTCCTAAGGCCCCGCAGGTGAGTGAACTGCAGGCCCTGGTATTCTCCGACCAGGACCTGGAAGGGTTAACCACCCCACATGACAACGCTCTCGTAGTATCGGCTGCAATAAACCATTATAACGTAGATAGGATCTTGGTTGACAATGGTAGTGCCCCTGATGTATTATCCTATGAATGTTTCATCCAGATGGGAGAGAATCAATCTAAACTCCGCCCGATCCTAACCCCCCTCTGTGGGTTCAACGGCCAGGCAACTTATCCCAAGGGAGCCCTGAGCCTGCCAGTTACTATCGGCACCCCACCCAAAATCGTTACGGTTATGGTGGACTTCATCGTGATTAAAGGGATGACGGCATATAACGCCATCTTCGGCCGAGGTATCCTCAGTCGAATGAAAGCGGTGCCCTCTACCTTTCACCAAAAAATTAAGTTCCCTACCAAGTATGGCGTGGGGGAGGTCCGAGGTAACCAGGCATTGGCTAGACCAATATAATCTCGGTTGAAGCCACGAGGTCAGAAGGGAAAAATAAAAGAGTAAAGGGAGCCGAGGAGGGACTAGCAACATCTGAGCCTAGTGGCGAGTTGCTAACATTCTTCCTCAACAGTGACCCGACGCTAGGAGTCAAGATCGGAGCCGATATACCATCTGAGGAACTAGAAAAATATAATGATTTCCTTGCCCAGTACATCCAAGTCTTTGCATGGTCTGACGAGCACCTTCCCAGGATCCCGGGAGATGTGGTGATGCACAAGCTCAACCTCGACCCAACAGTGAAACCTGTCCAGCAACGCAGGAGAAAGCACGCCCCGGAGAAGCAAGCGGTCATCAAAGAGCAAGTCATCAAGGGACAGAAGACTGGCCTCTTTCGACCGGTCCTGTACCGTACGTGGCTCGCCAACATCGTCCTGGTACCAAAGGCTTCGGGAAAATGGTGAATGTGCATAGACTTCACCGACCTCAACAAGGCTACTCCGAAAGATTGTTACCCGCTGCCAAGCATCGATCAACTGGTCGATTCAACCTCTAGCAACGAGTTGCTCAGCTTCCTGGATGCCTACTCCGGTTACCATCAGATTAGGATGGACCCAGAGGACATTGAGAAGATCACCTTCATCACTGACTTCGGCGTACACTGCTACACCCGAATGCCGTTCGGGTTGAAGAACGCCACAGCAACATATCAAAGATTGATCAACCACATCTTCGAGGGACAGTTCGGTCAGAATGTCAAGGCCTACATTAATGATATGCTTGTCAAAATGCCGAAGGCCGAAGACCATCTTGCTGACTTAGCTGAGACCTTCGACACCCTCTTGAGGTTCAACATGAAGCTCAACCCTGCTAAATGCGCCTTCGGAGTCAGATCCGGGAAGTTCCTTGGCTTCCTGGTAACTCAGTGTGGGATCGAGGCCTACCCCGACAAGGTTCAAGTCATCCTGAACATGCGGCCACCCACATGCATCAAGGACGTTCAACGCCTTACGGGGCGCATTACTGCGCTCAACCGCTTCTGTCCCGGGCGGTCGAACAATGGTTACCTTTCTTCAAATTGTTGAGGGGACCCAAAATGGCATCTGCTACGTTCGCCTGGGATGAGGAATGTCAGAAGGCATTCACCGAACTCAAGGATTTCTTGGCCTTGCCTCTGGTGCTATCCAAACCGGTCTCGGGGGAAGCTCTACACCTCTACCTCTCAGCGACCCCTTCCACGGTGAGCTCGGTCCTTGTCAGGAACAACGCGGGGGTCGAGAGACCGGTTTACTATACTAGAAAGGTGCTTAATGAGGCTGAAAGAAGGTACCCCACAACCAAGAGACTCGTGCTAGCGTTGGTTACCTCGAACAAGCACCTCCAACCCTATTTTCAAGGGCACTCCATCGTCATATTGACCAGCGAACCCCTGAAGAAGATCCTCTTTCACCCTGAAGCCTCTGGATGCCTCGTTAAATGGGCCATCATGCTCGGGGCCTACGACATCTCATATCTCCCCCGCTCGGCCATCAAGGGATAGGCCCTCGCAGACTTCATCGCTGAAAGCACCGTCTCGATTGAGGAGGTACCTCCACCTGTGCCCGGGCCCACTTGGGAACTGTGCGTTGACGGGTCCTCCAACTCGGCCAGGAGCGGTGCTAGTGTCCTTCTCAAGTCCCCCGAAGGAGCAGAGTTGCGGTACGCCTTGAAATTCAACTTCCAGGCATCTAACAGCGCCTTCGAGTACGAAGCTGTTATCTCGGGAGCCAGGATGGCCCGACGACTGGGGGCCGAGCGAGTCAGGATCCACACCGACTCCCAATTGGTCGCTACCCAGGTTAACGGTGATTACAAAGCTCGGGAAGGGCAAATGATCAAGTACCTCTAGGTGGTCAAGAGGATGGCCCGACTCTTCGAGAGCTTTGAGGTAGTCTGGATAGCCCGAGAGGAAAACTCCCGAGCGGACACCCTCTCTTGCATGGCCTCCTCCCTCGACCCCGAAGGTACTCGATCGGTCTTCCTTGAAGAGCTCGAGCAACCAAGCATCGAATCCGAGCTTATGACCGTTGACCCGACACCCCCGAGTGACTAGCGGATTCCCTACATATCTTGGCTTCGGGATTCTCACGAGCTCCCCGACCCTCGAGAGGCTCGGAAACTTAAGTACCAAGCTCGGCATTTCGTCATGCTGGACGATGCCTTGTACCGCAGATCTTTCTCCGGTCCCCTCCTCAAGTGCATCAGCGCCGATGAAGCCAGCCGAGCGATTCAGGAAGTACACGAAGGCATCTGCGGCACGCATCAAGGAGGAAGATCGCTCGCTTGGATCTTGCTACGGCAAGGATACTGGTGGCCCACTCTCCAGCGCGACTGCATGACCTATATACAGAACTGCGACCGATGTTAGCACTTCGACCATCTGATCCACCAGCCCACCGCGGAGCTCATCACCCTTGCCAAGCCATACCCCTTCGCTCGGTGGGAAATTGATATCTTGGGGCCATTTCCCTTGGCTCAGGCTCAGAAGAAGTACGTCATCGTCGCCATCGACTACTTCACCAAATGGATCGAGGCTGAGGGCACCACCAGGACCACCAAATCAATCATATGGAGTTTTGTTTGGAAGTTAATCATTTGTCGTTACGGTGTCCCCTGAGTGATCGTAAGTGATAACGGTCGGTAATTTGATTCTCACTACTTCAGAGAAAGATGTACTGACCTAAACATTCGCAATCACTTCACTTCGGTAGCCCACCCTCAGGCAAACGGACTGGTCGAGAATGCCAACAAAACTATCTTAAAAGGCATCAAAATCGGGCTCGGCAAGGCCAAGGGAAGCTGGCTCGAGGAATTACTGAGCGTACTATGGTCGCACCGAACTACTCCGAGAATGGCCACTGGTGAAACACCTTTCCAGCTGGTGTATGGGATGGAAGCCGTTTGATGCGATACGCCTAAGGATGATGATGCTCTGATACCAATTTGATGAGACACGACCCCTCGGACCTAGAATTGCAAGCAACCGAACCGAACGGCGGACCCACTCAAGCGGGTTCACCCACGTCGCACACACCCGGGTCCGTAGGCGGACCGGCGATGATGGGGAGGGTCCGAGGTTGGACCTCAAGGTGTTGGATTGTGTGTCTTCCCTAAGTATTTTGATGATGAGCAACACTATGTTAATTGTTCTTGTTATTTTTGATCAGATATCTTGCACTTGAGTTATCCATGGTTTTATATGAAATAACTGCTAAGAGGTAACATTTCGTGTGTTCGTTCATGTTCTGTCTTCGTGCTGTTTTTCCTCAAACATCATGTAGTTCTTGCTTCGCGTTTTCACCTCGTGTCGAGTTAGCCATGTTGTCGTCTGTTTGAGTGTTGTCTTTCACCTCGTGCAGTCTTTGATTACTGTGTTGTTTCCATGCCATCCTTTGTATTCCTGTCTTCGAGTCCTTTCGCTGAGTTTCTAAGTCAGTCTAAGTTCAAGTGTTCGTTTCACTTCGTGATTGTTTTTCTCTTCTCATGACTTCGTGTCGTGTTCCTGAAGCTGCTCTAAAAAGTTCTGATGAACTTCGAGTAGTTTTTCTGTAGACCTCGTGTCGATTCCTGCTTAGTAACCACACTTCGTGACGGTTACTATAGTCCACGTCTTCGTGTTGGTTTTATGCACTCCGTGTCGTCTTCTTTGTTTCATTCTGTTCTCATCTCACTTCGAGTCGTTTCTTTGCATACTGTCTTCGTGATTGATTGGCACTTCGTCTTGGTTACAACACCTCGTGTTGTACTGTTTGACTTCGTGTCGGTTTCGGTTGCAGTCCATGTTGTTTTCATGTCGTTCTCCTTTATTGCCACCTCGTGTCGTTTTTATTATTAAGTCTTCGTGTCGTTTTACCTCGTGCAGTGTTATCCCGTGTCATTTACTGTTTCGACTTTGTGTCGTTATCAGCCTGTGTTGTTTTCATCTCGTGCTGTTCTCACTATCCTCGTGTTGTTCTCACCGCGTGTCGATTACTGTTTTCACTTAGCATTATTTTTATTTCGTGTCGTTTTTCTGTGTAGTGTGTGTTTGTCACCACTATACTTCGTGTCGTTGCTTTTTACTTCGTGTCTAACTTCACTTCGTGTTGTTTTCACCTCGAGTCGTTTCCTTATATTCTGTCCTCGTGTTGGTCTCTCGCTTTAGTCTTCATGTCGGTTTCTGTCGTTAGCCCGTATTGTCCTCGTGTTGTTTTTGCATTCGTAACCTCGTGTCTCTCTTGCTTATAACCTCACCTCGTGTCATTATCTTCTGTATATCTGATCTGTTACAGAGTATCTCGTGTCGTTCTTATGTCATCTCGAGAAATAGTCACGTCGTGTTGTTGTTACTATACCTCATGCAGTTTTGGTTTTAATAGCCATGCAGCGTATTAATGGACTTAATCTCATTACAGGTCCGAGGAAGAACATTCCACACTCCAGGGCTGCACGTGATCCGAGACAAGAGGAACCAATTTGATAAAGGCACGTGACAGGAAACTTGTGGATCGAGCGTGGGAGGCACACGCGTTTCATGCCCTATCCATCTGCTGTTGATGCTATAAATAGAATCCTTCGTCCTCAGATGAAGGTGATCGAAGAAGAGAGGCATAGAAGAAAACAGGGAAACAGAGAGCCCTTCGATCCAGGAAAAAGAAAAGAAAGAAGAAAGAATAGCAGAGAGAAATAGAAAGAGAGCAGAAGAGTGATCAGAAGAATTGTTCTGACTTGCGGATCAAATCCGAAGTCTATTGCTCTATATTGAGCTACATTGTTTCCATTGTCTGGCATTTGATTTCCTTCGTTCGTATTTTTCATTTCTTGTTCTTATCTTTCTTCAACTGTTATTGTTTGTGTTTCCGATCCTCTGGACTGAGGTCGGGGTCCTCCTGTGAGATCAGGAGTAGGGAGAGTCAATCTCCGGTTTGCAAGCAGCAGGTGAGCTGCTTGTAGGTACCCTCCGGGTTGGGAGGAAGAGGGGTCTTCGACCTCTGGTTCACTAGTAGCAGGGCTGCTACTAGTGGGGTTTCCCTCTTGGTAAAGAGGAAGAGAGACGTGAGTCTCTGGGTTCTAGTGACTGCTGATCGCTAGAGGTTCCCTCCGGGTAGGAGGAAGAGGAGAGGTTGTTCTCCTGGGAAGCTGTGTATCAGCAGTTGTTTGGCAAGCTGTGTTGCCCAGCCTTTAGTGAAGCCACACTCAGGTTGAGTGTGGGGTGGATGTAGGTCTGAAGGACCGAACCACCTTAAAATCCTCTGAGCCCTTGTGTGATTGATCGTGATAATATTGTGGTATGCCTTCTATTTGCTTGAGCTATTAACTGCACTGCATCTTTTACGATAGTCAGAGCTCGAGGTTAGCTCCGTTTAGCAATATACTCTGCAATAATTTTTTAAATCTACGAAAACAGTGATCTATTCATCCCCTCCCCTTCTAGATCACTTCATATTGTACTTATCAGTTGGTATCAGAGCAGGTTTTTCCCAGAATGTGGTCCAACGGCCAGGGAAACGGATCCAATGGTCCTCGCAGTTTCATAGCTGATGGGCAGTCTATCACCCGCCCCCCTTTCTTTGATGGTAATAATTACTTCTTCTGGAAGAACAGGATGGAAGTCTTTATCAGGGCCCAAAGCAACAAGCTATGGAAAGTCATTACAGATGGTCCATACACCCTTCCACCGAATGAAGATATGTGGACAGAAGATCAGGTCAAACTCTCCGCACTGAATTGGACAGCTCTTAACATCATACAGTGCGCCGTCCATCCGGAAGAATATTCAAGGATCTCAGCGTGCAAGACTGCAAAGAACATGTGGGATGATTTGCAGTTAATTCATGAGGGCACATCTCAGGTGAAGGCTACCAAGATCAACATACTTACAACTCAATATGAGTTATTTAAGATGAAGCCAGAGGAGCCGATCACAGAAATGTATGCCAGATTATCTGTGATCATCAACAGTCTGAAAGGCCTTGGAAAGGATATTCAACAAGAAGACATAGTCAGGAAGATCCTTAGGTCTCTAACTCCCGTCTGGGATACCAAGGTGACTGTAATAGAGGAATCAAGAGATTTATCCATCATGACAGTAACCCAGCTGATTGGTTCTCTCATGACCCATGAAATGAATTTCAAACGAGGAAACGATGGGCATGACAGAAAGGGAAAGAATGTTGCTCTGAAGGTTTCACGACATACTAAGAAGAGCAACAACAGCAGCAGCAGCAGCAGTGATGATAGCAGCGAAGGGTCTGATGGACTCTCAGACCTGGACAAGGACGAGCGAGCTATGCTCACCAGGCAGTTCAGAAAGTTCCTAAGAACAAAAGGAAAATTCTACAGGAGGAAGAAATTTAATGCTGCAATGAAGTCTCCTGAACGAAGATTTGAGAAGAACCGGTCTGCTAAGAAGATCACTTGCTATCATTGTCAGAAATCCGGTCACATGAAAAGTGAATGTCCAGAGCTACAAGCTAAGGCTCCAGGACACCAGAAGAATGTGGTGCACAAGAAGAAGAAGGCCATGCTGTGCACATGGAGCGATGAGGAGGAGGACCCAGAAGCCACTTCGTCCAGTGAAAATGAAGAGAAGACCTGCCTCATGGCCGACCATGAGAAAGAGGTAACAAATTTATTTGAGAATTTTACTTTGGATGATTGGGAGGACGCCTATGGCGACCTGTTAAGTAAATATAATTGTTTAAACAAGGAGCACAGAATGCTTAGACGTAAGTTTCATTCTCTGTCTGAAGAACACTCTTCTATTGTCACTGATAGCATGAAAACCAAGGAGATGGCCATTGAGCTAGACCAGGTTAAAGGTGAGATTGAGAGGTTGAGAATGGAAAGAGAGGAGAGTCTAGCTAGAATAGATGAGCTGAAGTGTAAAGCTGAAGAGTCTAAAGGAGAGATTAGACTGATGGCTGAAAAATATGAGGCAGTTAGAACAGTTAATCAGGAACTCCAGGACCAATGCAATGAATTTCAGAAGGAGATTGAGGACAAAGAAAAAGTGCTTGAAAAGTTTACAGAGGGGAGAAACAACCTGAATGTCCTTCTGGGGTCGAGGGTAAACTTCAATAGGGAGGGATTAGGATACAATCCTACTAGTAAAAAACCCTTTGAATTTAAGACTATCACGTTCTGCCCCGCCAAAGGCAAAGAGAAACTGGAAACACCATCCAGTTCCAAATCTGTCTCTACAATGAAGTCTTCGACCAGTAAATTCATTCACTCCACTGGTCAGCAGTCTAAGTCAGGAAATCCTGAGACAAGCACTGCTCATGTACAGCAGGCGTGGAACAAAGGTCCTCACAGGACCAGTCCTATAGAGGCCACAAAAAGAGCGAAAAGTTTTGTTAAGAAAACTCATCATGCTAATTATCAAGTAGAGCATGGCAACGATCACCAGTTTCAGCACAAATTTTATTGGAGTAAAAATGCTTACATGAATTATGCTCAACACACACGCACATCTTCTAAGAGGCCAACCAACAATGTCTTTGTTCAGAAACAGCATAGTTCAAATAGGAATAAGCTTATTCAACACCCACCAAGAAATAACAAAAGGGAAGAATCAACCCACATAAATCCACTGAAGAGAACTATAAAACAAATGTGGATTCCCAAGTGCTTTCTGCATAATCTGAAAACTGGTTTTGGACCCAATTTGAATTGGGTCCCACATTACTCTGTCTGAATTTTTGCAGGTCAGCCTGGCAGCTGAGCATAACAAGTGGTATCTTGACAGCGGCTGTAGCAGGCACATGACAGGAGACCGGTCCAAATTCAGCAAACTAAAAATGAAGTCTGGGGGCTTGGTCAAATTCGGAGGAAATAACAGAGGAAGAATAATTGGAATTGGCACGGTTGGTAAGTCCTCCACTAACTCCATTGAAGATGTGTATCTTGTAGAAGGACTTCAGCACAACTTGGTAAGTATAAGTCAACTTTGTGACAAAGGACACAAGGTACTCTTTGACCACAACTCGTGCACTGTTTTTGAGCTGAATTCTGATAACATCATGTTCAAAGGTCATAGAGTAAATAATGTGTACATCGTTGATCTTGATGATAATTCTGAAACAAACTTGTGTCTGTCTGCTAATTCTGAACAGGTTGCTTTTGACTGGCATAGGCGTCTAGGCCACGCTAGTGTGTCTACTTTAAATAAACTGTCTAATTATAACCTAGTCAGAGGTTTGCCCAAAATAAAATTCCAGTTAGGGTCCAAGCTCTGTGATGCTTGTGCTCAAGGTAAACAGACTCGTGCAGTTTTTAAGTTGAGAACTGAGGGTCTCTCATCTAAACCACTACAGCACTTGCACATGGATCTCTTTGGTCCTACTCGAATACAAAGCCTGTCAGGTAAGAGATATGGTCTAGTCATAGTTGATGACTTCACTAGATTTTCTTGGTTGTTCTGTTTAGCAAATAAAAATGATGCTTTTGCTCACTTTGAAGAACTTTTTAATAAAATCAAACTGCAAGGTGAACATAATATCATTACAATTCAGTCTGACCATGGAGGAGAGTTTGAAAACTCGTCATTCTCTGAATTTTGCTCAAGAGAGGGAGTGACTCACAGATTTTCTTCTCCCAGGACACCGGAGCAGAATGGAATTGTTGAGAGAAGAAACAGGTCAATAATTGAAATGGCCAGGACTATGCTAATTGAGAGTGGACTTCCAAGGAGATTTTGGGCAGAAGCTGCAAATACAGCATGCTACATTTTAAATCGAGCCTTGGTAAGACCTACTCATAAGAAAACTCCTTATGAACTCCTCAAGGGTAAGCTGCCAAACATTTCTTACTTTAAAATCTTTGGTTCCAAATGCTTCATCCACAATAATGGTAAGAATGGTTTGGATAAGTTTGAAGCAAGAAGCTCTCCTGGAATTTTTCTCGGATATTCAGAAACCTCTAGGGCTTACAGAGTCTTCAATAAAGATGAGCAAACTGTTGAAGAAACACCTCATGTGGTGTTTGATGAGAATGTTCTATCTGACAAAAGGACAAATGATGACAGGGAGTCACCTGATGAGGGAGATTTCTTGGAGAAAATTGAAGTAGGAGAGATGCAGCAAATTGCTCAACCAGAAAACTTACAACAAGAAGGAGCAACTGAGGTAGGTGAACCCTCAGGTGAGGTAATATTTCACAAAGATCATCCTAGTGAAAATGTCATAGGTAATTTGCATGATCCCACTAGGACAAGGTCTCACTTTAGAACTGTCCAAGAACAGGACTTAGCTGCTTTGACATCTCAGGTAGAACCCAAGACTGTGGAAGAGGCTTTAAAGCATGATTCTTGGGTATCCTCCATGGGTGAGGAATTAAATCAATTTGAGAAAAATAATGTATGGAAACTAGTTCCTAGACCTGAAAACACTCATGTCATTGGCACTAAATGGGTTTTCAAAAATAAGATTGATGAAAATGGTGCTATCTCTAGAAACAAAGCAAGACTTGTAGCTCAAGGCTACAGTCAGGAATTTGGTGTGGATTTTGATGAATCCTATGCACCAGTAGCTAGGATGGAAGCTATAAGAATTCTGTTTGCATTTGCATGCTCTAGAAAAATTCGGCTACAGCAAATGGATGTCAAAAGCGCATTCTTAAATGGGTTATTGAAGGAAGAGGTATATGTTGAACAACCTCCTGGGTTTAATTTCTCTGTTCAGCCTAACATGGTTTTTAGGTTGAATAAAGCCCTCTATGGATTGAAGCAGGCTCCCCGAGCCTGGTATGAGAGACTTTCTGAGTTCCTTGTGAGCAAGGGCTACACTCGAGGTAAGGTTGACCAAACCCTCTTCACCAAAAGTCTCGGAAAGGAGTTAATTGTGGTCCAGGTATATGTTGATGATATCATTTTCGGATCTAACAACTCAAAATTATGTAAAGACTTTTCTGAGTCTATGTCCCAAGAATTTGAAATGAGTCTAGTTGGCGAACTAAAATATTTTCTTGGGCTGCAGGTCAAACAAATGGAGGATGGTTGTTTCATAAATCAAACCAAGTATACTCTGGAGATGCTGAAAAGGTTTGGAATGACCAACCTCAAGACAATCTCAACACCCATGGGTACCAGCTCCTCACTGGATTCAGACGAAAAAGGTAAAGAGGTGGATGCTAAACTATATAGAGGTATGATCGGTTCACTCCTCTACTTAACTGCATCCAGGCCCGACATTCAATTTAGTGTAGGGATGTGTGCCAGATACCAGGCTAGACCTACTGAATTGCATCTGGCAGCTGTGAAGAGAATCTTTAGATACTTATCTGCCACTCATGATCTAGGTCTCTGGTATCCTGCATCATGTAACTTAGATCTCATTGCATACACTGATGCAGATTATGCAGGATGTAAATTGGACAGGAAGAGCACTAGTGGTCACTGCGAATTTCTAGGAGGGTGCTTAGTCTCTTGGGGATCCAAGAAGCAACACTCTGTGGCTCTCTCTACTGCTGAAGCTGAATATGTGGCAGCAGGGAGCTGTGGCACACAGGTTATATGGATAAAACACCAGCTTCTGGATTACTCGGTTGAGCTAGGTTGTACTTCTATCTTTTGTGACAATACTAGTGCAATAAACATTGCAAAGAATCCTGTACTTCATTCTAGAACTAAACACATTGAAATCAGGCATCATTTTATTCGAGATGAAGTAGCAAGGAAGACTTTTGAGTTGATCCATGTTGGCACTAACTCACAAATTGCAGATATCTTTACTAAGCCACTGGATACTGAAAAATTTAGCACTATGCGCAGAGAACTAGGTATTTACAGAATTTCATGATTGAAAATTTGATTTCTGAATACCATGTCATGTGTTATTATGCTTATCATATTCATCATGGTGTTCTTTTTGAAGTGCGTTGAGGGTTGTCTTGGCTAAGTCTGTGTTGGGGTCAAGGTCTCAGGGGGAGATGATTTATAATAGGTGTCTTGATCTTTGACCTAATTTGAACATACTCCGAACGACATTTTGCTGACATCATAAGAGAATCAGGTTGATTAGGTGTATAAAAGAAAATGTTGGATGCTTTACTCTTTAAGGCTGTTCATCTAATTTCTTGTTGGAATTTCAGCTGTTAGTCCCACTGAGATCAAAATCTGAATTCAAGATTAATCTTCATACACTGTAACTGTCTTCTGATCTAGTCAGTACAGCATACCTACTTAGTCAATGGTGAGTCCAAAATGAGGTATTTTGTGCTTTAGTCTGAATCACCTTGGATCTGGTGTATTGTTCTCAAACGGACTCAAGCTTCATTAACAAGGTTTTAAGAGCTGGTAAATAAAAACAAAATTCATAAAAGGGTTATCAACTTTGTTAACTGCTCATTGAGAAACTGGGATTTTCATCAATGAAGTGAAAGCTTCCCATGTCATGAGATGGCAGAAATCATCTGGTCTTAATAGTTGTCTTGATCATACAGAGCTATGGTACATATCTGGTTAGTAACTGGGGTGTCTGGCCTCAGATAAAGGTGTCACCTTAATGTCAACACCAGCTAGAATACTATCTCTGTCTTCTTATCAGAAGGGGTAATGTGGTCCTGCCACCGAGTAACTGGGGATTCTTGCCTCTAAACAAGGTGTCTCCCTAATGTCAAAGGTGTACTTGACAGACTTACCTCTGATCTTGACCATCTTTAAAGATCCTGCTCACTTGAAGTATAGCTTTTGATTTGTTTGTTCTCAATACCACAGGTCTTTGTCTTCTGGCTGTCTTACATAATACTCTCTCAGTAAAGACTTATTTTGATCAAACTGGTATCTTGTACCTCACTTGCTTAGAATCTGGTTCTGTGTATGGAGCAAATCCTTATTCACAGTTTTTGCACAGTCTGACTAACTGTTCCTCAAAAAATCCTCACATAAAATTAATGGCTTTCTTAATTGACTAAACATCTCAATAGTCTCCATTTATCTGCCTTACTCTGTCCTGTTTTCTCTCTATAGTCAGCAATTTTCCCTTCTCTGTATCTTCAGATTTGACCCTAGTTTTGATGATGTCAAAGGGGGAGAGAATTGAGTTGAGGGGGAGTTAGTTATCAAGTCTGAGGTAAACTGTTGCTGTGTTCAGGGGGAGTGAGGGGGAGTGTTCAGGTTTCATCAAGGGAAGTAAGGAAGCAAGTATGCTTTCAGTTGTCTGCATTAAATATCCTGAATTGATCTCTTTTGAACTTATCTCTCATACTTAATATAGTGTTGCCATCATCAAAAAGGGGGAGATTGTTGGATTGTGTGTCTTCCCTAAGTATTTTGATGATGAGCAACACTATGTTAATTGTTCTTGTTATTTTTGATCAGATATCTTGCACTTGAGTTATCCATGGTTTTATATGAAATAACTGCTAAGAGGTAACACTTCGTGTGTTCGTTCATGTTCTGTCTTCGTGCTGTTTTTCCTCAAACATCATGTAGTTCTTGCTTCGCGTTTTCACCTCGTGTCGAGTTAGCCATGTTGTCGTCTGTTTGAGTGTTGTCTTTCACCTCGTGCAGTCTTTGATTACTGTGTTGTTTCCATGTCATCCTTTGTATTCCTGTCTTCGAGTCCTTTCGCTGAGTTTCTAAGTCAGTCTAAGTTCAAGTGTTCGTTTCACTTCGTGATTGTTTTTCTCTTCTCATGACTTCGTGTCGTGTTCCTGAAGCTGCTCTAAAAAGTTCTGATGAACTTCGAGTAGTTTTTCTGTAGACCTCGTGTCGATTCCTGCTTAGTAACCACACTTCGTGACGGTTACTATAGTCCACGTCTTCGTGTTGGTTTTATGCACTCCGTGTCATCTTCTTTGTTTCATTCTGTTCTCATCTCACTTCGAGTCGTTTCTTTGCATACTGTCTTCGTGATTGATTGGCACTTCATCTTGGTTACAACACCTCGTGTTGTACTGTTTGACTTCGTGTCGGTTTCGGTTGCAGTCCATGTTGTTTTCATGTCGTTCTCCTTTATTGCCACCTCGTGTCGTTTTTATTATTAAGTCTTCGTGTCGTTTTACCTCGTGCAGTGTTATCCCGTGTCATTTACTGTTTCGACTTTGTGTCGTTATCAGCCTGTGTTGTTTTCATCTCGTGCTGTTCTCACTATCCTCGTGTTGTTCTCACCGCGTGTCGATTACTGTTTTCACTTAGCATTATTTTTATTTCGTGTCATTTTTCTGTGTAGTGTGTGTTTGTCACCACTATACTTCGTGTCGTTGCTTTTTACTTCGTGTCTAACTTCACTTCGTGTTGTTTTCACCTCGAGTCGTTTCCTTATATTCTGTCCTCGTGTTGGTCTCTCGCTTTAGTCTTCATGTCGGTTTCTGTCGTTAGCCCGTATTGTCCTCGTGTTGTTTTTGCATTCGTAACCTCGTGTCTCTCTTGCTTATAACCTCACCTCGTGTCATTATCTTCTGTATATCTGATCTGTTACAGAGTATCTCGTGTCGTTCTTATGTCATCTCGAGAAATAGTCACGTCGTGTTGTTGTTACTATCCCTCATGCAGTTTTGGTTTTAATAGCCATGCAGCGTATTAATGGACTTAATCTCATTACAGGTCCGAGGAAGAACATTCCACACTCCAGGGCTGCACGTGATCCGAGACAAGAGGAACCAATTTGATAAAGGCACGTGACAGGAAACTTGTGGATCGAGCGTGGGAGGCACACGCGTTTCATGCCCTATCCATCTGCTGTTGATGCTATAAATAGAATCCTTCGTCCTCAGATGAAGGTGATCGAAGAAGAGAGGCATAGAAGAAAACAGGGAAACAGAGAGCCCTTCGATCCAGGAAAAAGAAAAGAAAGAAGAAAGAATAGCAGAGAGAAATAGAAAGAGAGCAGAAGAGTGATCAGAAGAATTGTTCTGACTTGCGGATCAAATCCGAAGTCTATTGCTCTATATTGAGCTACATTGTTTCCATTGTCTGGCATTTGATTTCCTTCGTTCGTATTTTTCATTTCTTGTTCTTATCTTTCTTCAACTGTTATTGTTTGTGTTTCCGATCCTCTGGACTGAGGTCGGGGTCCTCCTGTGAGATCAGGAGTAGGGAGAGTCAATCTCCGGTTTGCAAGCAGCAGGTGAGCTGCTTGTAGGTACCCTCCGGGTTGGGAGGAAGAGGGGTCTTCGACCTCTGGTTCACTAGTAGCAGGGCTGCTACTAGTGGGGTTTCCCTCTTGGTAAAGAGGAAGAGAGACGTGAGTCTCTGGGTTCTAGTGACTGCTGATCGCTAGAGGTTCCCTCCGGGTAGGAGGAAGAGGAGAGGTTGTTCTCCTGGGAAGCTGTGTATCAGCAGTTGTTTGGCAAGCTGTGTTGCCCAGCCTTTAGTGAAGCCACACTCAGGTTGAGTGTGGGGTGGATGTAGGTCTGAAGGACCGAACCACCTTAAAATCCTCTGAGCCCTTGTGTGATTGATCGTGATAATATTGTGGTATGCCTTCTATTTGCTTGAGCTATTAACTGCACTGCATCTTTTACGATAGTCAGAGCTCGAGGTTAGCTCCGTTTAGCAATATACTCTGCAATAATTTTTTAAATCTACGAAAACAGTGATCTATTCATCCCCTCCCCTTCTAGATCACTTCATATTGTACTTATCACAAGGTTCCAAGGGTATGGCCAGCTAGGGATGGTCCCCAATGGGCCAAGGATGCCCAATTTCAAGGGCGGCCGGCACGCCGAGGGCGTGGGTTGTAGTGTCACACTTTCAACTCACTCCGCGGTGTTCACACAATTCAATGGCGTTTGAGATCGGGCGCTCACCTCACCGCCGACGGTCAACTAGAAACAATACTAAGACAAGCAAAAGTAAAACCAGCAGAGGAAGTGGCTAGAAGCTCACCTGATCAGCGTGAGGACGCCGATCCCGGCCGGAGACGAGGGCGAGCGGGGAAGCGTGGGCTACCCGCACGCCGCACCGATGATGCTTCGGCCGCTTACCTGCTAGTACAATCACTACGCCCTCACAGAGGGGGTGGACTAGGGGTGGGGAAATGAGGTTACAAACCAAACACTACCTCCACGCAGGGAGGGGCGCTAAGCCGGCCAGGCGGGGAAAGGAGTTATGCTTGATTAGCGCCGATGAAGCACCCCGCCGAATCTGCCCAGGTCTGGGACAGCAGGACAGGGGGTCGGTGTAGTCATCGCTGTGCACTCCTCCGAACTCAGAATTCAACGAGACTGGCACTGAAACGACGCTGACGGATCCAGACACATTTGTGATTTTTTTTGGGCAGTCCTGAAGTCGTCACCCGCTGGGGCAGGCTCTGGAACAGGGCCCCTACGCTCAGATTCATACTGTTCCCAGGGTGCAGCAGCAGATGGATGTAGTCACCACGACCGTTCCGGAAGTCCGATTGATGCGAGACCAAGTCTAGGATGACCGTGGATGAGTCTTCTTCGAGCAGCAACCAAGCAGAGCACCAGACGATGTCCGGGTAGTGAGGAGGAGTCCGTTGAGTGAGGAAGGGTCCGTGCAGGACCTGAACGATATGTTCTGCGCGCCCTGGAGAGAAAAATTGGAAAAGGATGTTCCTTATGCCGAAAGGAACGCCGCTTGTTGGTGATGGTAGATGCCTTGTGGTAGCAGCTCTCGGCCAAGTGGCCCATTCCGAAGTTGAGGGGTGTGGCCGTGATAGCTTCTGCACTGCAGCTCTGGTCCAAGTTCTGGTCCCGGTTGCGTAGTCAGACGAGAATGGGTACCACTATCTGTAGTAAAGTCGGAATGAGACAATTCTACCTTTCCTGGGAAGAAGACTGGAAGACCTTTCCGGTGATGTATGGTGCACCTCCAGATGACGTCGGACAGCACCGGGGCAGTCTCTGCAAGTCGGGCTCCAACTGCTGCCTGCAAACTGAGATGGATAGGGTGATGAAAGGTGATGGGAGACGGAGTAGATGGGGTGGGAAATGGGGTGGATGGGTGTGGGGGTGACACCTGACTATGTGGGGGTCTGTTAGGGGGTGATTTAAGGTGTGGGAAGGGCAGAAAGGGGGCTGGGAGGTGGTCTAGCAAGTGGAGGGATGGGGAGATGCGAATTTGGGTTGGGAAGGAGAGAGGGAGGAGAGATCTCTCTTTGTTTTGAATGGTGGGTTAATGGAGGGGTTAATGGGGGTCTAAGGAATGGGAAGGGTTGCCTTGGGGAGGGGAAGGGATGCTTGGGAGAAGGGATTCTCCCTTGGGAAAATGAAAGGTTGTATGGGGAAGGGGAAAGGTTGCTTGGGAGGAGGGAGAGGTGCCTAGGAGAAGGGGATTCCACCTAGGGGTTGGAGGGGACTTAAATGGGAGGTATGGGGAAGGGGGAGGGGTCTTAATTAGAGGTGAATAGGGAGGAGAGAGAGTGAATTTCGAATTTGGGGGTGGGGAGGAGAGAGAATGGAGTTCGCCCCCTTTTGAGAGAGAGAGAGAAATAGAGAGAGAGAGCTAGAGAGAGAGGCACAAATTCTTGTGGCAATTTTATCAATACTTCATTCGCCTCCAAATGAGGGATTGGGGTCCTATTTATAGGAATCCCACATTTTCACATAAGTCCCTGACTTTTGGACTACTAACACTTAACCAAGGGGAAGGGGGCGCCCCTGGGTCTAGCCCATATAATTGGGCCCATTAACCAATATAATGACTCTAGACTTAGGTAAATAACTACCTAACCTAGGTATTGGACTCAAATAAAAGGAAAAGTACATGATAAGAAAATAAAAATTACATCATATGACTCGAAATATAGTGGCGCACAAGATGTAGCATAGCTGGCGAGCATCTGGATCCTCGAACAAAGGGGAAAGCTGGTGATGTCCTCATATACCCCCAGGGTGCAGAGAACTCGACTCCGTCGAGTATGGACCCACCGGGGGAGCGGTCCTCCAAAGCAGCTCAGGGCGACCCTCAACCTCCAAATTCAACCCGCATCTACGACCAGGGGACGGTCCTTCATCCTCTCAAGGTGGCTGGGGCACACCCTCTTGCTGGCGATGGAACCCTGCTTGCATAGTATTGCCCCTATGTTCACACGTCGGGCTCTCAAGGCTATTTTGTGGTGGCTCTCCGGGGTGTCCCTCTTAAAGGAAGGTATAGGCTCAAAGCACTCACTAGGATCCACCGCGGTGCCCATATAGGGTGCCGGGTCTGCCACGTGAGAAGTGGGGTATATCCCATAACCCATTGGTAAATTCAATCCACAAGCTGTGTTGCCAAAGCCATTAGGAACAGGGAAAGGTCCAAGTCCTCGGGCCCTCGAATGGGAGGTGACCCTAAGGTAGAGCCACTCCGATGCGATCATCACCAAATCGCCTACTTGAAATTCCAAGTGGCGCTCGCGAGCTCTTATCCGCTCTTTATGAACCTCACCGCTTATTGCGAATTGCTTGCGTGTATGCGTATGCCATGCACTATGATGCGGTGTGGGTGTGAAGAGCTTGGTGTGTAAAGGTGGACCGGGGCAACCGTAAATTGACCTATCATGCTGTGATGCCATGTGGACCTTGATGAACTTAGGTGGACCGGGGCAACCACTAGTGGCCCTATCATGCATGGGCTTCATAACAATGGTAGGAGGGCCATGGTATCTGTAGGAGAACCTATCACACAAAGTGGTGATGAATGTCGGGGTACCTGGACACCCGTAGATGCTCCTAACATGCATATGATCAATGATGAATGAGGGAGGACCAGCACATCCAAATGTGAGCCAGCCATGCATTGGGCCTAAAGTGTGCGTGACATGTATGAGATGACTGGGCTTACTAGCCCTACCAAATGATGCAAAATGTAGTGGCACATGCATTCCCATCCAAGTGGTTTCTCTTATGTATATGGCTTGGTGTGAGAGTTTCCACTCATAGGGGTCAAAGGGGTCTAGGAAAATGGAGTGGGCTTGGTCCAATAAGGTCGGTTGGGGTAGGAAAAGGTTGGTGGTGAGTAAGGTGGGGGGGTATAGGAGGGGATTGAAGGGGTCATGGTAAGGGTCACCTAAGGAGAGGAACTCTAGGTCCTCATGGTCCTCACAACCATTTGATGGTGGACTCTCCTCCTCTAGTAAAGTGATTAGACCAAAGTTTTTGGTGGGATGGTCGGCCATGAATGGAGGACTAGATGTTCTACCCGAGACAAGCAACTCTAGTTTGTGGATAGTAATGGGCTCGTCGGGTGTAGGGAGGAGTAAAAGAAGGTCGCTAGTGTAGCAACCCACAGTGTAAATGGAGGAGATGGATCCGACACATAGGTGTAGGAGGTCAAGGCTCCTAGGTCGATCGGCTACTGTAGTCAACATGCCAGTTAGTTCCATTTGCCAAGCTATACCCTTAAGTAGATCCCCTAATGTTTCCACTTGATAGGATGATTGGATTGTGGTGTGATAGGTGGATAAGGGTACTATGGGGAGGTGTTGTTCCATGGAAGGGTAAGCAAGGGGCAGGATAGGGTGAGCCCGGTTTTCCACAAGCGATCTAACCAAGGGCCCACTTATGATCAGTTCACTCCAAATTGGGGGTGGCATGAAAGGTGAAGTTTCTTCCTCTTTTTGGCCATGACTTTCCTCCAAGATGGGGAGTGGTTCTGGGGTGTTCCCTACTAGGGGGTTGGGTGTGGGGATCATGGTTTCCTCTACCAAAGAGGTGAGTAGGTCCTTTGTGGGTGGGGTGATGATGACTGTCATGTGGTGCTCTTTGGGTGGTGTGTAATGGGGGACTTGGGATAGAATGGGGAGGGGTAGTAGTGGAGGCCTAGGTTGGGCATCTTGTAACTCATAGGGGAGGGTGGACCCAGTTAGGCTCGCTGTGGTCTCTTTGGATAAAGATGAGCCTTCTTGACCCAACCCTTGGCATTGGGCTTCATATTCTTCCTCCCAATCTAGGGGAGCCTCATATTCTTCGATCACCTCCTTAAGTTCCTTTTGGAAAGGGGTGGGAGGAGGATTTGTGGAGGCTTGTGGGGTGTGGGTTTGATGGAGAACTTTGGGTTGGGGAATGGTGGCTGTCACGGGCCTCGGTGGAGGGGTGGACATGGGGTCCACGTGGGTTTGAATGGTGAGGGTGGAGTGAGCCATGATGCTTCTTCCACATGGGATGGGCACTTCTCGGCCTAACCCATGACATTGTGACTCGTATTCTTTTTCACAATCTGGGGAGGCCTCATGTACTTCAATTACAATCTTATCCCTTTGGGGTGTGGGGGTCTTACTCTCTAAGGGAATGGGAAGGTCTTTTGGGGATGGGGTGATGAAGGTTGGGGCATGGTGCACTCGGGGTGGTGAAGTTTGGACCCTAAGGGAGGTTTTGGGTTGACTGGGAGGGAAAGGGGGAGTGGGAGTGCTCCTCGGGTTATGGTTCTCAAGGTAGGAGGGGGAAGGTCGGGGAGCGTAGATCTTCCTAAGCTCTATCTTCATCTCTTCCCATGATCCTACGGGTTCTTGCCTCCAAATCCTTCTTAAGCCCACTATGCGTTCCCACTCCTTCTTGGCTTGTCCCCGAAGCCGCCCTGTGGCCCTGCGGACTCTAGCGTGTCCATAGACCCTAGTCCTATCAAAGTGTTTATCCATGGTAGCCTCCCACTTTAGGTAGGCATTAGGACTAGATCCGTCAAAATTAAGGTCCCCTTCTAGGATGATGTCCATGAGGAGGGGGTCAATCGGGCTCTTGGGGAAGGACGTGTTGAGGGGACTTAACCAATGTGGAGTGTACATGATGATGCACTGGGTGGCCCGATAAAGACTCTAAATGCGAATGCGCCCTAGGACCAACTTGTAGAGAGACAAGTTGTGAACTTGCTCTCATACCAATTGATGCAACACACCTAAGGATGATGATGCTCTGATACCAATTTGATGAGACACGACCCCTCGGACCTAGAATTGCAAGCAACCGAACCAAACGGCGGACCCACTCAAGCGGGTTCACCCGCGTCGCGCACACCCGGGTCCGTAGGCGGACCGGCGATGATGGGGAGGGTCCGAGGTTGGACCTCAAGGTTCCAAGGGTATGGCCAGCTAGGGATGGTCCCCAATGGGACAAGGATGCCCAATTTCAAGGGTGACCGGCACACCGAGGGCGTGGGTTGTAGTGCCACACTCTCAACTCACTCCGCGGTGTTCACACAATTCAATGGCGTTTGAGATCGGGCGCTCACCTCACCGCCGACGGTCAACTAGAAACAATACTAAGACAAGAAAAAGTAAAACCAGAAGAGGAAGTGGCTAGAAGCTCACTTGATCGGCGTGAGGATGTCGATCCCGGCCGGAGACGAGGGCGAGCGGGGAAGCGTGGGCTACCCGCACGCCGCGCCGATGACGCTTCGGCCGCTTACCTGCTAGTACAATCACTACGCCCTCACAGAGGGGGTAGACTAGGGGTGGGGAAATGAGGTTACAAACCAAACACTACCTCCACGCAGGGAGGGGCGCTAAGCCGGCCAGGCGGGGAAAGGAGTTATACTTGATTAGCGCCGATGAAGCACCCCGCCGAATCTGCCCAGGTCTGGGACAGCAGGATAGGGGGTCGGTGTAGTCAACGCTGTGCACTCCTCCAAACTCAGAATTCGACGAGACCGGCACTGAAATGACGCTGACGGATCCAGGCACGTCTTTGAATTTTTGTGGGCAGTCCTGAAGTCGTCACCCGCTGGGGCAGGCTCTGGAACAGGGCCCCTGCGCTCAGATTCGTACTGTTCCCAGGGTGCAGCAGCAGATGGATGTAGTCACCACGACCACTCCTGAAGTCTGATTGATGCGAGACCAAGTCGAGGACGACCGTGGACGAGTCTTCTTCGAGCAGCGACCAAGCAGAGCACCAGACGATGTCAGGGTGGCGAGGAGGAGTCCGTTAAGTGAGGGGGGGTCAGGGCAGGACCTGAACGATCTGTTCTGCGCGTCCGGGAGAGAAAAATTGGAAAAGGCTCTTCCTGATGCCGAAAGGGATGCTGCTTGTTGGTGATGGTAGATGCCTTGTGGTAGCAGCTCTCGGCCAAGTGGCACCTTCAGAAGTTGAGGGGTGTGGCCGTGGTAGCTTCTGCACTGCAGCTCTGGTACAGGTTCTGGTCCTGGTTGCGCAGTCGGACGAGAATGGGCACCACGATCTGTAGTGAAGTTGGAACGAGACGATTCCACCTCGCCTGCGAGGAAGACTGGAAGACATTTCCGGCAATGTATGGTGCGCCTCCAGATGACGTCCGACAACACCGGGGCAGTCTCTACAAGTCGGACTCCAACTGCTGCCTACGAACTAAGATGGATAGGGTGATGAAAGGTGATGGGAGACGGAGTAGATGGGGTGGGAAATGGGGTGGATGGGTGTGGGGGTGACACCTGACTATGTGGGCGTCTGTTAGGGGGTGATTCAAGGTGTGGGAAGGGCAGAAAGGGGGCTGGGAGGTGGTCTAGCAAGTGGAGGGAGGGGGAGATGCGAATTTAGGTTGGGAAGGAGAGAGGGAGGAGAGATCTCTCCTTTGTTTTGAATGGTGGGTTAATGGAGGGGTTAATGGGGGCCTAGGGAATGGGAAGGGTTGCCTTGGGGAGGGGAAGGGGTGCTTGGGAGAAGGGATTCTCCCTTGGGAAAATGAAAGGTTGTATGGGGAAGGGGAAAGGTTACTTGGGAGGAGGGAGAGGTGCCTAGGAGAAGGGGATTCCACCTAGGGGTTGGAGGGGACTTAAATGGGAGGTATGGGGAAGGGGGAGGGGTCTTAATTAGAGGTGAATAGGGAGGAGAGAGAGTGAATTTCGAATTTGGGGGTGGGGAGGAGAGAGAATGGGGTTCGCCCCCTTTAGAGAGAGAGAGAGAGAAATAGAGAGAGAGAGCTAGAGAGAGAGGCACAAATTCTTGTGGCAATTTTATCAATACTTCATTCGCATCCAAATGAGGGATTGGGGTCCTATTTATAGGAATCCCACATTTTCACATAAGTCCCTGACTTTTGGACTACTAACACTTATCCAAGGGGAAGGGGGCGCCCCTGGGCCTAGCCCATATAATTGGGCCCATTAACCAACATAATGACTCTAGACTTAGGTAAATAGCTACCTAACCTAGGTATTGGACTCAAATAAAAGGAAAAGTACATGATAAGAAAATGAAAATTACATCATATGACTCGAAATATAGTGGCGGACAAGATGTAACATAGCTGGCGAGCATCTGGATCCTCGAACAAAGGGGAAAGCTGGTGATGTCCTCATCACCGTTATTCCATAGGAGGTCGGCAATCCCTCTCTCCAAGTCGCCCACTTCAAATTTGAGGTGAACGAGCAGAAGCTGCTGGAAAACCTTGATTTAGCAGACGAGATCCGAGAGATTGCACATATCCGAGCAATGGAATACCAACAGCGCATCACTCGATACTACAACTCCAGAGTCTGAGAAAGACATTTCCAACCAGGGGACTTTGTCCTGAGATAGGCCGAAGCCTCTCGACCACTGGAGGCGGCGGGGAAGCTAGCCCCTAACTGGGAAGGCCTCTACCGAGTGGTTGAGACGCTTGGGAAAGGGGCGTATCGATTGTCCACCATGGAAGGAGCACCCGTCCCTCGGACATGGAACGTGACAACACTTCGCAAGTTCTACTTTTGAACATCTGGCAAACATACACATGTAAGCAAAGTAGAATAAATGCCATTCTTCGCTTTTCATTAAACTCTGGTGTACATCAAGTAGGCCACAACCAATATAATATACTATTCAGCAAATTTTTTTTTTACATCCACTGGTACTATGATGCGAGCAGAACGCTCGGCTAACTCGGTGAGCACTCCTGCGTCCAGCCACTGACTCTGCCTAGTGCAGAAACTGGCTCGAATAAAGGATAGCCATCTCCGTTGGTTCAAGAAGCTCGGAGGAAAGGTTCCAGAGGGATTGGAAGGACAACAAGAGAAGGCCTCCCCTGCCAACTCTTTGGAAGAAGGACGAAATCTGAACAGAAAGTAAGCACCCTCAAGTGGTGTGAGCGAGAATAAAGGCAACCTCTAAAGAGTGAAAGAGGAGGGAGAAAAGTAAAACGGCGGAGATGGAAGAGAAGAGAGGGGGAGGCTTCGATGAGGAGGGAGCTTGAAAAGCTCCCCCTCTCCTCATGATGGCGTCAACGGGTCAGGGACAGGAAAGCGACATGCTCCAGCATGTCGAACCCTCTCTCAAACTGACCTCCGACTGTCGATCCCTCTACCAAACTAGAGTAGCAGGAGTTTCCCCCCTACTGCCGTCTGTATCATCATCTTTTGAAGCACTTTTCATGCCCCGCTGAGATCGACAGCACAACACTTCGTGGAAAGGGAAGAAGGAGAAACCGTCAGGGATGGCCTTAAGCGATGAAAGGAAGAGGAGACGCCCCTCGGACCTTTTATAGGCCGAAGGGGGAGCTGATCGCCTTAAATGACTCTCCCCTTAAAAATACGCTAAAGGAGCCCTCCCTGAGTAGGTTACTTCATTTCCCAACATCCCCCCCAGCGGGACGCCCAAAGCGGCAAGTCATTTACGGCGGCATGGAAAAGCGGAAAGGTGCTAGTGCCATGTCAGTTATCTAACAGATCGGCACGCATGATATCTGCAGAGAAAATCAGTGCCTTCTCCAACAACTATAGATACGGTAGTCAAATCATGCCAAAAGTGGAAAGGAAAAGTCAATTCAGCACTTAATATTACCGCTATTATACTTTCCAAAAAAGATTCTCTTGTGAGTACATGAGAGAAAAGAAAATAAAGAAAAGCTTATACATCAAGCCTCGGGCCCATCTCGAAGCTCGGTAGACGAGGGCCCCTCAACACCAGGCGATCTGCCCCTAGTACTCTCGGCGGCGACTGACCTAGGCACTGACCCCACCTGCGTGGGAACTGTCTCAGTCGCGTGCCCTCCCGAGGCTGCTGGAGTTGGCGATCGCTCGGACGAGACTGAGGGATCCCGACTCCCCTCTTCGCTTGATGTATAATGGGAAGAGTAGGTGGAACCCCAGTCCGAGTCATAGCGTTGCCCGGAAGGAAAAACGAACCCAGACGCTTGGGCCTCCGCCTCTATGATGGCCCAATTGAAGCCCTGGGAGAAGCCCTTCTGAAGGCCCCGACGGTAGCCTGACTCATAGTAAGGGAAGGCAATCTGGTGAAGAGCTGTGTGGTAAGCCTCTGAGCGCCTATGTTGCTCGAGTGCTTCCACCCCAGCCAGCTCTACCTTCCTCTCCAGCTCGGCTATCCTCTATTCTGACTTGGATAGCCTCCTCTTGGCTTCAGTCCGCGCGTCCTCGGGCCCCCAGACTCGGCCCTCGAGCCCCTCCCGCTCTGCCCTCCATTGCTCGCCGCGCTCGACCTGAATCCTGCGCTCCGCCTCCAGGAGCTCATTCTTCAAATCGACCATACGACGGGCCTGGGCTAGCTGCTCTGCCAACGATCGAGCCTCGGCCTGTCTCGACTGCACCTGTGCCCAGAGCGGGGCCACCTTCCAACGAAGGTCCCCAAGATCGAGGCTCAAACGCTTGACCTTCCGATCAAGTGCACCACGGGCCCATGAAAGAGTCTCCCGCTCTGACTCCGCCTGAGCGTACGCTTCCACTGCCTCAGCCCCTTGCCGGGCCAAGACCAGGCCACCCTCCATAAGTTGCTCGAAAAGCGTGGAAGGGGGGAGTTTCTCTCGCTCGGCTCCTGAAGCTATGGAATGGCACCTCCGGTACAGAGAGGCTCGGACGCTGAAGGCACTAGTCTAGGGAGGGAAAATCCTCTCCAGAGCGGCAAGGATTGGGGCACCTCCCCCGAGCGATCCCGCATCGGGGGCCCCACCGGTTAGCTCGGGCTGGGTTGCCTCACCGTGTACCTCCCCAGCCTCAGTCGGCTGCGATCGAGTCGCTTCATCCTGCGACCCTCCAGCCTCGAACAGTTCGGACCGAATCCCTCCATCTGGCGCCTCCTCTATTTCGCTCGGCACTTTGACGTCGGCCACGACCCCTCCGTCATCCTCTCGCTCTTGCTCCATGGAGAGAGAAGCCAACAGAGGAGCCTCATCGGCTGGGCGGGCGACCTCTACCTTCCTCGCTCGCTTCTTCTCGGCAGACAGATCCTGCATTGAAGACCTCAGCAGCTTCACCACGGGATCCTTACGCTTGACCCCCCGGCGTTCGGAAGCGTCATCCCGGATGACTAGCTTGCCCTTATCCTGGGCGCGGGATGAGCTCTCCGAAGCTCGAAGGTCACTCGGAGCCGGCGTATAATCAGCGTCGATGACCTCCAGCTCGGTTGGCAGTGCCTCATCCTCAGCCGCTTGCCTCAGGTCTGAACGAAGAGAGCAAATTGTAAGAAGGAAGGCACTCACCTGATAAGAGGAAGACAAGCCCCTGAGGCCCTTACCGGTAAGCAACAGCGCTCGAGAAAGGTACTCCTCGATGTTGGACGGGGTCACCAACTCAGCAGTCGCCTGGCGATTCTGTTGAAGGATAGCAGCATCCCTCTCCACCTCCGGGGAGGCCTCTCTTTGCTTCAGAGGGATATTCTGGTGAAAGTTGGGCACCGTCGGGAAATTCCAGACTACATCGACCGCGGACGCACCCACCCAGAAATATTGGGTCTTTCACCCCTTATGAGAAGAGTCCTTCATGGAAAGGGACACGCAACTTCTCTTCCGCTTCGCCTGGATGAAGAAGAAGCCCTTCCCAGTATAAAGGTTCTCCTTCAGCTCGAAAAAATAATGGAAGAGGTCCAGCGAGGTGCTCACCCCACACTAGCCGTAAAGGAAAATGAAGGAGAAGATGAGGGTATAAGAATTGGAGACCATCTAAATCGGAGCCAGCCGATAGAACCGAAGTAAATCGGCGACAAAGGAATGGAGCGGTAGGCGTAAGCCGCTCTTAGAGGCCAAGAGAAAAGAGCAGAAGAGGCCAGAATGAGTGGCCAAACTGGACTCGTGAGGTTCAGGCGCTAAAAATTGGAGCCGCCAAGGCAACCCATACTGCTTCTCCAGTCGCTTCACATCAGCCTCACCCAGCTCGCTGCAGATAGGCTCCGACGGTACCATAAAAGCCCTTGGGGCCTATCCTTCACCTCACCCCTCGGCCTCAAGATTCTGGTCCGCCATGGAACAGACAGAAGAATTGGAAGAAGAAGGGGAAAGCTCTAGATCAGAGGACTTCGAAGGAGAAGGAAGCTGACAGATCCCCATTGCAATAATCTCTTCCAGCTCCGCAAAAGCCGTTACGATTCTCTGCTCCTCCGAACTGCTCTCACGGCGCATGAGCCCCCCTCAAAATATGAATGCAATAGAAGGCAGAACCCTAAACCCCGGAGATAAAGGGACGCAAACAACGCGCAATGCTTATAACCCTTAGCTGGAAGCGGTGCGGCGTTCCAATCTTCTGTAGAGGGGACTTCTTGCAATAATTTTCAAAATTATCATCATGACAGGCATATTTTCAGGGCAAGCTGCATCATGTGGCCCCTACCAAAGAGAGATCTCTACCCAATCAGAGTCACACAAAGCCAGCCCAAATGCTACTCGTCTGAGCCTAATTTTGGCTCGGGAGTAGGAGGGGGACAAGTGGAGAGGGAAAATCTAACCGCCCAGATGGAGAGGCCAAATGAGGTCCGACTTGACCTAACGAGTCCCAACTCCTTGAAGTGACAGCCCTAGGGCCCACTCAATATAAGCCTAATAACTCACTCGGAACAAGCACTTCCTAGGCGGCCTTCGGGTTGGGAAGTCCAAGCATTAGTTCGATCGGGAGAGCTCCTTCGGAGCCCCGTATTCTCTACCCAAACCACACACTCATCGCTCAAGAGACCTCTCCTGGGCCAGTGCCTCTTGCTCGGGCCAACTGATGGAAGCTTATCTGTACGGCCGTTACGAGTCCCTTAATAGCGGGGAGCTTAAAGGGATAGGGGAGATCAAGAGTCCGCATGCTATAAAGAGCTCACAAAGAGGACGTAACCCCCCTGAAACTCCTCAGCTTACAGGGATCATTCACTTAACGAGCCACTATTTAAGCTGGAAGAGCCCCACTGTGCAGAGGTAAGCCAAAAACCTTGAGTAGGAACCACTTCACCTTTTGGTGGAGAGGGATCTCGTGCTCCCATCTTCCTCCTAACTCCTCCCTTTGCACCAGTGCTCTACTACAGTTGCTGACTTAAATATTGGAGGGTATTCCCCAGGGATCCATCCTTGGGCACCTCTGACCTGTTTCCCGTCTTACAGTTTATACTTCAGGCGTACGTGGTCATCCTCTTCCCCGCTCAAGAGTAGCACAAGATCCCCCCTCTTCACTTATATATTACAAGACTAAGGAAGAACATGAAGAGCACTTAAGGATAGCCTTGCAAATGCTAAGAGAGCACAAACTCTATGCGAAGGTTAGTAAGTGTGAGTTTTAGCTAAAGGAGGTCTCTTTCCTTGGCCTTATTATCTCAAAGGAAGGTATCACTGTCGATCCTTCTAAGATTGAAGCTGTCAAGAACTAGAGCTGACCGACAACTATGTCTGAAGTAAGAAGTTTTCTGGGTCTGGCTGGTTACTATAGGCGATTTATTAAAGATTTCTCAAAGATCGCCGTTCCTTTGACTAGACTCACAAGAAAGGAAAATCCTTTTATATGGTCGAAGGACTGCAAAGAGTGTTTTCAAACTCTTAAAGATCACCTTACTACAGCCCCTATTTTGACATTGCCCATTGAGGGTGGTGGTTTTGAAGTCTATACGGATGCATCTGGCATTGGCTTAGGATGCGTTCTTATGCAAAATGGAAAGGTGATTTGTTATTCCTTAAGGTAGTTAAAGCGTCATGAAGAAAATTACCCTGTGCATGATCTAGAGTTAGCTGCGGTTATATTCGCATTAAAGATTTGGCGACATTCTCTTTATGGGGAGAAATTCACTATATTTTTACATCATAAAAGTCTGAAATATCTCTTTTCCCAGAAGGAGTTAAACATGCGACAACGTAGATGGTTGGAGTATCTTAAAGACTTCGACTTCACCATTCAATATCATCTAGGGAAGGCGAATGCTGTAGCAGATGCTCTAGAAGGTATGACTTGTCTTATCAAAGATTTCTCTCACTTAAATCTTGATATTAACAGGAAGGAAGATGGATGTATAATTGCAAATATAAGGTCTCAACCTACATTGATTGAGGATATAGTTAAATTACAAGAGAATGATCCTACATTAATGAAAATCAAGGATAATATTGATCAAAGATCGGAATTATCTATCTCACATGGTAGATGATTATTATTTAAGGATCGAATTTGTGTGCTGAATCATGAAGATACTAAGAAATTGATCATGGAGGAAGCACATAAGTCAAGGTATGCTATTCACCCTGGTGCTACCAAGATGTATCAAGATTTGAAAAGGAACTTTTGGTGGCCCAATATGAAAAGAGAAGTAGCAGATTTTGTGACTCGATGTCTCACTTGCCAGCAAGTAAAGGCAGAACATTTAAGACCTGCTGAGAAATTACAACCCTTGAATATTCCTGAATGGAAATGGGAAAGCATAGGGATGGATTTCATTATGGGTTTACCTAAGACAAGAGGTGGACACGATAGTATATGGGTGATCATAGACCGATTGACTAAATCTGTACATTTTCTACTAATCAAAAGTCGATGGTCTGTGGATATGCTAGCAACATTATACATGAAAGAGATTGTCAAATTACATGGTGTCCCTGTCACCATCATATCTGACCGAGACCCTCGGTTTACATCACAATTTTGGAAGGGTCTTCAACATTCATTAGGGACCTGGCTTAACTTTAGCACAACATTCCTTCCACAAACTGATGGTCAAACTGAAAGGAAAAATCAAGTGGTGGAAGATATACTCAGGGCATGTGCTATTAACTTTGGAGGAAGTTGGCATGATCACTTGCCTCTGGTAGAATTTTCATACAATAATAGCTACCAAGCTAGCATACAAATGGCACCATTCGAGGCTCTGTATGGTAGAAGCTGTCGTTCGCCTATTTGCTGGAATGAAGTAGGAGAAAGGTAATTTCTCGGTCTCGACATCATTAGGGATACTACCAAGAAGATAAAACTCATTCGAGAAAGACTTCATATGGCCCAAGACAGATAGATGTCATATGCTGATAATCGAAGGTGCGACCTGGAATTTCAAATAGGAGACCATGTATTCCTTAAGGTTTCTCCAAGAAGAGGTATTCGAAGATTTGGTATCAAAGGAAAGCTTACTCCAAGATTCATCAGCCCCTTTGAAATTCTTGAAAGGATTTGTGAAGTTGCATATCGCATTGCTTTACCTCCATAATTAGCAGAAGTTCATGATGTATTTCACGTCTCAATGCTCAAGAAGTATGTTCCTGATCCTTTCCATGTCATCACTTACGACAATTTGGAGATAAAAAGGACTTGACATACGAGCAAAAGCCAATCAAGACCATTGAACGAGAAATACGTCAACTGCGGAATAAAACTATTCCTATGGTCAAGATCCAGTGAACCAAGTCATGGCCACATGAAGCAACATGGGAAACCAAAGAAGCCATGTGCAAACGATTCTTAGAATTATTTGAATGTAAGTACACTCTCCATAAATTTATGTATTGAATTTGAGGATAAATTCTTTTTAAGTGGGGGAGGGTGTAACGCCCGAGAATTTTCTAAGAATTTTTTCGATTTAAATATAATTAATTAAAGCATTTAATGGGCTATAAATGAATTTTGTATAATTAAATCCAATTATTTAGGCCCTACATTTGATCCAAGAGGATTAGGCCCAAATAATAAACCCAATAGGCCCCAAAAAAAGGGTTTTGTTGGACTTTAGCCCATATTCTAGAAGCTAAAATAGGTGTAATCATGGAATTAAGGGATAATGACTCCTTAGGAAGGTAAATAAAAGGATAATATTTGGGATAAGAACAAAAGAGTTTGAAATCTTTCAAATTCGACGCCTAAGGTTGAAAACGGTCTATCGTGAGACCGCTAACGAGAAATAAACGGTCGTCCCAATGACCGCTAACCATTGTCAGTTCCGTGAATAGAAAAAAACGTTAAAAGGTTGGATCTTTACCATCCAAATAATCTTGGATTAACTATATCAGTTAATTAGATAGGTCTAGAAAGATTGTAGATCGAATGGAAAGTCTAATTAGGGCTCTAAGTTCGTTCTAATCCTCAAAACCCTAGGTAAACCCTATAAATAGGTCCCAGATTTAACGTGTGCGACCCTTACTTTTGGCACGCGTGGAACTTAGGTAAGGAGGACGAATTAGATGTATATTTCTTCTAGGAATTTGTTCATTATAGTTAGAAATTACTACTCTCCAATTTTTGTTCGAAGAGATCAAGCCTACAGGAAGTTAGAGTCATCCAAAGTTGCTGATTCTACATTAAGAACTCAGGGATTAGTGCATCCGACCCAAGAAGATCAAGGAATTCGGAGCCCTAAATAAGGTATTTACCAGAAGTGTCTTTAGAACTTTATGTTCCCCTTTATATCTTCTATCTACCCTCAAAATTTCACGTCCATAGGTCAAAGGAATCAGGAGATTGAGGGACGTGAAGTTGCTGACTTAGTACAAGAAAGTGCAGTAACTAGGGCTTGATTCCAGTCAGAAATTTGAAGTCTAGGAGCACTATTAAAGGTAGGTTATCTCATGGATGGCTTAAACTTTATGTCAGAAATAAAAGCCCTCTTGTTTCAATTAATTTCATGAATTGTACGATGTGAATTTCATGTTTTATTAAGATTATGCATCAAGCCTACTATTCATGCATAATTCTTAGTCTTAATGAAGTAAAAATGGAATTTTCTTGTTAATCACATGAACCTATGCATATTGTTGGCCCATATTTTGTTCTATCATGGTTAGGGAAGTTGTAAGATGTTGATTTCCAGGCATGATATGCATTAGTTTAGCATTTAATCTTTTGAACTCAGTTTTATACAGGAAGAAACGGTCTTCCTTCAGACAGTTAGAGAACTATCGCGGTCGTGCAACATACCGCTAACCGTAAAGTGACGGTCCTATATTTGACCGTTTTCGAGTTCTGATTTTGTAATATTGGTAACCCGAACCATATTGTCGAATTAACCATAGTTAATATATATTAAGCCTAGTTTACTAAGTTTTAAGCCTGATTTAAGTACTGATTTTATATACTTAGTTGATTTCATTATTTATCATAATAGATTCCATGTTTCTAAGCATATTTGGTATTATTTTAACTTATGTTAATTTGTAACCAAATTCATATATTTTGTAATAAATACATGTTTCCAATTGAGAGAGGATTTATGATTGAACTCTATTTTACATGATTCTATCTCTCTTCTAAGAGTCATTTTCATAAGAACATGTCACATATCTCGGTATGTTGTCATTAGTTACATTTTTTTTTGCACATTAGGAACACAATCTTGGACATGATGACCTCTCCTTTGTATATTCCTTCCAATAGACTATGATATATTGTTTCAAGTCCTCCGTAATTCTCCACGAGCCTGGGATTCCCACTAGGACGCCGAGTTGGTTGTACCATTAAAGCCCAATTGTCTAGAAAACACTTATACCGGAGTTTTATAGTCTGAACATTAGCGGGCATCTGGTTGACCGCCAGAGTCTGCTAGCGGCTATTCACTAGACCGCTAAAGGATCTTAAACGGTTCTCTGCTAGACCGCTAAAGCTCCAGAGGTTCTGTTTCGGATATCGAACTGTCTTATCATAAACGGTCCTGAACTAGACCGCCATGATCAAGAAACGGTCCGATAAATGACCGCCAATGTCATGAGATTGATTAACCCGAGGTTTGACTCAAGGGTTGATTTTCCTATGTTCCTAGATGGTCCAATTGATTATCTAGAACTTGTCACATTATTCCAAAGATACCTAAGTAATTTTGAGAGTTAAAGAATGTACCGTTATGCTGCCAAAATTTTCTAGCATAATCTAGTTATTAATTCATTCTTTGAAATCTCTTATTCTCAATAGAAGCATTCTTATTTTTTTGGTTACTTTATCATGGAACTATAGTTGAAATTATACATTCTCGGCCATATTGTTGTAAACGTGGAAGTAGCTTGATTTATACTTGAAGATGCAGTTCGAGCACTGATTGTGTTCAAGGGCTCTATGCTAGTCCCCTCGGCTTATTGTTAGAAACATACTATAAACCATGGGGTATGATGTTACTGGCGTCGCATTGCACTGGGAGTACTTTCTTTATAAATAAGTGAAATATCCACGGGGTGATCCACATGAATTCATGAAGTACTTGTTACTAAGTGAAGAGTACATTCTTGCATGTTACATGACATTCTAGTGCATAGCCTTCATGGTTATGAAAAGTACATTCTTGCATGCTACATGACATTCTAGTGCATAGCCTTCATGGCTATGAAAAGTACATTCTTGTTCATGAACATCCATAAATACATTCTTGCTTGATCATGCTTGCTCAATCATATTCTTATATCTCAAGTTCGATCGTATCTTGTTACTTTGGCTTTATTCGCATTGTTTCATCGTATCTGCATGATTTATCTTATTCTTTAGAGCTAAGAAATTAATTACTTTAACATTGCCTACATGTTGATACGAAGATACGTACTGGGCAAGTGTGCTCATTACCTACTTTCCAATCTTTTTCAGGAAATACGAGTGAATCGGATTCGGATTACTCAAGTAGCGGGTCCGAGAGTGATTAAAGGAATATGGATTCGACTGAAGACTTAGAATGTCAAAATATGTCTAGAATGAGTCTTTACATGTAATTTTTTTCTTTTTATTGAGTCTAGAAGAGGCGAATATTAATGTATTTGGATTATGATTATTTTATATAAAATAAAGGTGGAAGTTAATTTGATTAAATTATTGTGCAATTACATTGTGTGATTGTTCTTGCGCTCTGATTATATTGCGTGCTCGAGGCTTACCACGCTGGCTGTTCGCGTTCCCGATCGTTTCCGCTGCATAATCTCGGGACGTGACAGAACAAGATCCTTTTTTTGCAAAGAAAATGGTTCAGCAAAGGACTGCCAGGCCCTCCTAACGGTCTCGCAATAGACCGCAAAGGGAAAAAGCTCAAGAAAACTATGTATTTTTCTGGCTCTCGGGTGTGGCATGCGGTCGCCACTTGACCACTAGGAAAATCTTAACGGTCTACCAAAGGACCGCAAAGGATGAGAAACAGAGAAACCGAAGAGTTTTGGTTCTCAGGTGAGGAAAATGGTCTCCATGTGACCGCTTAGGAAGAATTAACGGTCTAACAAAAGACTGTAAGGGACAAAGAACCGGGAAGCCTGAGAATCTTGAATCCTGGGGCAATGGAACCTGTGCCTGCACACACTTAAATAAGAAAAGAAGTCAGATCCATTCTTAGGCTCAACCCCTTGCCTATAGCGAGTTGGAAGATGACCAATCCTTGATATTTTGTCAAGGGGTGGAGCCTTGTTAATTAGGCGAGAATGCAATGAAAATATGAAATGCAATGCATGCTATGCAAGGATGATGATAATATCTGATTTTTTTGGATTTTGAAAATATCTGATTTTTTTTGAACCAGTTCCACCTTAGCAACGAGGGTCCTCCCTATTCCATTAAGAGCCTCCGCGAAGTTGGCGTGTAACGAGGGTGACAAACCCTGGCCCAGTCTATCTCACCCATATAACGGTGCCTCTCCAAGGGCCATTGATGGGAATCAACACTGAGCACTAACATTTTATTTTTACATTTGTATCCTTTTGTTTACATTTATATCCTTGGCTAATTGGGTTTGCAATTGTAAGACATTATAAGCCAATTTATTAGTCTTTAGGAATCTTTGGGTTTCTTTGCAAAAAGGCCTTTGGGTTTCTATGTAAAATGCTAATAGGTCTAGCAAGGTCTCCCACCCTCTTTTCCATTGGTCCACCTAGGATCATGGGCCATGTGGGGCTGGTTCAAAGTCCAAGGTTGGACTTGGACCAAGGAGACAAGAAGGAAGAAAATTCTAGATTCTCCTCTCATTTTTCAAAGGGGCCCCCCTTTAATAGTTATTTATTCATTGTTGTATTTTTTTATTTTGGTCATTTGACCACATGGGGGAATAACTATTCTATCCCTTTTTTACCCCTCCCTAACCCTAGATATGAGGGTAGTTTAGGTCTTTTTCCATTTTTATATAATCTATGTATTTTGTGAATTCCATAGCAATTAATGAAGAAAAATCCCATTTTTTGCTCAAGAGCCCAAGGGCACCCTCTCACCCCCTTGGAGCCGTGATAGCTCCAAATTTTAGAGGTGTGAAGCCTCTCAATTATCCCCTCTCTGAGTGAGAAGCTCAGCACCACCGCTGCCGCCGCCATCAAGCCGCCATCGCACCACCACCGCTGCCTCGTCGGAGTTATGTCCACCCCTGGACAAAAGCTTGAAGTTGAAATTTTATCTCCCAATCAGGAGATCTGTTTGAGCTCCAATTTTGTGAGTTTGTTCCTCGTATCATCCCCCAACCCCAGTTCAAATTTCGTGTCATTTAGCCTTCGTTTAGTATTTTTCCTGTAATTTTATTTCCACCCCCGACAGTCTACCCATCAGCAGATCTGCGGGATAGTGTCCTGTTGTTGTATTTTTCCCGCACCCTTAGCCACTACTAAAAAATCTCAAAAAATCATACGTGTTCCTCAAATCCCCCTCTTCCACCCATAATTTTCTCAGAGTCTAGATCTATCATTTTTATGTCAATCAAAATTCAGTCTCAGGCAGATCCTGTTCTATCCTGACTATTTGTAATCCGAGTTAGTAAAAAAATCTTGGGAACATTCATTTTCATTTCTAATCCGTCTACTGGATGGATCTGAAATAATTATATGTTATAGCCCTTTGAGTTCTCTATCCATCGGTACCAATCTTGCCTCGTTCCGACAGCGGATCCGGGCGCAGAAATTCTTTTCGTGGAGGCGCGCATTTTTGATTCGAGAGCAGGCCAGCAGATCAATCCACCGGTTAATCCCGGTAAAATACGTCGGGATAGCTTCGGCGACCGCCGCTCCCGGACATTGATTAGCAACCCATCAGCAGCGTCCAAGCCAGCCGCCGCAGCAAGGAGACACCCGGGTACCACCGTCCCAGCAGCCGGTCCCACCTGCTATCTCGCGGGCCCCGCAGAACCGAGTCAGACCAGCAGCCCGTCTCCGGCCCGAGAGCGTTCCAAATTGTTGCCCGTCAACCCAAGTTTGGTATTACCGGGTTATTATTGTCGCCCTTTACCTCCCTGCGTGGAGTGAGCCATAAAATTACCGCTGTAATTATTTAATTACTGTATACCGGGAGTACAAGTCTTGGCCGGGGTCATCTTCCCCACGCCTGGTGCGTGGAGGTATCGTGTCCGCTCCCCACTTGGCATTTGATTTACTCGTATATTTTTGAAAGCCGCTGCTAGAGTGATAGGATAACTAGCTCTTAAAATTTTTATCACCGCTGTGAGAGAGAGCGAGTGTGACCCGTTTCGTGACACATTCCGAGTATACGCGAAAAAGTGATACCCTCGACTCATTGTCAGTTTCTCAATCGTGCACGTCCGCACGTTTCCCTCGCTTAGGGACGTCCGCAAACTAGAGTCCCAGGTTCGCGTCCCGTCCCGCATCGAATTAGCATCAGAGCTAAGTTGAGTCTAGGGTAGTCGGTCCAAAGTTTGCATTTGCATTCCTATACCCAGTATATCAAAAGGTGTTCCCGGAACGATAGGTTATGCTTATTGGGAAGGTTGCACACTTGCATGAGTTCGGTCTTCGGATCATACCTCCGCCACATACCGGATACTGGTTGAGTCTAAGTTTATAGTTGAGTCTACATTCCAACTTTGTATTGTTGTTTAGGGTCGTGTCTTGTGTCTTGTCACCAAGTGTCGGCTTGGCCATCCTATATCTCCCTGTGTCCCATGGATCCCCAAAAGCCCACGTCATATGAATGGTGACTACACACCCAAGGATGGGGAATCCAACCCCACCACCTCCGTAGGCCTGAAGCCCCGGACTTCTATGGCTCCAAAGTCCCGAGCGACTACCTAGAGTGGGAAGCCGCTATGGCCACATACTTTGAGTGCTACATTATGTCCGATGCCATGGAAGTTGATTTTGCCACAAAGCGACTTTTTCACGAGGCCGCCAAAAAATGGAGAGACATTGAAATCTTGAGAGAAATTAGGAGGCAATGGCCTATAGAGTCGTGGCGAGAGATGAAGGGAGAGCTTAGAAGGGTCTACCTACCCGGCCCAATCACCTCCAACCGACCCCACCCAGTCATCTCCACCCAAGTGGGTCAAAGTCGGAGGCCAAGAGCCCCGTGCGTAAATGATCCTAGACCCAACACGAGGCCAATTGAACATGAGCAAACCCACCATGATGCCCCTAGCCCAAACCACACCTTAGACGATCTCATGCAAATGTTTATGGACCGGATGGATAGGATGGATAGGATGTGGGCACGACTCCTGCCCGAGCCTAAGGAGGTAGTAGCCGGTAGTCTGAACCCGGTGCTATCTACGGAGTCCCCAAGTCCTCTCCCCATCATGGAGGAAGTTCCTTCCCTAACCAAGGGAGATGTCGTGCTAGAACCTTCACCCTTCGAACTTCAGCCGGAGCTATACCTACTTACTAAGGGTGAGATCGTCATTGTAGAGCCACTTCTTAGCTGGCTCAAGCAAGGCTTAGTCCCTAAAACCTTTTTCTACCCACCCGTGGACCCCGCACTACAACTAGTGCCCGTCAACTCATTCCACACCATTTTTCGGTCTTCTCACCATGTTGACACATTGGATGACCTTATTATGGGATTAGACTTGCAAATGAAGTTGACGTATATGTTGGCCCGAGACTTCGACCAACTCACAAGTCGTAGCTTCACCCACCCCGTCTTAGGGTCCATTACCGCCGTGTGCACCATGGGTCGTGTCACCATGGAGAATCTCTTATTCCTCCCTATGCCGGTCGAGCCAAACTTCATCCCCTTTATCCCGAGGGAGGAACCATACTTTCTATATGAGACCACCGTCCCCTATACCCTAGTGCATGAAGGTGACCACCTACACCTTCAAGAATTCTAAACGTGGGACCGTGTCATGAGGGAACCCATCTCAAGGGGTCACACATTCTTTGATCCCTTCGACCCCTTCCCTAGTGAACCCCTGGACCCACCATATCTACGCCCCTTCTTCAGGGAAGTTCACTATCAGACGACTACCCCAAAGGCCAGTCCGCCTACACTCCACAAGGAGTTCGTTCATTGGGGTAAGGAAGAAGGTGCATTCAACTCCCCTGGCCCACCCAAACCTCCCAAACCTCCCCAGTCCAATAGGAAGTCCTTGCATGCATGGTGCACTTTGGGATATCTAGGAGTCCAAGATTCTACCGACATTTATTTGCGTCTTGTGTATGCATGGCACACATTCGGATGTCCTGGTCCACCATTGCATATGTATGGGTCAGTCTAACAGTAGGTTTGTCTAGGGTCATGTGTGAGTTCGCATTTTTCTCTATTTGTCTAGTTTATCAAGATTGTCGAGTGCATTAGTGAGTCTGCATGTGTCAAGCATATTAGGAGTTGCATAGTCGGTCTAATGCAAGCTCGCGTTGTCAGTCCCTTTCGAGTGTGAGGCAAGTAGGGTCTAATGTGTACGTTGTAGACTTGCCGAAATTTGGGATCGGCTCTACCTCAAAATCTCAGATTTAGTCACATATAGGGACTCAGCGGTGATTCCTAGTGAGTCATTGAGCCGTCTCCTTCCTTTGAGAGTGACCCCGCCCTGGAGTGTCCACTGCTAGCCTCATTCCCACAGTAGCATGTGCATATCGACTATATACGGGATGAGCAAGTGCCGATTACTTGGAGTGGAGCCTAGTCCGCGCTACCTAGTATGGTGACAGATCCACAGGAGCCATACGAGCAGCCGCACCCCTTACTAGACGGGGTCGAGTTCTTCCAACCCAGGGAGAATTGATGGGAATCAACATCGAGCAGTAACATTTTGTTTTTACATTTGTGTCCTTTTATTTACATTTATATCCTTGGCTAATTGGATTTGTAATTGTAAGACATTATAAGCCAATTTGTTAGTCTTTAGGAATCTTTGGGTTTCTTTACAAAAAGGCCTTTGGGTTTCTATATAAAATGCCATTAGGTCCAGCAAGGTCCCCCACCCTCTTTCCCATTGGTCCACCTAGGCTCATGGGCCATGTGGGGCTGGTTCAAAGTCCAAGGTTGGACTTGGACCAAGGAGACAAGAAGGAAGAAAATTCTAGATTCTCCTCTCATTTTTCAAAGGGCCCCCCCTTTAATAGTTGTTTATTCATTGTTGTATTTTTTTTATTTTGGTCATTTGACCACATGGGGGAATAATTATTCTATCCCTTGTTTGCCCCTCCCTAACCCTAGATCTGAGGGTAGTTTAGGTCTTTTTTCCATCACTATATAATCCATGTATTTTGTGAATTCCATAGCAATTAATGAAGAAAAATCCCATTTTTTGCTCAAGAGCCCACGGGCACCCTCTCTCCCCCTTGGAGCTATGATAGCTCCGAATTTAATAGGTGTGAAGCCTCTCAATTATCCCCTCTCTGAGTGAGAAGCTCAGCACCGTCGCCGCCGCCGCCATTGAGCCGCCATCGCACCACCACCGCCGCCTCGTCGGAGTTCTATCCACCCCTAGATAGAAGCTTGAAGCCGAAATTTTATCTCCCAATTAGGAGATCTGTTCGCGCTCCAATTTTGAGAGATTGTTTCTCGTATCATCCCCCAACCCCAGTTCAAATTTCGTGTCATTTCGCCTTCGTTTAGTATTTTTCCCATAATTTTATTTCCACCCTTGACAGTCTGCCCATCAACAGATCTGCGGGATAGTGTCTTGTTGTTGTATTTTTCCCGCACCCTTAGCCACCACTAAGAAATCCCAAAAAATCATACGTGTTCCTCAAATCCCCCTCTTCCACCCATAATTTTCTCAGAGTCTAGATCCATCATTTTTATGTCGGTAAAAATTCAGTCTCAGGCAGATCCTGTTCTATCCTGACTGTCTGTAATCCGAGTCAGTAAAAAAATCTTGGGAATAGTCATTTTCATTTCTAATCCATCTACTGGATGGATCTGAAATAATTATATGATGTATCCCTTTGAGTCCTCTATCCATCGGTACCAATTTTGCCTCTATCCGACACTAGATCTGGGCGTAGAAATTCTTTTCGTGGAGGCGCACATTTCTGATCCAAGAACAGGACAGCAGATCAGTCCACCGGTTAATCCCGGTAAAATATGTCGGGATAGCTTCGGTGACAGTCGCTCCCGGACATTGATCGGCAACCCATCAGCAGTGTCCCAGCTAGCCGCCGCAGTAAGGAGACGCCCGGGTACTGTCGTCCCAGCAGACGGACCCACCTGCTATCCCGCGGGCCCTGCAGAATCGAGCCGGATGAGCAGCCCATCTCCGGCCCAGGAGCGTTCCAAACTGCTACCCGTCAACCCAAGTTTGGTATTCCCGGGTTATTGTTGTCGCCCTTTATCTCCCTATGTGGAGTGGGCCATAAAATTATCGATGTAATTATTTAATTACTGTGTACCGGGAGTACGAGTCTTGGCCAGGGTCGTCTTCCCCACGCCCGGAGCGTGGAGGTATCGTGTCCGCTCCCCACTTGGCATTTGCTTTACTGTATATTTTTGAATGCCGCTGCTAGAGTGATAGGATAACTAGCTCGTCAAATTTTTTCACCGCTGTGAGAGAGAGCGAGCGTGACCCGTCCCGTGACACATTCTGAGTATACGGGGAAAAGCCGATACCCTTGACTCATTACCGGTTTCTCAACCGCGCACGTCCCCACGTTTCCCTCGCTTAGGGACGTCCACGAGCTAGAGTCCCAGCTTCGCATCCCATCCCGCATCAGCCATACCCTAGGTATGTTCTAGTCCGTTTAAGGAAGAGAGACAAGAATTATTGGGGGGTAAGCCAAACATAGGGATAGAAGCTTTTAGGGCTCGAATTCCACCCATGACAACCTGCTTGGAGTTTTGGCCTGTTGCACTGGGACTTTGTGTCCGCCATCGAACCTTCATACATTCTAGGCATGCATACGACCGGGCTCATAACGTCCCGTGGAGAAACTGTAATGCCACTCTTGTCATGCCTAGTTTGGTTTTGTTTTCATGGAGCAATTTGACGTTGTAGTTTGTGCTTTTTGATAGAAGTGGTGGCTTTTGCCTTGATTCATGCTCTTTTCTTTTTTGACTGATTTTTCATCTTCTTCCCTTTTTTTTCGTGGAATCATGTCATAGCGGACTGCCCCTATTTGAGACCTCCTCTCGTTACGGTGTCTTGGTTGGTCATCTCTCCCTTATTCACCCATTGCACCTACGCGTGGCTGAAGAGAGAAAAGTAGGGACCTTTACCTACCCCTAGGCATGGCCGAAGGAGAGACGGTGTTACCTAGTATAGGGAAAATCGGACCAGAGTCGTCATGTAGTGTGTGATTGCCGTGCTCGGGGTCCTTGTTCGTGGAAAAAGGGAGAGACGTCTCGCTACCGAGGTGGCACTGGTTTCGACTCTAAGTGTAAAAGCATTTAAGATACAACCCATTCCAAGCGTGATATAGCCCATCACCTTCTGCATTGATTAGACGATATGCATTCCCTGGATAAGCCTCTTTAACGACAAATGGCCCTTCCCAATTAGGTTGCAATTTAGACCTAGGACCTCCAGATCTAATGAACTTGCGTTTCAAAACCATATCACCTTTTTGAAATTTACGTTCAATTACCTTCTTTTGAAAATAACGTGATACTCTTTTTTTATAAACAGACATGTGATCGGCCGCATTTAGCCTCTTCTCATCCAAGAGTTCTAGCTGAACGAGCAACGTCTCTCGACCTTCATCTAGATTAAGTTCCTTATCAAGCTGTACCCTTAGGGAAGGGATCAAGATCTCGTATGGGAGCACCGCCTCCATCACGTAAGTAAGAGCATAGGGGGTTTGCCCCATAGGAGTACGGACGGAGGTATGGTAAGCCCATAGAGCTTCCACCAATCGTTCAGGCCAATCAGCAAATTTGTGAGATTCACATGTCTTCTTTATGATTTTGAGAAGAGTTTTATTAGTGGCCTCGGCTTGACTGTTGCCTTGAAGGTAATATGGAGATGAATGATGTAATGCAATATTGAACTTCTTACAAACGTCTTGAAGCTCTTGTGAGATGAACTGGGGTCCATTGTCGGTGACGATGCTACTTGGCACTCCGAACCACGAGATGATGTTCTTTAGGATGAAGCGACACACTGTTGTTGCATTGATCTCTGCGTACGCTTCTGCTTCGGCCCATTTGGTGAAGTACTCAGTGGCGGTGAGGATAAATTTTTTTTACTTAGTCTGAGAATTGGGATCACCTAGTGGGCCTACAATGTCAAAAGTCCACATAGAGAATGGCCAAGGAGCAGAGAGGGGATGGAGAGATGAAACAGGAGCATGAACATGGAGTTGGCATTTAAGTCACCTCCGGACATAGAGGGAACAATCTTCCTCTAGAGTGGGCCAATAATAACCCTACCTAAAGATCTTTTTCGCTAGAGCCTGGCCATTGACATGACCTCCACACTTTCCTGAATGAGCTACTTCAGCCACCTTCCAAGCTTCATCGTCATCTAGACACCTCATGAGCATTCCATTAAGAGCGCACCTATTCAATTCTCCATCTACGATAGTGTACCTTGAAGCGGCTCTTCTAATAGCCTTACGCTGTTCAGCACTTGCCCCTTCTGGGAACGATCCATCCCCGCAATACAGCTCGATTTCATGGTACCATGGCAATTCTTCTTCTTCCAGGATCTCTTCTAACTATGTCAAAGACACATCCTTCAAATCTTCCTTTTCAGCCCTCGCCTCTACAGTTTTCCTAAGGTTGTCGTACCAAGGATCTTGAAGAGAGGGGGCGTCCAACTTTTGGACGATGATGGTCTCAGTGTTTCGACTGAGAGGGAAAGATAAGGAGGAAGCGAGAGATGCCAGCGCATCGGTGATGATGTTCTGAGACCGAGGAGTATGGGTGTAGATCAATTTGTAGAATTGCCTAGTCAAGAGAGTGACCAAATCTTGATATGGCTTGAGCTTCATGTCACGAGTGCGATAAGTGGATAGAACCTGGCACAGAACAAGCTGAGAGTCTCCCACAATGTTCAAATAGCATGCGCCGAAGAGATAGGCGTGCTTCAATCCGTCTAGGAAAGCTTCATACTCAGTGATGTTATTGGTAGCAGGAAAGCGAAGCTGATATGCAAGGGGAATCGTCACCCCTTCCGAAGTGAGGAGAACGGCACCTATCCCTTGGCTTTGAGAGTTGAGTGCACCATCAAAGTGCAGAGACCAGAAGGGATGGTGGGTAAGAACAACAAGATGCTCATCAGGGAACTCATCCTGAATAGAGTCAATGCAGGGAACAGGAAGATGGGCTAGATGCTCAGCAATGGCATATCATTTGATTGCGTTCTGGATGACGAATGTGATATCAAACTGAGAAAGAAAGCTCTGTCAGTGAGCTAACCTACTAGAAAGGATAGGTTTTTCTAAGAGATAGCGAATTGGGTCCATTCTAGAGATCAACTTAACCTGGTGGGCTAAAAAATAGTGCTTCAGCTTCTGAGCTACCCAAACTAATGCAGCACAGGTTTTCTCCATGGCAGTATACCTAGCCCCTGCCGGGTTAAGTAGCCTAGAGAGGTAATAAGTTGCCCACTCTTTGCCTTCATCATCTACCTATGCCAGGACAGCTCCTAGGGAATCATTAATGACAGAAATGTACGGGATTAAGGGTTTCCCATGGACAGGAGGCTGCAAAACCGGGGGATTAGATAAATAAGTTTTTAAATCCTCATAGGCCTTTTGGCAATCTTCATTCCATTCAAATTTTACCCCCACCTTTAGCAGTTCATAAAATGGGCGGCACCTCTGAGAATGTTGGGATATAAATCTTCTAATAAACTGTAAGCGTCCAATCAATCCTCGAAGTTTCATAATGTTCTTAGGCGGTGGCATATCCATGATGGCCTTAGCTTTATTAGGATTAATCTGAATCCCCCATTTGCTAACTATGAAACCTAGCAACTTCCCTGAAGACACCCCAAATACGCATTTCTTAGGATTCATCTTCAGCATGTACTCCCTAGGTCTCTGAAGCACCTTAGCCAAAATAGCAGGGTGTTTCTCTTTCGACCTTGATTTTACCAAAATATCATCCACGTAAGCTTCCATATAGACATGCATCATATCGTGGAATATTGCCATCATCGCCCATTGGTATGTGGCACCCGCATTCTTCAGACCAAATGGCATGACCACGTAGTAGTAAGTGCCCCAGGGCATGGTGAACGAGGTTTTCTCTTGATCTTTCAGAGCTAGACGGATTTAGTTATAACCGGAATAACCATCCATGAACGACAAAGCTTCGTACTCGGCTGTGTTATCCACCAATACATTTATATGAGGTAGCGAGAAATCATCCTTGGGACATGCCTTACTTAGATCCCTTAAATCAATGCAAATATTCACCTTTCCATCCTTCTTGATAGCAGGGACTATATTTGCCACCCACTGAGGATATAAGACAACTCTAACGAACCTGGCCTTATGTAATTTGTTGACATCTTCTTTCATCCTCAAGGCCATGTTGGGGTGGAACCTTCTCAGCTTTTGCTTTACGGGTGTTTCCCCTGGCTTAAGCACAAGTTGATGTTCTACCGAAGAGGGGTCAAGACCTGGCATGTCCTCATATGACCAGGCAAAAGAATCGCTGAACTCCCTTAAAACCTTGATCAACTCATCTTCAACTTTAGGAGGGAGATTGGCAGAAATAAAGATAGGCATGAGATCTTCGTTAGTTCCCAAATTAACTTCCTTTGTAGGTTCATCCATGGCTGACGATGGCTCATCAAACCTTTTTAAACCTTGTGCATACAAGTCGGCAGTGTCATCTACATCGTCGTCCTCAAGATCGACTGGGTCTTTTTCATCCATGATTTCATAGACACCTAATCCATCATCGCTCCATACTCCGTCTTGTTCCTTATCTTCTAACACAATTGTCGTAGCTATAAACTCTGGGCATTTGAGAAGAGTATGACATCACTGAGCTAGATCCTTGAAGAACCTATCTGGAATAGACTTGGACTGGCGCACCGGCGGGCGCGGCCCAGACGCGGAGGAAGGGTTGGATACACTGGAACAAGACCCTAGTTCTCTAGACTTAACATGCCCTACTTCCCTAGACTCGACAGACCCTAAACCTACCCTAGGAGAAAGGAAGCCTAATGGAAGGGAAGCAGGGGCCTCATGCCCCTGGAAGGAAGACGGGCGGAGCACAGCGTAATCTTCCACTGAAATCTTCATTTTAAAATAAGCATTTTTTTTCTTCTTGGAGATTAGTGGAGACCATGCAACATGATGAAGAGGAGGGGGGAGGAGGAGGAAGTGCGAGAGGGTATATGGACGGACAAAAGATGTCGAAGAAAGGATCAGAAGAAGAAAACCATATACTCGAAAGATCAATTGGTGGGCAGCGCCCACATGGACAAGTCACAATCAAGAATTCAATCAGCATTTCTAGCCGTAAAGGATCAATCATGACAGGAGGTGATCGGGGTATGAAATCTAACTCTTGAAAGAAAGAGAACAAGTGGGAAGGAGACCAAGTGAAAATGAGGGGTGGGCTCCCTCTTTCTCGCGGATGATAAGCCGGCTCTTTTGGCACATACAGCACAAGCCGCACCTCCTGATTCCTCTGGCAGCCTTCTTCATAGAACAACCTTGCAAATGCTTGATTAACATACATCATATCATCAACATGCCCCTTAGGCATCAATGGAGGGCCATTGACTGTACAAGCTGTGTCTTCTTGCTTAAGCTGACTGGGGGGCGCTTTCAATGTACCTGGCTGGAGAGGGCCATTGACAAAGTGTTGACGGTAGTCCCAAGTTAACGGTCCTGAGTCACCCAGTATTGATAATGAGGATTCTCGATAACTGAGGCCCCTCCTATTCATTTTTCTGCCCCTGGGGACCGGCTTGGTCCGCCCCTGTACTTGTGCACCAAGGCCCCTTCCCGGTTGATAGCCCAAATTTCATATCATGTTCCAGCCCTTAGAAACTTGTATCTGGGGCTTCACTTTGATGTTTACTGGCGCAGTGGTGGGCTTACGTGGCGCATAGGCCCATGAAAAATCCAGGTCTAAAACTGAAATAACGGGCTGATAGCTGGGCCACAGTGTTGGCAATGTTTTGCCTGAAAGAGCCTCGACTGATTGGACTGTGGAAATACTTTTGACCTTGACCAGCCTCCCTTGAAAAGGGAATTTGAGGGATTGATGAGCAGTGGAAGGTACAGCATTGAGGTTATTAATCCACGGTTGACCCAAAATAGCTTTAAACATGGGGTCGTTGTCAAGCACATAAAATTCAACGGCCATTGTAAGCGGCCCAAGTTAAGCTTGAATTGTGACTACGCCATGGCACGACCTTCTTGAATTGTCATATGCTGCAATAGTAGTCGGGGTGGATCTTAATGACTCCTCCAAAATATTACAGGCTCTTAAAGTACTAAGAGGACAAACGTTGATAGATGCCCCGGTATCTACCAATGCCGCATCTATGCTTACTTGGTTCAAATTGATAGAAATGCACAGCGACATCTGACGAGCCTCAGGTGGCGCTAGCTCGGCCTCTGAAAACGTGATAGCCGGCCCCTTGGAGATTGTAGACAGACGGTTGGTAAACTGTCCACTGCCATATCCTCACTGACCATAACTTTCTTTAGAAAATCCCGCAGCTCATCTTGGTGGAGCTTAGACCGCTTAATTAATTCGAGAACTGAAACTTTGGTGGGCAACCTGTCTAAATGATGTAACCGATTGTACTGAGTACTCGACATCGGGTCTGTCTCCTCCTGATCAGCAGCCTGTTGCGAGGGTTGGGGATTGGGTGCGGATGCACCAGTGGCAGGATAGTCACGATGGAAGAAATGCCAGCTCTGTAGGGCAAGGTTTTGGGCTGGCACGGAATTAGATGGGCTCATGGGGGATGGCTTTACAGGCCCAAGGGGACGGATGAGCGGTGTAGGGGTAGGCATAGTGGAGATAATGGGGGAAATAGGAGTAGTGGTGGTAGTGATAGGTGCTGGTGTAAGGATGACTGGTGAAGGATTGGAAGGTGGTGCAACGATGATAAGAGGTGTGGGCACTTGCGGGGAAACAAGGACAAGAGGAACAATGGGGGAGGCATGCGGAAAGATGAAGGGTTTGTGGAGAACAGCGGACGCGGGCGGTGTAGAGGTGGTGTTTTAAAGGTGCGGTGGTAGGAGAATAGTTGTAGGAGGATTGTGGTAGGTATGGTGGAGATCCATGAGTCGTTGAACAGATGATTCATCATCATAAGACCACCCGGCGTCAGGAGCCGGGCGCTTAACAAGGTTGACCTGAGCCGGTGCCGGCGGTTGAGGTTGTGGAGCGGGTGGATGATTCGGCATGGGGTTTTGATGGATCCCCAAATCCTACACAGGCTGCTGCTGCTGCTGCTGCTGCTGTGGCTGTGGCTGCGGTGCTTGCTGCTATACTTGCTGCCTTGGCGCTTGCCTTCTCTTTTCTTTCATCTCAGTGATGACTTTATGCATTTCTTCCCAGTCTATGCACTGCCCTTCATGTAGATCATAGACAAAGTCCCTGAACTGGTAACAAGTTTCGATCGTATGTCCGAGCTGCCGATGGAATATACAATATCTGGATTGATCAACGGTCGAGTTCCAATTAGGTCGTTCCAGAGGAAGTTGAAGTGCACCAATGGACATGAGAGCCGAGAAGATGTCCGGGAGAGACTCGGGCAAAGGAGGTTACTGAGCCCTCTTTGGAGCTGGGCGTTTGGATGTGTAGCTGTTAGGTGGGGGGACATTGTGGTATTGTGGGGGTTGTTGTGGCTGTTGAGGAGTAGGGAAGGTATTTTGCAGAGTGGGGAGGGCAGGTTGGGCGTTTTGTGGAGCGGGGAAAATAGGTTGGGCATTTTGTGGAGCGGGGAAGATAGGTTGGGCATTTTATGGAGCGGGGAAATGGGGATTAAGTGGGGATTGTGGAAAGTGGTGTGGCACGGATTGGTTGGGGAAAGGGAATGCCACGGCTTGCACTTGCTCATTAGTTTGGACTCCTTCGGTAACAGGCCCCTAAGGTTTCTTTTTGTATTTGGGTTTTTGGGCCTCAAAGAGAGACTGTATGGGGGAGTCCTTAAATTGGGTTTGGATAAACCTCACCCGGCTGTATAATTGGTGCATATCGGAAATATCATTCATGGTCAATATATTTCAGAAGGTAGGTGTATCATTATAGATGAGCAACTTGACCTTCTCCTCCTCCGTAATATGACCGGGCACACGAGCAGCCATCTGCCTCCATCTATCAGCATAAGTAGCAAAGTCCTTGTCAGGTTTCATTTTCTCGGCTACTAGATGTGTGAAAGAATATTCCGGACCAACCCGGTCTTGGAACCTCTTAATAAATTTCTCCTTGACAACTTTGAATGTCTCAGCATCTTCTAGTCGCAAAACATAGAACCACTCTATTGCGACTCCATCCTGTGATTGATGGAATAGATACGCCATGAGGCGATCATCGTGTTGGAACTATGCCGACTCATACATGAAATCCCTCACATGAATGTATGGATTGCTGTTCCCGTCATATTTGTGGTATGTGGGGAGCTCGGACTGAGGAGGGAATTGAATATTGTGAAAGCTAGGAATGGGGATGTCTGCCAAAGACTGTGGGCCAACCCGCTTTTGAAGGAAGTCGAGTTGTTACTGCATGGCGGACCATTTATGAAGGAGTTCCTGCTCCCTAGATGGAGTAGGTGGAGTGAAAGGAGTGAGCTCAAGGTGGGGAGCCGAAAGGTAAACGGAAGGAGGGGGAGGCCCATAAGAAGGATATTGGGCCGAAGCATGACCCAAACTAGAATAAGCATGGGCCGTCCCTAGCTGAGAGCGAGCGAAATCGGCCGGGCCAACAAGGACTTGTGGCACCGATGGAACGGACCCATAAGGATTAATCTGGGCAGATGAGGGAAGAGTAGTCTTCCCTTTATCAAGAATTTGATGGACCGAGCCAGAGGACTGACCCGCCTCCACACTAGAGAATCGTAGAATTTTGGGCTGGACTTGGGTAAGATCAATAGGAATGGGTGGAAGCCCGAGCCCATCAACCCTAGACTGGGAGATGGAAGGGGTGGACAGACCTTGTCCGATCGTGGGAGATGGGGCCCTTGACCCCTGCAAGGTCTGGTAAAGGGCCTGAAGTTGGGCCAGATCCAACTGGGCCATCATTTGCAAAATGTGATTAGTGGGATTGTTGGTGGAAACGGAGGGCTGACCACCCTCCATGGAAGCAGAGGATAGAGGAGGGACGAACGCTTCTCTAGACTGAAGTGGGGTGACCCTGGGCGGGTCTTCTAGGAGTCCCTGAGGGAGAGATTCCTCATGGGAACGGGGAAGGTCATAAGAAGACATGGTGGAGCCAAATAAAAGATTGAAATAGGAAGTGAACGAGGAATTGCCCTTAGGAGATGAACCTATGGATTGGAAGAAACTCCACATGCAATATGGCACCTATCAAATGAAGACAACACAAACAAGCACCAATAAGAAACCAAACAAAATGACCCAACAAGGGGAAATATGCAAAAAATGAAGGAGAACAAGATAACCAAAGTCAACCAAGTTATAATGATGCACAAATTTTTATTTGTTTCTTCTTTAGAACCTTAGTGATTTGAATTAGATGTTCTCTCCAACAATAGGTTCTTAATGGGAAGGATGGTGGGAACTTGGTTGACTCTAGGTATAAACTCTCCCTCACTTATGCAACCTGGACACGGGGTGGCAAAGATACAACAGGCCCGACGTCCGTGTTGGATTCCACGGTTCGCGGGGACTTATGGAGGTCCCGATGTGATCACCTAGTCGACCCCAAGGAATATGGAGACGAGATGATCACGCACCAAGGTAGGAATGCAACTATGATATGAGAGATGAATGATCCTATGTGCACCGGAGTGCATGCAATTTCTAGCCTAGAATCTAACAAACAATGTACAAACAATGATATGAATATATGCCACAACAGAGGAGGAGACCAGATAACACCCAAGGATAATAAGAATCAGCAAAAATGTAGAAATATCAACACCCTAAGGATGCGTACCTGTAACTGGAGAAACGATCGTCTGAGGATCGCCAAGGAGATAAGACGGTCTAGCGCTAGACCGCTTAAGCCAGAAACGGCCGGGAGGAGACCGCCAGGGATCAGAGAATAAATAACAACAAGAAATGAAATGGGAAAACCGAGGAAAACACAAGGACAATAGGGAACAATAGAGAATAGCAGGTCAAACAGCAAGTCAACACGATTGGCACTAGATGTCCCACCATGATCGCCAAAAAATAGAGGTTGTTGATATTTTCTTGTGGGTGTGTGGGTGATGGTAGTGATGTGTGAGCTATGAATATGATGCAAGTGGGTGATGTGCTAACTCAAGCAATCAATAACACCAGGCATAGAGCATGTGGGCATTCCATCTTAATAGTGCAAAAATAAAGCAAAGAGAAAACTAAACACACGTCGGGGCATGGAGCAAAGGAATAAAGAAAGCACACACCGTGGGTGTGGAGCAACTAAAAGCAAAGGGAAAAAAATAGAAAGATGATGACAAATACCCAGGTAAGGAAAGATGTGATCGCCACCAAAGTAAATAATAAAGTGAAACTACACTATGTACCTTGGAAAAGAGCCGAGTGAAACACACCCGCCTGCGGGAGAGAACAACCAAGTGCTGCAGAGACAAACGGTCCTCAGACAACTGCAAGGCGAATAGAAACGGTCGAATGATAGACTGCCAAAGATCCCCAAACGGTCTGCCAAATGGCCGCTAAACTGTAGCATCTTGAATTTTTATTATAATATCCCCATATAAATTAATTACTTTTTGGGTCAACTTATAAATAAATTATTAAAAATCTGGAAAAATATGTATCTAGTGTAAAATTGAATTTTTAGCAACTTTGTCTTTAGGTTAGAGCCCAAAATAAAATTGGTTAAGGCCCAATTTCACGTTTTTAGCATATTTTCGTTGTTTTAGGAGATCAAGTTTAACCATCTTGTTTTGGGTCCATTTCTAGCCCATTTGCGCTTCAATTGGAGCCAAACCCTAGCCCATTGTTAGGTCCATGTTTTTCCTTCGAAAACCCTAAGTCTAGACTCTTCTACTGGTGGCGGCGGAGGTGGATTAGAACCCCATCCGATGTTTTCACCGGAGTTTCCTCATTATACTCTTTAACCAAATTCGATCGCTAGAAGTCCCTATAGGTTCTATATATTGAGGGCTTCCGACCCTTGGAACCCTATTTGCATCAGCGGTGGGTGGCTTGACTGATCGTGACCGGACGAGGGAGAATTTGGGCATTTTAGGAGCGGTACCTAGGGTTCCGGCGACCCCCTTTCTTCCTCCTTCTTTTCTTCAAGCAAAGGTAGGTGTCTCTCAGGCTAAACAAAATTCTAATTATACCATCTTGTTCATCTTCCTAAGCCCTTTCTTTTGATACCTAAATGTCTAAATTTCATGCATCATGTTGCCCTAATTTCATGTTTTACTCCGAGGTATACACAAAGGGTAACTTCCATGTTAACTAGTCTTATGTTGAATTTAATCGCTTTAGGTCTTAATCAAAGCATGCCATCTTATACTATTTTTAATGCCCTTTCTAATTGCAGTATTTTCCTTAATTTTTGTTCACTCTATCATGAGAAATCAAAGTTTTTAACGTAGCATGTCGAGGTTCACCGTCGGCGGGTCTCGGGTTGAGTTGACGGTTCTTTCAGTGACCGCTAGAACTCTAGCGATCGCACGATAAACCGCCACAGGCCCTGCATGATGGGGACATCACCATCCGTCTTGACACTCTCGGCCATTCTCGTCACCCCGGAGGCGTACGTCATGGTCTAGTCATTTATTTTGAGTCCTATGTATGTTTCTTTATTTTATTTGAGTCATATCATTGAAATTTTCATTTTATTTGAGTCATGTCCCTAGGTCTTGTGCTTATTTCCCTAGGTTTGAGTGTCATTAGGTTTATTAGTTAGCTATTGGGCCCAATTCATTGGGCTTGGCCCAAGGGCACTCCCCCTTCCCTTGGTTATTTGTCATTGTGTTAAGAGTCAAGGTCTTTTTGTAAAATGTGGGTTGCTTATAAATAGGACCCCATTTCCCCCATTTGAACTAATGAATCAATGAATGAAAAACTTGCCATTTTGAGAGTTCAAACTCTTTATCTAGTGGAGAGATTCCATTATTTGGGTGAGAGACCCTAGGGGAGAGATTCCCCACCCATCCCTCTCTTAATCTCTCTCTTTCACTCCCCTTTCTCTCTCCTCCGCACCCAATTTCAAAATTTTTCTCTCTCCTCCCTTCCCAACCACCACTCTCCCACCTACCCCCATTAAAGGCCACTCCCCTTCCCCACACATCCCATTACTCCACCCCCTAGTCCCAAGAGAGCTTCCACCAATCCTAGCTCCACCTCCCAACCCCCAACTACCCCACCCACTTCCCCAAGCACCCTTCCCACTACCCCAAGCACCCCTTCCCTTCCCCAACACAACCCCTCCCATCTCCAAGACCACCATTAAATATCCTCCATTAAGGAAAATTCAAACTTACCTTCCCTCCACCCACTTGTGCCCCCCTCACCTTCCCCTCTCCCTCCAAGCCCAAATTCACAGCTCCTCTCTCACCCATAGCAAACACCCCCTTCCAGCCCCCATTCTCCCCTTCCCACACCTTGAAACCCCCCCTCCTAGACCCCCTCACAACTGGGGGTTGCCCCTACACACAACCACCTCATTTCCCCTCCCATCTACCCCATTCCCCATTACCTATCTCCACCCTCTCAAGTTCTGGTTGTAGGTAGCAGATTGGCCGCAGGTTGCAGAAGCCACCCCATCGTCCCCTGGGAGCTTCAGGTGGTATACCATATACTGAAGGAAGCGTGTGCATGTCTTCTTTGCAACGGTGGTGGTCCCGTCCCATTCCGAGTTTGAGATCGACTAGGAGAGCCATTCTCCCACAACTACGCAGATCCCCCCTGGCAGGAGACCAGAGCCGGATTGAAAGCTTGACTGCGATGATCATGTTAGGAATCGGATCAAGAGTTCTTCTTCAAACATCTTCTAATACAAGTCTTCTAACATCTCCAAGAATCAGAGCCCCATTTGGCGACAGGACTTGAAAGTTATCAATTTTCTCCCCTGGGTGCTCGGTTCTGCTTCCACTTAGTCTACACCGACCCCTCTTCAGTGTTTAGAGCCTACCGGTCGACCCTGACATCAGCTGGCATCCCCGTTAGTCTTGCTTAGAAGAGGACTCATCAACGGTTCCAACAACTTTGGCGACACCTGATTCTGAGCTCAGGAGCGACTGTGGCAACCTATGCTTCCTGCTGTTGGGAACCTGAAGCTATCAGATCCGAGGGTCTACCACCCTGTTCAATCCCCTACCCCAACCATCAGAGGTGCCCAAAGAAATTTACAAAATTCAAGCATCATCCAGATCCAGCTACGAAGAATCTCCAAGTAGTTTCGTCTGCAACAAAATTCGGGGCTGACCACAGCGTCCAAATACCTGATGGTCTGTCCTGAGACACAGTCAGCGGGCAGATTCGGCTTCGACTTCCCTCTCTTCACTTCTAGCCCGAATTCCCCTCCCCGCTTGGCCGGCTGAAGGCCCCTCCCTGCGTGGAGGTTGTATTGAGTGTATTCATTGGCTTCCCTTCCCCGAGATCCCCCCCTTGCATGGGGGTAGTTCATATATTATTTACACTCACAGGTTTGAAGCTTCATCGACGCGGCGTGCGGTCTCCGATCGGAGTTGGTTTCTTCAAACCGGCTATGTGAGAACTCATCCCTTGCTCTCAATTATTCTTGTTCATTTAATATTCTCCAATTGCGCCGTCGGTAAGGAAGAGAGCGCCCGATCTTAAGGCTCCACCACACTTGTGCGACCCCCGTTGGTGTGAGTGAGTGATCCGCATCCCTCGGCCAAGGCCAACACATTGAGTTGAATATCCGCACCTCAAGGGGAGGTTTGACTTAGACTTTGCTGGCCCTCTACCAGCAAGGGGCTTGTCCCATTTCCTCGACTCGGCATCCCCGAGTTACCCCCGGGTTAAGTGTGTGCGCCATACAAAGGTCCGCTTGCGTAGGCTTCATAGCCTTGTGGTTGTGCTTGTTAAATTATGTCCGAGGTTGTGTCATATCAAGTGGTATCAGAGCAAGTCATTGACTTGTCTCTACAAGTCAAGTCCTAGGGCATGCTTGCATTCTTGTCCGAACCGTGCATTGTCAACCCATCATTGTTAACATTGATTCTTGGGTCACATGGCCCCTCTCCCAATCATATCCCATGCATGCTTACCTAATGGAGAGCCCGTAGAAATTGATTTCATTGACCTAGAATCTGAAAATTGGGTGTCCCCCGATATCATTACCTCTCTTTGTAGGACCGGACAAATTGTGCACAATGGAGACCAAGTCTTTATTGAATTCCATAAATGGTTCGGGAAGACTAATTATTTGAATGGGGCTTGGTGTCAAGAGGGAACATTGGCGGGTCCATGTATAATCCTAGGTAAGAAATGGTTAGATGAAAGGAATGCCGACATCGACCCAACACGTCGGACTTGCCTAATGCATGCGCCACACCTTTCGGGAACCTTTAAATTCAACAACCTTGTATTCTCCCACCCGCGGGAATCCCGCCCTTGTTCACCACCCCGGGTGCACCATACTCCGGCCATCATCACCCCACCATCAATGAACCTTCCCACTCCATTAGCTTTGGAAGAAGTAGTCCACCCGCTTTGCCACATGAAGACAAATACCACTCGGGAACCTATCCCCTCCATGGAGAGCACCCATGTCCCAATTGAAGAGGAAGCCTCGCACGAGGATCTTCATCCTACACCACCCCCTCTAGACAAGGCCGAATTCATCTTAGAAGAGTCCCTTGTTAGGTGGCTAAGGGAGAGCTTGATTAGAGAAATCATGACCCATACCTATCTACCCATGAAGCAAGACCACCATCTAGTGCCCATCCACACTCCTCACACAATAATCCAATCCTACTATGAAGTAGAGGGTTTTGATGACCTCCTTAAAGGCCTAGAATGGCAGCTAGAGTTGACTTGCTTGTTGACCTTAGGGATGGCCCACCCAAAAAACCTTAGTCTCATCCACCCTTGTGACGGGTCTATCACCTCGGTCTGCACCATTGGTTGCTACACTAGCGACCTTCTTTTTCTTCTCCCTATGGTGGAAGAACCCATCTCGGTCCACTCCCCTACCATTGAGATCCCAAGTGCTTTGGTCGGCCAACCCACTAACGATCATGGCCCAATTATCTTGGAGGAGGATGACCCATATTTTTGGGGCTTTGAGGATGTGGAGTTCCTCTTTCTAGGTAACCATTTCCACGATCCCTTTGACCCCTTCCAATACCCATGTGGCCCAACCATCTTACCCACCACCCACCCTTTCCTACCCTCACCCACCATATTGGGCCAAACCCACCTCATCCACGACCCAGGTTACACCTTAGGAGCCATTACCTTGGTCCACATACCCCTATGTAATAAGGTTGTGCCCCACCCCATGATGACCACCTTCTTAGATCCATTCGATCCTTTCCAATGGGAGTTCAAAGGTTGTCCCACACCTATACACATGGAAGTCACCCTTGGGAAAAACATGCATAGGCTTACCACACCACTTGACATGAACACTATGTTGGGTCCGTTCATTCATATCACCCACGTGTCAAGTAGAAAGTATGAGTGGTCCATATTCGGATGTAATGGTCCACCTTCATTCATCATGGGTCTTAAGCATGTCAAAAGCATCTACGGATGTCCGGGTCCCCCGATATTCATCACCACTTGCATGATAGGTTCACCTACGGGTGCCCCGGCCCACCTAGGCCCACCAAAGTCTACATGACAACATTGTATGATAAGTCCACATATGGTTGCCCCGGCCCTCCTAATTCCATCAAAGTCTTCTTGGCATCAAAGCATAATTGGTCTACTTTTGGTTGCCCAGGTCCACCCATCACCCCTAGAATGTCAGCATTCAGAAAATTACATGATAACCTTGCAAGCACATCAACAAGAGTCATGAAATTTACAAAAGGGCGGTCGACTCACTGGCGCCACCAAGAAATCCAAATGGGTGATTCCGGGATGGTGAGGAATGAGAGGCTCTCACATAGAGACAACTCAAGATTGAGATTTTGTGGGATCAGCCCCTTCCAGATTTTGAGGAGCATTAGCCCCACTACTAAGTTAGGCCTCCTCAAGGGATATGGAGTTAACTTCAGTTTCAATGTGGAAAGCCTTGTGCCACACAAGGGACCCACGGGGGCACCTAGTGAGGATTTCAAGCCCCTTCCTTCCTTGAGAGAGCACCCACCCCTCCCCATGAGAGCATCGTCAGCCCAAAGAGCCCGACGTAAGCAACTTGAGAGAATATTGGATGAACAGGTAATCATCACTCAGAGCAAGGTGTACGGGCACTACCTCGCTAGGTGGAAGAATCGACTTCTTTCGGAAGACATGTGAGCGGTACCCCCTATTACTCGACGGAGTCGAGTTCTCCGCACCTCGGGAGTATGATGGGGACATCACCATCCGTCCTGACACTCTCGGCCATTCTCGTCACCCCGGAGGCGTACGTCATGGTCTAGTCATTTATTTTGAGTCCTATGTATGTTTCTTTATTTTATTTGAGTCATATCATTGTAATTTTCATTTTATTTGAGTCATGTCCCTAGGTCTTGTGCTTATTTCCCTAGGTTTGAGTGTCATTAGGTTTATTAGTTAGCTATTGGGCCCAATTCATTGGGCTTGGCCAAAGGGCACTCCCCCTTCCCTTGGTTATTTGTCATTGTGTTAAGAGTCAAAGTCTTTTTGTAAAATGTGGGTTGCCTATATATAGGACCCCATTTCCCCCACTTGAACTAATGAATCAATGAATGAAAAAATTGCCATTTTGAGAGTTCAAACTTCTTATCTAGTGGAGAGATTCCATTATTTGGGTGAGAGACCCTAAGGGAGAGATTCCCCACCCATCGCTCTCTTAATATCTCTCTTTCACTCCCCTTTCTCTCTCCTCCACACCCAATTTCAAAAATTTTCTCTCTCCTCCCTTCCCAACCACCACTCTCCCACGTACCCCCATTAAAGACCACTCCCCTTCCCCACACGTCCCATTACTCCACCCCCTAGTCCCAAGAGAGCTTCCACCAATCCTAGCTCCACCTCCCAACCCCCAACTATCCCACCTACTTCCCCAAGCACCCTTCCCACTACCCAAGCACCCCTTCCCTTCCCCAACACAACCCCTCCCATCCCCAAGACCATCATTGAATACCCTCCATTAAGAAAAATTCAAACTTACCTTCCCTCCACCCACTTGTGCCCCCCTCACCTTCCCCTCTTCCTCCAAGCCCAAATTCACAGCTCCTCTCTCACCCATAGCAAACACCCCCTTCCAGCCCCCATTCTCCCTTTCCCACACCTTGAAACCCCCCTCCTAGACCCCTTCACAGCTGGGGGTTGCCCCTACACACAACCACCTCATTTCCCCTCCCATCTACCCCATTTCCCATTACCTATCTCCACCCTCTCAAGTTCTGGTTGCAGGCAGCAGATTGGCCGCAGGTTGCAGAAGCCACCCCATCGTCCCCTGGGAGCTTCAGGTGGCATACCATATACCGACGGAAGCGTCTGCCTGTCTGCTTCGGAACGGTGGTGGTCTCGTCCCATTCCGAGTTCGAGATCGACCAGGAGAGCCATTCTCCCACAACTGTGCAGATCCCCCCTGGCAGGACACCAGAGCCGGATTGGAAGCTCGACTGCGACAATTGTGTTAGGAATAGGATCAAGAGTTCTTCTTAAAACATATTCTAATACGAGTCTTCTAACATCTCCAAGAAGCATAGCCCCATTTGGCGACCGGACTTGAAAGTTATCAATTTTCTCCCTCGGGTGCTAGGTTCTGCTTCCACTTAGTCTGCACCGACCCCTCCTCAGTGTTTAGAGCCTACCGGTTGACCCCGACATCAGCTGGCATCCCCGTTGGTCTTGCTTTGAAGAGGACTCATCAACAGTTCCAACAACTATTGCGGCACCTGATTCTGAGCTCAGGAGCGACCGTGGCAACCTATGCTTCCTGCTGTTGGGAACCTGAAGCTGTCAGATACGAGGGTCTGCTACCCTGTTCAATCCCCTACCCCGACCAGCAGAGGTGCGCAAAGAAATTTAAAAAATTCAAGCATCATCCAGATCCAGCTACGAAGAATCTCCAAGTGGTTTCGTCTACAAAAACATTCGGGGCTGACCACAGCGTCCAAATACCTGACGGTCTGTCCTGAGACACAGTCAGCGGGCAGATTCAGCTTCGACTTCCCTCTCTTCACTTCTAGCCCGAATTCCCCTCCCCGCTTGGCCGGCTGAAGGCCCCTCCCTACGTGGAGGTCGTATTGAGTGTATTCATTGGCTTCCCTTCCCCGAGATCCCCCCCCTTGCATGTTGGTAGTTCATGTATTATTTACACTCACAGGTTTGAAGCTTCATCGACGCGGCGTGCGGGTGCTTCCCCTCGCCTCCCAGCTTGCCCCCGTCTCCGACAAGAGTCGGTTTCTTCAAATCGGCTAGGTGAGAACTCGTCCCTTGCTCTCAATTATTCTTGTTCATTTAATATTCTCCAATTGCGCCGTCGGTAGGGAAGAGAGCGCCCGATCTTAAGGCTCCACCGCACTTGTGCGACCCCCGTGGGTGTGAGTGAGTGATCCGCGTCCCTCGACCAAGGCCAACACATTGAGTTGAATATCTGCACCTCAATGGGAGGTTTGACTTAGACTTTTCTGGCCCTCTACCAGCAAGGGGCTTGTCCCATTTCCTCGACTCGGCATCCCGGAGTTACCCCCGGGTTAAGTGTGTGCGCCATACGAAGGTCCGCTTGCGTAGGCTTCATAGCCTTGTGGTTGTGCTTGTTAAATTAGGTCCGAGGTTGTGTCACATCACTGCATTTTTTTTAAATTTATAAGATTGATGTATAGTTATTTTCTGATATGAAACGGCCCCACGATAGACCATTTTATGCTTATGGCAGCCGTTACATAGACCGTTTCTTTCCTCTGGCAGGGTGTTTTAAACTCTAATTCATGCGTTTTTAACCAGGAACTTACTATGTTTTGATATGACATCTTGACCTGTAACAATGCAGAACATGATATTAATGGTTAGAGACACAATTTCCATTATCTTCCATGGAAGTTGTTGACAATCATCAGTGAAATGATCATATGAAATTTGACAAAAGCTTGGTTAATAATCTGTCAATTTTGAACCTTGCTAGTATAAATTGTTATATTGTGATCTTGGCATTATTGTTTGATAGTCATGCCACTCCGGTGGGATTGACTGACCGCATCAACTCATTTTTCGTGTTTCATCTAGCCTCAATCTGGTAATAGTTGGGACTCTCTGCCGGATATTCCTTCCGTCAGACTAGGACCACTATTATGAGACCTCCGTAAGTCCCCGTGAGCCTGGGATTTCCACCAGGACGTCGGGAGGGTTGTACCCCAAAGACCTGAACCCATAAACGTGATTTGACTCATGTTTTGGGCCAGTCCAAACTGGACTGCTCTGTGATCTTAGCGGCCCATTGTGAGACCGCTAAGTGACTTTGGCGGCCCAAGGCTAGACCGCTACTATTTTCCTGGCCTGGTTAGTAATGGGCTTGTTTTAGTCAGATTCTTTGAGCCCATTCAGTTCTAACCTGGACCAATCTGTTATTTTAGCTTGTGGGCTGAACTCTTGTTCGGACCCATTCTATTTCAGGCTGAAGTAAGGACCTTTTTGGGTTAACTTTAAATCATGCTGATACTGAACCATTAGCGGCCTAATGTTAAACCGTCACTGTCACCGTAGCGTCCTAGTTATCGACCGCTACAGGTGAGATTTAATATGGTTTCCCCTGTTTTATTTTTGTGTTAGCAGTCGTATCAAGGTTGGCCTTGAACTACGAACTCTTGCTTGATCCTTGTGCACTTAAGACTCTTAGTCATTCCACATGATGTCCATTCCAACATTATTGGAATTTCTCTTGATCATAGAAGTAAGTTCGTAAGCTTAAACCTTGGAAATCTTGGCCATTTAATGTGGTGAATGTCTAGACTAGGATCTATGATCCAATCTTTCAATGCCAACGCATCATAAAGGGCCCGGTCTGGTCCTGGGAGGAGTGCCCGAAAGTACTTGTGCCCCGTGGAGTTTGTAATGACAAGGTATGGTATTGCACCGAAGTGCATGACTAGCGTGATTGGTCTAAGACATTCCACTTCTACTCAATTACTTGAAATTCTTGTGTGTCATGATAGGCGTGCTTGTTATGGCCAATTCCAACTATCAATTATGTGTAATTTCATGAAAAGTTCTTATTATACTTGTGTTTATTCTTTACATGAAAGTTCATATTTCTTTTCCTATCTATTTCCTGTCATTTCTTCACTATTGTTCTTTTATTCATGATAAATTGGTTAATCACTTTAACTATGCCTGATGATAGAGATATAAATCCTACTGAGCTTTGCTCACCCCTACTTTCTAATCCTATTAGGTAGTTCGGATGAGGACGTGCGCTTTGATGGGGACGGGAACGAGTGATTCCAGGAGCGAGCCATTTAGATTTATGTTCAAGTCATGTCCTAGATTAGTTGTTGAGTTTTGTTAATCTAAAGTTGATGTATTTTCTTCCTTTGAACATTGATGAGTTAGAAGTCCACAAGGAGTCGGGTGTAATTAAATACTTTCTCTTATTATTATCAATAAAGTTGGGTTAATTGTTTTCTTCATTATTAGCCTGGTGGTTTGGTCTCTTGTGGCAATGTATGCTCTGATTGACATGAATGATATAAACGACTACGTTCCAATTTTCCGCGTCGGGACGTGACAGTTTTTATGGTATTAGAGCCTAGGTTTTCTTTAGACCCTAGGCTGCTAGTAGTGTTATAGAACCTTTTAACATTTGTAAAGTCAGAATCCGGCCCAGTGAGTTGGGTAGAGACTTGGGCTATGATAATTAACTAGCTATAAGAAGATAGATTCAATAGAATGTTCTTAATTACTTCTTTTGTGTTGTAGGAATTTCCCGCGATGGCAGCGGAACGCGCTCAATGGCGAGATATGCAACGTACAGTGCAGGGCCTGACCCAGGCCTTACAGCAAGTAGCCCAAGGCGGCGGACAGCAAAGAGCAGGCAATCTTCATCGGAACTTTCAAGGCTTGAATCCCCCACATTTTAGTGGATCTTTGGACCCAGATGAGGTCAAGAACTGGCTAAAGGAGATGGAGAGGATCTTTAGGGTTATGCAATGTGGAGACCGGGATCGCGTCCTTCTAGCGACTTTCCAGTTAGAACGCGATGCACGTGCTTGGTGGGAAGCCGTGGAAGCCACGCTTGGGAATAGGCGTGCAACATGGAACGAGTTCAAAGAGTTTTTCAATAGCAAGTATTTCTCAGATCGGGTGCAGGAAAAGAAGGCAGTTGAGTTTGCTACTTTGAAGCAAAGAAACTTGTCGGTTGCGGAATATGAAGCGTAATTTTCTAGATTGTCTAAGTATGCACCACATTTGGTGTCCACTGACAAGATGAAGGCTAAAAGATTTCTGAATGGTTTGAAGCTTCAGTACATCAATCAATTGGCACCCTTAGAAATCCATGTTTATGTAGAGATTGTAAGACAAGTACAAGTTTTGGAAGACACGATGGAAATGACTGACCAGATAAGAGGTCGGGATAAGAAGAAGGAGTAGACTACCAGTTATGGAAACTTTAAACCCGGTAATGGTTAGAAGAGGCCCAATGGCGGGCCGAGTTGTTCTAAAAATAAGAAACCCAGGGAAGGTGAGAAAAAGGTTAGACCAGCTGTGCCATCTATGGTAGTTTGTAAGTATTGTGACCGTCCAGGTCACAAGATGGAAGAGTGTTGGCACAAGTTAGGCGCTTGTTTGAGGTGTGGTAGCAGGGACCACCGAATCCCAGAGTGTCCCCTTATTAATGAACCAGCAGCATCTGATAAGCCACAAGGGTGTTTCAAGCGGCAGGGCAGCTCCAAGCCCTCTAGGAGGCAGAAACTGAGACCCAAGCTACCGAGGAAGGAGGTATTTTCGAAGGTCCTCTTACTATTCTTTCCAAGCCAGCATTAGTACTTTTTGACACTAGAGCCACTCATTCTTTTATATCTCTGAAATTTGCGAAGACCTTATCTATGAAACCAGTGTTATTGGATTCGCATCTTATGATATCCACCCCTATTGGTTCGGGATCCGAGATTAAATATTATTATGCTTCCAGTAAGGTCTTCATTAATGGTTGTAATTTATCTGCCGATTTAGTATCCATGAAGATGAAAGACTATGACGTGATCTTAGGGGCTGATTGGCTATCTAAGCATGGTGCTAGTGTTCATTGTAAGTCAGGAGTAGTGTATTTTGTTGGGACCGGTGCGATAGATTCAGAGGGGGGGTGAATGAATCAACCCTTTAAAATTTTTTGCCTAATTAAAATCTAATGCTCAGAACTACGGAATTAAAGCCTAAAGGAATGAATTAAACTCAGATCTAATCCATGTAAGCTATAAGGAATTCACTGCTCTTCTAGACACGGTGGTTCTCATGGAGCCGAAATCAAATAATCTGTATGCACACTTGATTCCACCAGACTAACGAAGCAAATATATGGAGCGCACCTATGCATGCATCTAGCGCCAATCAGATAGAAGAACAAACCACGAAGATAATGAATTTTTAGGTGGTTCAGTCCTCCAGACCTACGTCCACCCCACACTCCAACTAGAGTGTGGATTCCGCTGACTCACAGCTTGAACCGCTGGGCCTCACAGCTTGCCTACAACCGCTGAGCATCACAGCTTGCTTCCGCTGGGCAATACAACTTAGCCATTTGCTGACTCACAGCTTGCGCTGAGCCTCACAGCTTGCTCCGCTGGGCAATACAGCTTAGCCGTCCGAGGTATCCACCTCGCCGCTGTGCATCACAGCTTGCACTGCTGGCAAACAGCTTGAAGAAAAGTTTAAGAGGAAACACAAAATGGGAAACAAAATAGCAACAGAAAGCTGTATACGATAAAGCACAAAATAGCTCGCAATGAGCAAACTCAGCTATGGTATCTGAACCAAGAGACTGAGGAACAATATCTCAATAAACTCTATGAAATCAATCTTCTCAATCTTCTCTTCTCTCTCTTTTTCTTCTCTGCTCTCGATCTCTCTTCCTCTTTCTTTTTCTTCTTCTTCTCTGCTGCTTTCACACTCTGCTCTTCTTCTCTTTTTCTTCTTGTTCTCTTCACACTTGATCGTGTAGGCTCTAATTCACTCTCGGCTTCTGCCCCTTCTGCTTCGATCAGTCTTCTCCAGATGAAGAAGTGTTCCTTTTATACCAGTAGCAATTAGGAGGGCGTGTGGCTTCCAGATTCCCGCCCAGACACCTTGGCTGCGTGGCAGCATTTCAGCCTACAGGATGACATGTGTCACGATCCTGAGCCATCTCCATTCTTGGATCACATGTCTTTATTAATCTCCTTGAGTAGCAGCCCTGTAATAAAACAGACTTGTTATCAGTGTGGATTTATCTGACAGGAAAGAAAGAATGCATCGAGTAAGTTTGATAAATGAGCATACCGTGTACAGACTTGATGCACCAAGTGCAATGTGCATATATGAGAAAGTATGTACAACGAGAATGAATGCACGGACATTTCATTCATGAGTGTATAGACTTTGAATGCATGTGATGCAGACACAAAGAGTGTATAGACTTGAATGCTTGTGATGCAGACAACAAGTGTACAGACTTGGAATTCATGAGATGCAGACACCAAGTGTACAGACTCTTGATGAATGCATGTAATGCACTAAATGATGTACATACTTTGAACTGATGCAGACTAGGCAAACTCTGTACATACTTTATTTGTGCCAAGATGATGTACAGACTTTGCGTGCCTGAAACAGGACAATGTACAGACTTGCAACCTAGCACTTAAGAACCAATGCATCATGTATAGAGTTGCTTAACTAACGCATGGAGCAAGTCTGTATAGACTTGCTTAACTGACGCACGGACATCACAGCAAAGATTGTGCAGACATTGTATATGCATGAAACAACGAATGTACAGACTTATGTATGCATGGATGCACTGACTAAACCACGAGCTGAGCTAACGGATGTATAGACTTGCTCAGCTGTGTGGCATGCAACTAGACAGTGTATAGACTTGTGTTCGTGCAACACACAGGCTGTACTGACTTCGTGTGTGTGCTAAAAACAGTGAACGTAGGTAAAGATAGGAATGTATAGACTTTCAATGCATGGAACACACAGGCTGTACAGACTTAGTTTTGAACAATGCACAAATGCATATAGTGTATGGACTTTGAAACTGAATACCACAAATGCATATAGTGTATGGACTTTGAAACTGAATGCCACAAATGCATATAGTGTATGGACTTTGAAAATGAATGCTTGGACATGCCTTCAACGAGTGTGTAGACTCTGCGTGTACTGTGCAAGACAATGTACAGACTTTGCGAAACGATGCATGCACAAGATGATGTACAGACTTGGTCTTGCGACCACGGGCTATATAGACTTTGTAATCTAGCATGAGACCTAAACATGCACTGACTAGATGCTCACCACATGCATCGACCTTAAGGTATGCATAGAGACGCTAAGTGAGACGGATATGCACGAGACATGAAATGCATTAGCTATGCATGGCAAGCTATGCAACCAATGTATAGACTTGTGTGTTGCAGCAACCAGCCAATGTACAGACTTTGAGTTGCAATGTACAAGATGATGTACAGACATGCCAGCAACGAGTGTATGAACTTTGAGTGCGTGCATAAACATAGCCGCAAAGAATGTATAGACATGAAATGAATGCATGGACTATGCCCCTGAAGAATGTACAGACTTAATACAAAATCATGCAGCGCCCAAGGATTGCATGTAAATCATGCATTCATGTGATGACAGTGTTGTTCTTAACAAAATAATATGGTGACTCATTCATGTTGCTATCATTAAAACATCACATTATCATCAAAGCACAAGGGGCATAAAAATCTCCCCCTTTTTGATGATGGCAACATGAATGAGTCACACTGACTCGTCAAACTATTCTCCCCCTTTGACATAATCAAAAAAGAAAATGATTTGAGAGACAAAATTCAGCACACAGACTATTTTCTCACAAATCCAGTATACAGAGAATGAAACATAGTTCATTGAAATAGAGTTCCCCCTATCAACATGCATGCAGAACTACTCTCCTCTTAATGCAACTAATAACCAAAGCTCCCCCTGAGAACATGAGTGAAGTCAGGATGGAAGATTTCAACAGTGTGGAGAGTAAAGTGATTGATGATAGGAAGGTAAAAGTAGACAACAATAATCACAAGACATCTCAATGAATAATCAATAACAAGATTTATGTTGATCAGGCTGTCAGGAATGAATCTGATCATGAGGGATTTTAATGCTTGCACCACTACAATAAGTCTTAAGAAGAATAGACTCTTCTATCATAAAGGGTTATGAATTGGCAACTTAACCAATTTGATTTAATTATGATGTACACCAAATTTATCAAATTAAACTCAATACACATATCTGAATCCAAGTTTTAATAAAGGTGAACCAAATAGTCTGATAACACTCAAAACCAATCATCTTTATCTTACACATATGATCTCAATAGCTCCTTTGAAAGATACACAGATTAGGACTGAGGTTAAATACTTTTACAAGAACATGAGTTGACAGAATTTTCAATATATTTTCATTTGAAGCACATTATATTTTTCCTGAGTAAGTTAGGTTGATCAACACCTTTTTACATGAGGCACAACACGTCTCAGGTGAAGTGACCCAGTTACTCAGTGTGATAACTGTCATTGCCTCTCAACTTCGAGAACAGAGTTAGCAATATAAGTGTCTTTTTACATGAGAAGACACCTTGATCAGAGGCCAGACTCCCCAGTTACTCAACACAGAAATGCCATTGCTCTGTCAGGTTCTCAATAAATTTTTATTTTAAGTGACTATGACACTTCATGACTTGGGTTCACTCCATTTCTTTGATGGAAAACCTAGTTTCTCAGTGAACAAAGTCATTTCATTTCTCACTGATTTTTTTTCCTGTCAAATTTTCAAAGTTAATGTTTAACAACAATACTCACTCTATGTATCTTAACCAAAGTAGCCCTGATTTCAAATTTTCAGATATCTGATGAGTGAGTCTAAGGTTTTTATGACACAGATGGTTAAGATTTATTAAAGCTTATCATTCAGATATTTTCAATTCATTTAATTACAAATCTGAGAATACATTAATCTTATATCAGTCTGATTCAGTGGTAATTCTTAAACATATATGATAGGAATTTCTACAAAGTTCTCAGACTAAATTGCATGACATGCATTTTAAGTTCCTCAGACCGAATACAGACATAGCTGATCAACAATCAACACTAGACACAGTCATTCAAATCAGCTAAGAAGAATGTGAATGATGAGTGTAAGCTGGTGTAAGAGTCAACACATGAAGGAATATATCAAAAGAGTGTATATCAACAAACAGTAGCTGAGTCTGGAATTCAGACAGATCAGCTGACATGTAGCAACATGAAGAAAGTTGAAAGAAACTCTTCTTTGACAACTTAATGAACAGAAGGCAGAATCCATTATCAAGAAAGAGAATATGAAATCAGATGAGAGTTATTCAATTACTAGACAAGAGGTGTTCAAAGTGTGACAAACTAAACACCAATTATAAATGCTCCCCCTGTCTAGATGCATCAACTATGTGCACGATATGAACCACTCAAACTCGGTGAAAAGAAGATTTTTTTAATTGATTTGACTGATTTTTCATGAGGAACAGGAGTTCTGAAGATGAGACAGAATATGTAGAAATGGCAATGAATCAGATGGGTAGACAGGAAGAGTTCAGACAATTGACACCACTGAAGAATTTAGAAAGGCTCCCCTTGTCTATATGCAGTGAATCACTTCTTTTTGGAATTTTCAATATGATGATATGCAATGCAGTCACTACATGTATGCTTATGCAATGACTCTCCTTAAGATATTTCTTGAACATGAATGTCATGAGATTTATGCAGGGAATTTGACAAATATGTATCATAACAAGAATGTATAATGCATTCATCAAAGAATTTGTCATGATCTACAAGCATCTTGAGCACACAAATTCAGAAGATAGATTTTAAACTGAGTTTTCAGAACTAACATGAATAGTCCACTTCTGGGGGTTTCACTTTTGAGTGCCTTGGATTATTTACCCCTTTATTCATCAGCTTCCAAGGCACACCTGCAAAGATTTGATCATTTTGATCCATTAGGAACCCAAGCAACCTTGGGTCCTGTATTAGCCCTGATGGGTGTTCTGAACAATCTGTTAGCAATATTATCATCATGATCCATCAGGTAATAACTATCCATGGAATGACCAAATTTTCCACAGTATCTACATGAAGAAGCAAATTTTCTGGTCCTATAATGCATATCAACAACAGTAATAGGTCCATGAATATAATCATGAGATATTCTATTGTATGCATGGATAGTTCGTTTCTTATTCCTTGACAACCAATAGTTTGCAGATTTGTGACCAGGCTTATTACAGTTGAAACATGAAATATTTACACTTCTTGTTCTGGGGAATTCAGCAGATTTGAAGTTAATATGATTTTCCTGAACATGCCAGTAGTCCTTGACTGCATGACCATATTTCCCACATTCAAAGCAACTTAGGTACTTACTTCTTGTGTCATAGTTTCTCCATGAAGACCCAAACCTGCACTAAGCAGCTTTATGACCACGTTTGTTACAGTTATAGCAGGTGATGTATTGGTTTGAGACAAACGTGTTCCTTTTGGGATTGTGATGATTTGTAAAGGATTTATCATGCATCATATCATCATTTTTCTTAGCACTACAGTCCTTTATATAATGTCCATGCTTACCACAGTAATAACATGAAGCTTTCTTCTCAGATGCATGCAAGTGAGTAGGGGATTGGTAAGTGGCATGCATTAGTCTATCAAACTCCACAGAGCTAGCAGAATTCACAGTACATGCAGGGACAATTTTGACTTTATTCATCTGACCATCCTTTTTCAATTTTTTACTCCCTTTCACAATCTTCGTTTGTTTTTTACTCTTCTGAGCCTTAAATTGGAATACAGGCGATGTGGGAGTTTTCAGATCTTTATTTTGTTTTGGGGATTGACTTGAGATACCAGATACATCAGAGCTTTGCACAAAAGTGGTATATAGCTGGATTCTACTAATTTCCTTAACATCAGAACTGCAACTTATCCCCTCTCTTGGATTATCATCCTTACCTTTCATGACAGCTTTCATTTTTCCTTCATTTTTAGCAGACTTGGATGCTGATTTTTCCAGATCATGAATTTTATCTTCCAAAGAAGCAATGTGGAGTTCATAACTGGCTATCTCCTGTTCACTGCAATTAACGCATTCACTTAAGACTTTATTTACAGTTTTATACTTCTCAACTTCTTGTTCCAGATTGCTCAAGATTTTTGATTCTTCATCACAGACAGTTTTTCCTTTCTTTAACATGAGAAGTTGCTCAGACATACCAGTGTTTAACCATTTCAATTTTTCAACTTTAGCTTTCAGTTCAGTGTTTTTCTCCTCAAAATTTTTAGCCTAAATTTCATTACCAGCACATCTTTCCCTTCCAGACATCAGCTCCAATTTTTCAATTAGTTCATCTTCCCTTTCTTCCACTTTAATTTTCTCAGCAAGCAGATTTCTGTGATCCTCTTTAAACACGGCAATTTGTTTCTTCATCCATTCATTTTCATTATAGAGATCTTCATTGCGTTCTTTTAAAACCTCGCACTTACTGCAGCTTGTTTTGAGAGAGGAATCATGCACACCTTCCTTGTTGACATTCTTTATTTTAGCTTCAAGATTTTCATTTTTCATCTGAATTTCTACATTCTCAGCTTTCAATTTCTTCAGATCAACCTTAATCCTTTCCAACTCTTCCAGATTCATCATATGTTCGCCAGTTTTCAGCTCTAACTGAGTCTCTAATTCAGAAATTTTAGTGAAGCATTCTTGGTTTTCATTCTTCAGCAAGCACATTTGCTTCAAATTCATGTGAGTCTCATAAAGATATTTATCACATAATTCATTTATTTTCAAGCACTTTTCACATGATGAATTAGAATCACTTTTATCAATTTTCCTTTTCATTTTCTTATGCTGTTTTCTTAAATGATCATAAGACTCCAGCAGTTCATTATATGTAGCAATCCAATCATCCAGGGTGTAATTTTCAAAGATGTTTACCTGATCATCGTCCTGTTCTTCATCTTGATTGCTACTTGGTTCACTCCCTTGAGCCATCATGTATCGATCATTATCTCTATCGCAAGTAGTCTTTAATTTATCTAGGATTTCCTTGGCAGACCTGCAGGATGAGACGCATGAGATTAGTGCTCTGTCAATTGATGCTTTTACCATATTCAATGCTCTAGAGTTGATGGAGTCTTTCATTTTATCCTTCTCGGTCCATTTGGATTTATCCTTCGACAGTTTGTATGAGCCGTGAGTCGTTACCTTCCACAAATCAGGATCGGTTGTCCTTACATACCGATGCAACTTTTCCAGCCATGGGCCAAGGTCACCACCTCTGAATATCGATGGATGAGCCATTGAGAGATGAATTAGACAATTGAGATAGTTAAGAGGTGCACCGGAATCAGTAGAAGTACAGTAAAACACCAGCTCAGAAAAACTGAAGCACCGAGACCAGATGAGCAAGGCAAGGCACTAAGTCAGTGAAATGAAGCACCAAGCACAAGAAGCCCACTCTGAAATGCACCAAAAAAATATAGAATCTGCTGCGGATTGTTAGATCCTATGCACAGCAACCCGCTTTGATACCAATTGTTGGGACCGATGCGATAGATTCAGAGGGGGGTGAATGAATCAACCATTTAAATTTTTTTGCCTAATTAAAATCTAATGCTCAGAACTGCGGAATTAAAGCCTAAAGGAATGAATTAAACTCCAAATCTAATCCATGTAAGCTATAAGGAATTCACTGCTCTTCTAGACACGGTGGTTCTCATGGAGCCGAAATCAAATAATCTGTATGCACACTTGATTCCACCAGACTAACGAAGCAAATGTATGGAGCGCACCTATACATGCATCTAGCGCCAATCAGATAGAAGAACAAACCACGAAGACAATGAATTTTTAGGTGGTTCGGTCCTCTAGACCTACGTCCACCCCACACTCCAACTAGAGTGTGGATTCCGCTGACTCACAGCTTGAACCGCTGGGCCTCACAGCTTGCCTACAACCGCTAGGCATCACAGCTTGCTTCCGCTGGGCAATACAGCTTAGCCATCCACTGACTCACAGCTTGCGCTGAGCCTCACAGCTTGCTCCGCTTGGCAATACAGCTTAGCCGTCCGAGGTATCCACCTCGCCGCTATGCATCAAAGCTTGCACTGCTGGCAAACAGCTTGAAGAAAAGTTTAAGAGGAAACACAAAATGGGAAACAAAACAGCAATAGAAAGTTGTATACGATAAAGCACAAAATAGCTCGCAATGAGCAAACTCAGCTATGGTATCTGAATCAAGAGACTGAGGAACAATATCTCAATAAACTCTCTGAAATCAATCTTCTCTTCTCTCTCTTTTTCTTCTCTGCTCTCGATCTCTCTTCCTCTTTCTTTTTCTTCTTCTTCTCTGCTGCTTTCACACTCTGCTCTTCTTCTCTTTTTCTTCTTGTTCTCTTCACACTGGATCGTGCAGGCTCTAATTCACTCTCTGCTTCTGCCCCTTCTGCTTCGATCAGTCTTCTCTAGATGAAGAAGTGTTCCTTTTATACCAGCAGTAATTAGGAGGCGTCTAGCTTCCAGATTCCCACCAAGACACCTTGGCTGCGTGGCAGCATTTCAGCCTGCAGGATGACATGTGTCACGATCCTGAGCCATCTCCATTCTTGGATCACGTGTCTTTATTAATCTCCTTGAGCAGCAGCCCTGTAATAAAACAGACTTGTTATCAGTGTGGATTTATCTGATAGGAAAGAAAGAATGCATCGAGTAAGTTTGATAAATGAGCATACCGTGTACAGACTTGATGCACCAAATGCAATGTGCATATATGAGAAAGTATGTACAACGAGAATGAATGCAAGGACATTTCATTCACGAGTGTACAGACTTTGAATGCATGTGATGCAGACACAAAGAGTGTATAGACTTGAATGCTTGTGATGCAGACAACAAGTGTACAGACTTGGAATTCATGAGATGCAGACACCGAGTGTACAGACTCTTGATGAATGCATGTAATGCACTAAACGATGTACAAACTTTGAACTGATGCAGACTAGGCAAACTCTGTACATACTTTATTTGTGCCAAGATGATGTACAGACTTTGCATGCCTGAAGCAGGACAATGTACAGACTTGCAACCTAGCACTTAAGAACCAATGCATCATGTATAGAGTTGCTTAACTAACGCATGGAGCAAGTCTGTATAGACTTGCTTAACTGACGCACGGACATCACAACAAAGACTGTGCAGACATTGTATATGCATGAAACAATGAATGTACAGACTTATGTATGCATGGATGCACTGACTAAACCACGAGATGAGCTAACGGATGTATAGACTTGCTCAGTTGTGTGGCATGCAACTAGACAATGTATAGACTTGTGTTCGTGCAACACACAGGCTGTACTGACTTCGTGTGTGTGCTAAAAACAGTGAACGTAGGTAAAGATAGGAATGTATAGACTTTCAATGCATGGAACACACAGGCTGTACAGACTTAGTTTTGAACAATGAACAAATGCATATAGTGTATGGACTTTGAAACTGAATGCCACAAATGCATATAGTGTATGGACTTTGAAAATGAATGCTTGGACATGCCTTCAATGAGTGTGTAGACTCCGCGTGTACTGTGCAAGACAATGTACAGACTTTGCGAAACGATGCATGCACAAGACGATGTATATACTTGGTCTTGCGACCACGGGCTATATAGACTTTATAATCTAGCATGAGTCCTAAACATGCACTGACTAGATGCTCCCCATATGCATCGACCTTAAGGTATGCACAGAGACGCTAAGTGAGACGCTAAGTGAGATGGATATGCACGAGACATGAAATGAATTAGCTATGCATGGCAAGCTATGCAACCAATGTATAGACTTGTGTGTTGCAGTAACCAGCCAATGTACAGACTTTGAGTTGCAATGTACAAGATGATGTACAGACATGCCAGCAACGAGTGTATGGACTTTGAGTGCGTGCATAAACATAGCCACAAAGAATGTATAGACATGAAATGAATGCATGGACTATGCCCTTGAAGAATGTACAGACTTAATACAAAATCATGCAGCGCCCAAGGATTGCATGTAAATCATGCATTCATGTGATGACAGTGTTGTTCTTAACAAAACAATATGGTGACTCATTCATATTGCTATCATTAAAACACCACATTATCATCAAAGCACAAGGGGCACAACATATTTCCCGGGACACCCTGAGCTTTCTTTCTCTGGCTCTAGGCAATCCAAGTCTGTGCCGCTCATCTCGGCACTTCGGGCGGATAAGTTATTAAGGAAGGGATGTCAAGCATTCTTGGCTTTGATTTCTTTAACTGATAAGAAAGAAGTGGAGTTGAGGGACATCCTTATTGTTCAAGATTTTTCAGAGGTGTTTCCGGATGAATTGCCAGGTCTTCCCCCAGAAAGGGAGGTGGTTTTCTCTATTGATCTGATTCCTGGCGCTTCACCTATTTCCATAGATCCATATCGTATGTCCCCTACTGATTTAAGAGAACTGAAGGTGCAGTTACTAGACTTGCTAGAAAGAGGGTTCATTCATCCGAGTACTTCCCCATGGGGTGCTCCTGTTCTTTTTGTAAGGAAGAAGGATGGTTCTTTGAGACTGTGTATTGATTATCGTCAGTTGAATCAGCTCACCGTGAAGAACAAGTATCCATTACCTAGGATCGATGAATTATTTGATCAGATATCTGGAGCCCAGTATTTCTCAAAGATCGATCTCAGATCTGGGTATCATCAATTGATGATAAAGGATGAGGATATTTTTAAGATGACATTCCGTAGCAGGTATGGGCATTTTGAATTTGTGGTGATGCCATTTGGACTAACTAATGCTCCTACAGCTTTTATGTAGTTAATGAATAGTGTTTTCCAACCCTACTTAGATCAGTGGGTCGTGGTATTCATCGTTGATATTCTGATATATTCAAGGAGCAATGAGGAGCATGAAAGGCACTTAAGAATGGCGTTACAAATATTAAAGGATCGTCAGCTATATGCCAAGTTCACTAAATGTGAGTTCTGGTTACAAGAGATATCTTTTCTAGGTCACATTATTTCTAAAGAGGGAATCACAGCAGACCCTTCTAAAGTTGGGGCTGTACGTAATTGGGAAAGACCTGTGAATGTAACTGAGATCAGAAGTTTCTTAGGCTTAGCAGGCTATTACCGAATGTTCATTAAGGATTTCTCCAAGATTGCAGTACCTTTGACAAGGTTAACTCGTAAGGAGAATCGATTTAAATGGACAGATGATTGTGAGAAGAGCTTTCAGATTTTGAAGGAGTGCTTGACCACTACCCCAGTTTTGGCCTTACCCTTAGGTGAAGGAGGTTTTGAAGTTTATACCGATGCTTCAGGAATCAGTTTAGGTTGCGTATTGATGCAACGAGGGAGAGTGATAGCTTATTCCTCCATGCAGTTGAGAAAACATAAAGAGAATTATCATGTTCATGATCTAGAGTTAGCAGCTGTTGTGTTTGCTCTTAAGATATGGAGGCATTATCTTTACGGAGAAACTTTCACAGTGTACTCAGACCATAAGAGCTTAAAGTATCTATTTTCTCAAAAGGAGTTGAACATGAGACAGAGAAGGTGGCTAGAGTACTTGAAGCATTTTGACTTCTCCATTAAATATCATCTCGGAAAAGGGAATGTTGTAGCAGATGCTTTGAGTAGGAAGCCGACAGCTAGATTAGCCAGTTTGATGCTTCAAGAGTGGAAGTTGTTAGAACAGTTTGCTAGTCTAGATATTACAGAAAAGGAAGATCAAATCTTGGTTGCTCATGTCCAGCTTCATTCAGAATTGCTAGCAGAGATTGAGTAGTTGCAGGATAATGACCCAGTGCTAGTTGAAATTAAGGAACAGATGGCTAGTCGACCAGATTTTATGTTAGCTGATGATGGGAGATTGTTATTTCGAGGGAGAACTTGTGTCCCTGATTCTATGGAAATAAAGAGGAAGATTCTTGAGGAAGCTCACAGATCTAGGTATACTATACATCCAGGAGCTACAAAAATGTATCGAGATTTGAAGAGAATTTTTTGGTGGCCAAACATGAAGCGAGAAGTGGCCGAGTTTGTGAGCAGGTGTTTAGTATGTCAACAAGTTAAAGCAGAGCATTTCAGGCCTGCTGGGAAATTAAAGCCTCTTGAAATACCACAATGGAAATTGGAAAGTGTCGGTATGGATTTTATTATGGGTTTACCAAGAACACGAGGAGGCCTTGATGGAATTTGGGTGATCATTGACCGACTAACAAAGTCCGCACACTTTTTGCCTATTAAGTCAAAGTGGACTGTGGATGTTTTGGCTGCCCTGTACATGAAGGAAATAGTAAGATGACATGGAGTTCCTGTATCCATCATATCTGACAGAGATCTCAGGTTTACATCTCACTTTTGGAAAGGACTGCAAGTATCATTAGGAACTCGTTTGAACTTCAGTACCGCTTTTCACCCTCAGATTGACGGGCAGACTGAGAGAGCAAATCAGATTGTTGAAGACATGTTGAGAGCTTGTATGATTGATTTTGGAGGCAGTTGGCATGAATATTTACCTTTGATTGAGTTTGCATACAATAATAGTTACCAATCTAGCATTCGGATGGCACCGTTTGAAGCTTTGTACGGCAAGAGTTGTAGATCCCCTCTTTGTTGGGAAGAGATTGGTCAAAAGTAATGGCTCGGACCAGATCTTATCTCAGAGTCATCCAAGAACATTCAAGTTATCAGAGAGCGTCTGAAGATCGCCCAGTCCAGACAAAAGAGCTATGCAGATAATAGAAGAAGGGAGTTAGAATTCCAGATTGGAGAACATGTATTTCTGAAAGTCTCACCATCAAGAGGAATTAGAAGATTTAGAATTCGAGGCAAGTTAAGCCAAAGGTTTGTTGGCCCATTTGAAGTCTTGGAGAGGGTAGGCGAAGTTGCCTATAGATTGGCCTTACCACCACAGTTTGCAGGCATTCACAATGTGTTCCATGTATCTATCCTTCAGAAGTATGTGTATGACCCTTTGCACATCATCCAACAAGCTGATTTGGAATTGAAAGAGGACTTATCTTATGAAGAGAAGCCTATCAAGATATTGGACTTCAAGCGACAGCAACTCAGGAATCGATCCATTCCGATGGTCAAGGTTCAGTGGAGTCGGCGTGGAACAGAGGAAGCAACGTGGGGAGTCCGAGGATGCAATTAGGAAATTATATCCCGAATTGTTTTAAAGGTTAGTGGCTATAAGATTCGGTGAATTTGGGGGACCAAATTCCTTAAAGTGGGGGAGGGTGTAGCATCCTGAATTTTTATTATAATATCCCCATATAAATTAATTACTTTTTGGGTCAACTTATAAAGAAATTATTAAAAATCTGGAAAAATATGTATCTAGTGTAAAATTGTATTTTTAGCAACTTTGTCTTCAGGTTAGAGCCCAAAATAAAATTGGTTAAGGCCCAATTTCATGTTTTTAGCAGATTTTCGTTGGTTTAGGAGATCGAGTTTAACCATCTTGTTTTGGGTCCATTTCTATCCCATTTGCGCTCCAATTGGAGCCAAACCCTAGCCCATTGTTAGGTCCATGTTTTCCCTTTGAAAACCCGAAGTCTAGACTCTTCTACTGGCGGCGGCGGCGGTAGATTAGAACCCCATCCGAAGTTTTCACCGGAGTTTCCTCATTGGACTCTTTAACCAAATTCGATCGCTAGAAGTCCCTATAGGCTCTATATATTGAGGGCTTTTGACCCTCTGGAACCCTATTTGCACCAGCGGCGGGTGGCGTGACCGATCGTGACCGGACGAGGGAGAATTTGGGTGTTTTAGGAGCGGTACCTAGGGTTCCGGCGACCCCCTTTCTTCCTCCTTTTCTTCAAGCAAAGGTAGTTGTCTCTCAGGCTAAACAAAATTCTAATTATACCATCTTGTTTGTATTCCTGAGCCCTTTCTTTTGATACCTAAATGCCTAAATTTCATGCATCATGCTGCCCTAATTTCATGTTTTACTCCGAGGTATGCACAAAGGGTAACTTCCATGTTAACTAGTCTTATGTTGAATTTAATCATTTTAGGTCTTAATCAAAGCATGCCATCTTATACGATTTTTAATGCTCTTTCTAATGGCAGTATTTTCCTTAATTTTTTTTCACTCTATCATGAGAAATCAAAGTTTTTAACGTAGCATGTCGAGGTTCACCATCGGCGGGTCTTGGGTTGAGTTGACGGTTCTTTCAGTGACCGCTAGAACTCTGGCGGTCGCACGATAAACCGCCACAGGCCCTACGTTTTTTTGAAATTTATAAGATTGATGTATAGTTATTTTCTGATATGAAACGGCCCCACGATAGACCGTTTTATGCTTATGGCGGCCCTTACATAGATCGTTTCTTTCCTCTGGCAGGATGTTTTAAACTCTAATTCATGCATTTTTAACCAGGAACTTACTATGTTTTGATATGACATCTTGACCTATAACAATATAGAACATGATATTAATGGTTAGAGGCACAATTTCCATTATCTTCCATGGAAGTTGTTGACAATCATCAGTTAAATGATCATATGAAACTCGATAAAAGCTTGGTTAATAATCTGTCAATTTTGAACCTTGCTATTATAAATTGTTATATTATGATCTTGGCATTATTGTTTGACAGTCGTTTTCCGTGTTTCATCTAGCCTCAATCTTGTAATAGTTCGAACTCTCAGCCGAATATTCCTTCCGTCAGACTAGGACCACTATTATGAGACCTCTGTAAGTCCGCGTGAGCTTGGGATTCCCACCAGGACGCCAGGCGGGTTGTACCCCAAAGACCTGAACCCATAAATGTGATTTGACTCATGTTTTGGGCCAGTCTAAACTAGACTGCTCTGTGACCTTAGCGGCCCATCGTGAGACCGCTAAGTGACTTTGGCGGCCCAAGGTTAGACTGCTACTGTTTTCCTGGCCTGGTTAGTAATGGACTTGTTTTAGTCAGATCCTTTGAGCCCATTTAGTTCTAACCTGGACCAATCTGCTATTTTAACTTGTGGGATGAACTCTTGTTCGAACCCGTTCTATTTCGGGCTGAAGTAAGGACCTTTTTGGGTTAACTCTAAAGCCTGCTGATACTGAACTATTAGCAGCCTAATGTTAGACCATCACTATGACCGTAGCGGCCCAATTATTGACCGCTATAGGTGAGATTTAGTATGTTTTCCCCTATTTTATTATTGTGTTAGCAGTCGTATCAAGGTTGGCCTTGAACTGCGAAGTCTTGCTTGATCCTTGTGCACTTAAGACTCTTAGTCATTCCACATGATGTCCATTCCAACATTATTGGAATTTCTCTTGATCTTAGAAGTAAGTTCGTAAGCTTAAACCTTGGAAATCTTGGCCATTTAATGTGGTGAATGTCTAGACTAGGATCTATGATCCAATCTTTCAATGCCAACGCATCATAAAGGGCCCGGTCTGGTCCTGGAGGAGCGTCTGAAAGTACTTGTGTCCCTGGGAGTTTGTAATGACAAGGTGTGGCATTGCACCGAAGTGCATGACTAGCGTGATTGGTCTAAGACATTCCACTTCTACTCAATTACTTGAAATTCTTGTGTGACATGATAGGCGTGCTTGTTATGGCCAATTCCATCTATCATTTATGTGTAATTTCATGAAAAGTTCTTGTTATACTTGTGTTTATTCTTTACATGAAAGTCCGTATTTCTTTTCCTATCTATTTCCTGTCATTTCTTCACTATTGTTCTTTTATTCATGATAAATTGGTTAATCACTTTAACTATGCCTGATGATAGAGATATAAATCCTACTGAGCTTTGCTCACCCCTACTTTCCAATCCTTTCAGGTAGTTTGGATGAGGACGTGCGCTCTGATGGGGACGGGAACGAGTGATTCCAGGAGCGAGCCATTTAGATTTATGTTCAAGTCATGTCCTAGATTAGTTGTTGAGTTTTGTTATTCTAAAGTTGATGTATTTTCTTCCTTTGAACATTGATGAGTTAGAAGTCCACAAGGAGTCGGGTGTAATTAAATACTTTCTCTTATTATTATCAATAAAGTTGGGTCAATTGTTTTCTTCATTATTAGCCTGGTGGTTTGGTCTCTTGTGGCAATGTATGCTCTGATTGACATGAATGATATAAACTGCTACGTTCCGATTTTCCGCGTCGGGGCATGACATAAACGCACCCAGAATAATGATGTGGAACTTGGATCTCCACCCCTCCTGGCCGGCCAGAAGAGTCGTGTAGTGAGCTCTATAAACCTACAAAAGAGTGTAAGCACACAGAAGAAAGCAACCCAATTAGCCATTGGACAAGTGTAGTATCTATAGTGCAATTAAGCTAAGATGCATAAAAGGAAGGGTGAATACCTAGGGGTTGGTTATTTTTTAACCCCTGTGTGGTGTGTAAAAGTGGGAGGATGTTTGAAAAACGTGATGTGAGTGCAAAAGAACGTAGGAGAAGAAGAGAGAGATGCTATGATGATGCAAAGGAAGACTAAGGTTAAGAGAGGGAAAGACACAAAGAACACTAATGAAACTTGATACTCCCTAGACAAGACAAATTAAGGACGCAGAAATGACTTCTGCCTAGTTGGTACTCGCTCCAGAATGTAGCAGCACTTTGTTGCAAGCTCTAGAAATCTCTTCCTCAAGCTATGAAGTCAAGGGTTCTATTTATAGACCCCCAAACTCTCTGGTCAAGTTGGAGAGATAATGACACGAAAATAGGCCTGAACTTAAATAAATCTCGAAGATAATACTCCCAAGAGTCCATAGAAACAAACAGAAGCTTCTGATGATCACTACTCAAAGAGAAATCATCAAATCATGGACTCTAGTTCGACCACGGCCGAAGAGAGGAAGAGCAGTCAGAGCAGGACTCTCTGTCTCTCCTAACGGTCTTGCGATAGACCGCAAGGCTCTGAAAAATAGTCGACCAATAGACCGCAAGGCTCGGCCGTTCATAAAGAGATAAGACCAAAGAAACCCAACAGTATTCTCTGCTGCCTAACGGCCTAGCAAAGGACCGCCAACGATACCAAACGGTCGTACAACAGATCGCAAGGCTGATAGGCATGGCAGAAGAGATAAAGGCTAATAAATCTCTGTATAAATCCACAATAAAATCCTTATTAGCCCTTATCCAGGCCCAATAAGCTCAAATCTAGGAAATAAAAGGAACCAGGCCCAACCAGGGAGAGTGACCCATAGAAAGAAGCCCAAAAGTGACCAAAAAATGCCCCAATAATGAGTGAACAACTCGGGACATCATTAAAAATAGATAAGGAGATGACCCAACTCATTGGTCATAAAATCGGTGTCAACAGTAGGGATTGCCTATGTCGACGTAGCATAGAGAGGACGGCAACCCTTAGACCCAAGGGTTGGCTCGGTCGACACAGGGGCTTACCTGCGTCGATGCAGGGGTCAAGCCCCCCTTCTATAGTGTTTTTTTTGCTATTTGATGGGGGCTGAGTCGACGCAGGGGTTGCCTGCGTCGACGCAGTGTAGAGGAGGAAGCAGCCCTGGGAGCCAGGGAAGCACTGCGTCGACACAGGGGGATGCCCGCGTCGGCTCAGCGCATAAAGGGGAGGAGCCTGGGGCTAGGGAATGGCTGCATCGACGCAGGGGGATGCCTGTGTCGACTCCGCACACAACAGGGGGGAGTCTCAAGAGCTAGGGTGAGGGGTGTGTCGATGCACTATGCAGGGTGCATCGATGCACAGTCCCTGCCAGCAAGCATTGAGAGGGTTCTACTTCAAGGTATTCTGGGCTGGTTGGAGGCTTCTAACCCATACAGAAGAATGCATGCAACTTCAATAAAAATCATATGCGACTCTGATGCGTGGAACCAAAATGCACATGATAAGGGATTCCCCCCTTTCTATCTGCATCAAAGATGCATGTGAAGTCTAACACACAAGCACATGGGGCTATGCATATTATGCTGAATTCTAAAAATGTGTGCAGGGAGTTTGACTCCCATTCAAAGGGATCCTAGAAGGGATCCTTGAGCAGTTATAATATGCACATGGATTTCTGGATCTGTTAATGATTTTTTTTCTAGATTTACCCGGACATATGAATTTCTAGACTTATGCATGCAAATGCATTTTTCTGAACTTATGCAAGCAAATGCATTTTTTTGAACTCATGTATGCAGTGCATTACATGTGAACAATATGCATGTCGGATGTAAGCACTCATGCCGAAATCATTGATTTGGTTTGAGAAGCTTATTCCCTGCTCTTTTATTTCGTTTCCGTATCTTCATCAGTTCTTTGAATTAGCCTTCACTGCATTATCATTTTAGTTCATCTATCATTGATATTCTTCAATTCAGTCCATTTTCTTATATCATTAGCCTTCAAGTTGTCCGGCAAAAAATCGGCAGCACCTCCCCTAGACCCGGAGCTTTAGGGGGGTTAATTGGGTAAATGTCCACAGAGGAACTCCGAGATGGCCCCGAAATAAGAAGGATGTGCATGGAAGCGGCAACATCTAAGGATACACATGGAAGCGGCAACATCCTATGATCCGAATTGAGCACGGAAATCCCGAGGACTAGCCTACAAGGGATTCCAATGACCCAGGGGCTGCCACAATCTCGTTTCCGAAACGTGGACTCAAACTATTGCCAAGCTATATGGCCGTCAATGTTCACTATTTAAGGGAGATAGCCCGAGGACCATGCTATATGGAAGCAAACTCCCGGAGATCCGAGAGTGATCAAGAGGTTTGGAAGAGAACCCGGAGAGAGTTAAAGAAAAGTTGGGGAGTAGCCTGTCGGAGCTGAAATGAGCAAGAATCTTGAATCATATCCATGAGAGTGGAAAACCCAAGACCAGTCCTACAAGGCACATGTACTTCTTCCCCTAAAAAAGTGGTAGCAAACATCGCAAAATTGCTCATTTCGGGGTTAAATCCCAGAACGAGGTTTTGAGAGGAGGAAAGTCTCCCTATTGAGGTTTGATCACCGGTAAGAGCCAACAAGCAGAAAAGCATTGCGAGCAGGGGGGAGCGACGAGGAAAGAGAAGGCATGGGCATCAAAGGATGAACACCATGAGGGCTACGGCACAAAAGCTTCCAAACAAATGGAATGCTCCTTTATTTCACATCAAGGGAGAAGAATACATTCGGAGAGCAAGTCAAGAAAAGGAAGAAAATACAAGAAGGGGGAGGGAGCAAGGGCCGGAGCTCCCTGCTCTTTTTCCCTCACCTCTCTCTTCTCTCTCAAACTCTTTCTCTCTCTTCAGCTCCCGCAGCAGGGGTTACCTAGAAATTTCTTCAGCATCTCCCTCTTCTTCTTCAGCCATAGGGCTGTATTTATAGGGAAAGCAGGGAATGAGGCTTCCCGCTCCTTTGTTTCTTCTGTTCGTTAATTGCTACAGCTGCTGCTACTGCTGTCGCCACTACTACTCCTGTCGCATGGATGGAGGGGCAGACACGCCGGAGTCCTACGGAGTGGCTTAAGGTGAGGTCCACCGCTACTGTCGTCCTGGGGTTGCTGCCGTTACTGCGTGTCAGCCTACGAGGGAGGCGGACACCATTCGATCATACCGGCAAGAGCAGAGATGTCAACGGGCCATAAATGTTTGCATGGGGAGAAGAAGGAAACGTGAGCATTGATATATCGTGATGAGGGACACAGACATGGGGGGGGGGTCCGAGTGATTTTCCTTCTATTTCTCTTTTTTTTTTGAAATTCCTTTTCCTCCTCCTTTGGCCCCTCCTTGTTATCCATTTGCACACATGCCCATTGCTCTCTTTTACTCCTTCGGCCCATTCGCGTTTGGGCCATTCGCGTTCGGCCCGTTCGCGTTTGGGCCTCCCCCCCTTTTTTTTACTGAGCTGGGGTGCGTCGACGCAGGGCCTCACTACGTCGACGCATCCTTCATCAGCGCCATCATTTTTTTGTAAAACGCCAACAGACCGCCAACGCCTTTGCACGAGATCTCCCCGCTTCAATATTAAACAAATTCAGTATTCTTATTTTGAGAACTATTTTATTTAAGTAAACTATTAATAGAAATTGAATATCCTTCCCTTAGCCTTTAGCTCTTTGCTTTCTTTTTCATGCCCTTTGTTTTGTCAGGGGTACATGGCCCGATGCATTTGTACTATCTCTCTCTTACTAATAAAATTTCTATCTAAAGTTATTTTACTGGAGTGAGACTATGTCTCTTTTTTTAAGTGGTCTGCACTCTCGTAAAATATCCTAGATAGTTACATAAAAATAATTAAAAGAACTATGCTTAAAAAATTTCCTCTCTTTCATGAACTGAATTGAGGCAATCCTAAACACTGGAGTAGATTTCAGGAACAGGGATACAAAAGGTACCCGGATACCCAGTTATGATCCCTCTCTCCCTCTCCTATATTTGAAGGGTACAATTTTTTTAGTTTCAAGATAAAGATAAAAGAGAAAAAAAGTTTACATTTGGAAAACTTCAGAAGCGAGTCAAGTTGCTATGGGAATGGATTTTATCTTTTATTTAATTTTGGTTTTTTATTTATTTTATTTTAGTTGAAAGGTTTTATTTAAGCACGTGGACGTGCCAGTCACAGAGTGTCACGTCCCGAGCGCGGAAGGAACTCGGAGACGCGTGACGAGTTTATATCGATCATGTCAATCAGAGCGTTAGTGTATTCAACACAAAGACAGAGTGCGCAAAAGTAAAGATAACCTAATCTTTTATTCAATCATAACCTCAAAAGTACTTCTATTACAATCCACTTAATGAAAGTGCTAAGACTCAATAAATGGAAAAGTACAATGATTCACTCAAAAATATTGGAAGATAAGACTAGTAAACGCTTGGATAGACGGAGTAGCTCTAATCTCTTCACTCTTGACCTTCCCCATCCGATTGAGTCTCGTCATCGGACTTACCTGAAAAATAGGAGAAAAGACTGGATGAGCGAACGCTCAGTAGGAATTATATCTCAAGAGCTAGCTTGCTTTAAGTAATTTACATGTTACATGAATGCAATGAAGCTATGCATGTTTGCATAAAACGACAAGAGAGAGAGAGAGAGTATAACAAGACATAATTAAGTGAACTAGCATGTCTTTCAAGAAATTATATCAATAAATGTCAAGAAATTCAAGTAAGTATATTCATCATGTCACGTCGAGAATTGGCTATCACATTTCAAGCAAGTATATAAATACCCTTTCTGGGTCACACAAGTCATGTCATGTCAAGTCGAGTATGAGATGGTGGAATGTCTAATCAAGCTAGTCATGCACTTCGGTGCAATGCCACACCGTGATCATTACAACTCCCATGGACACTAGTACTTTTGATTGCTCCTCCCAGGACCAGATCAGGCCCTTATATGCGCAGGCATTGATCGTGTATTTTTCGACATCCATTATGTGTTGAGTCAGGTGCAATAGATTCAGAGGGGGGTGAATGAATCTTCCCTTTAAAAATATAGCCTAATTAAAAACTTAAAGCTCAGTTATGCGGAATTAAAAATAGTTGCAGCTATATTCTGAGAATACTTAGGATCATCTCGGCAAGACAACTCAATAGAATTAGCCCTCACTCGATCCTATGCAAACATCTAATACGCAGCAATTAAATGAACATATAAGAAAGTCAAACCACAAGGGACACCAGGACTTTTAGGTGGTTCGGTCCACAGACCTACGTCCACCCCTCACTCCAAACCGAAGTGAGGCTTCCACTAGCAACGCTAGACAAGTAGACTCAGTCTGCAACAGATGCTGCCACACAACTTGACCAGGGGAACAACCTCCCCTCTTCCTCCCAACCGGAGGGACACCCCAAGTGACTCCCAGCCACTTGGAAACCAGAGACACACAGTCTCTCTTCCTCCAGACCAAGAGGGAATACCTGGACTTGCAACCCATAAGACCAGAACCGGAGGACCAATCCTCCCTTCCTCCAAACCGGAGGGAACCCACAAGTGACTCCCAGCCACTTGCAACCTAGATGTCTCGGACCTCCCTTCCTCCCAGCCGGAGGGAAACAACCAATGACACCCAGTCAAAGGCAACAAGAGATGCAAGTCTCTCTTCCTCCAAACCGGAGGGAACCCGACCTCACACTAGAGGATCGGAAGAACAACTAGTGAATAGTTAAAAGTAAAAACAAAAACGCAGCAACAGAAAGCTGGAAAAATGAAATGCACAAAAGCTCTCGCAGGAGCAAACTGGGTTGGATCTGATCCAAGGTCCAGTGAAGACAGCAAGACTTCTCTTCTTCTTCACGAGCTCTCCATCTCTCTTTCTCTTTCTTTTTCTTCTTCTGTTCTCTCACACTTCTTCTTTCTTCTTCTGCTCACTGCCTCTCTGTAGCTCTATCCTTCTATCTCGATCTCTCTTTTTCTTCTGTCTCTCATCCACTTCGTCAGTCTTCTTCAGTGGAAGAAGCCTTCCTTTTATAATAGCCGCAAGCAGCTAGGGCGTGTGCTCTCTTCGATTCCCGCCCAAGCTTCAGTCCACGTGGCGGCTTCTCAGCATCTTGGATCACGTGCCAGGTGACAACCTCAGATCACGTGCCACTCATTAACCTGAGTCATCTGCAGCCAGAGACAAAAGAATGTATCGAATTACTTCAGCCTTTTAACACAGAGTGTATAGACTTTAGAGGCAGCAAATAAGCAAGTATATACAACGTGAGAATGTATAGACTTGAAAGCCTTCATGTGACCTCAATGTACAGACTTGCAGAATGATGCATTAATATAACAGAGGGAAATGTGTAGACTTCTGTGAAATACATGAAGCAGTCTAATGTATAGACTTATGTGAAATGCATGAAGCAGTCTAATGTATTGACTTAGTTGTGCTGTGCAACCGATGTGCAGACATGGCGTGCAACGATGCAATCATAATGTATAGACTTAAGTTGAAGCAACCAGAATGTACAGACTTAGAGTGAATACAATGCAATGTTTAGACTTTGATGAACATATGCAATGTATGGACTTGGTGTGTGCAGGGCAGGCAATCAATGTATAGACTTCACGATGCACACCCATATCCATTGTATAGACTTACCCCTTGAAGATGTGAGCGAGACAATGTGTAGACTTGGCCCTTGAAGGATGTACAGACTTGAAGACTCGAAGCCCCACAATGTATAGACTTTGAATGATGATGTACAGTGCACCGATGTATAGACTTGAAGAACCGATGCATGAACAGTGATGTATATACTTCGATCTCAAGGAATGGCTGTACAGACTTAGCGTGGAATGCCTGAAGCACAGTGCAATGTATTGACTTGCCACCGACCAATGTATAGACTTGAAGATGATTGTGAGAGCATGCAGTGTAGAGAGTGTACAGACTTACCACCGACCAATGTATAGACTTTGCCAAACGATGCAAGTGACAATGCATGAGACCATCGGATGTACAGACTTGGGCTGTACAGACTTGGAAGGCATGTGCGGTCTTGAAATCTTGCAATAGAAGGTTGTACAGACTTGGTCGTGTATGGCGAGACAAGGCAGACGCTGTACAGACTTGGTGAGACGATGCGTGAGACGCTGCCAGACTCTATACAGACTTGGACGTAGGTAATGATTGTAATGTGTAGACTTAGTGTGTAGCAAAAGCAGCGAACGTAGGAATAGGTTGGAATGTATAGACTTACGTTCGATCAGCAATGTATAGATTTTAACTCAGCAAGCTACAGTGCAATGTCTAGACTTAATGGTGAAAGCGATGTATAGACTTTGGAACGCTTGAAGCACAGACACGCTACAATGAATAGACTTAGTGCTCTACATGCTACAGTGCTAATGTGTAGACTTGATCAATGCATCTTGAATGTTTATACTTGAAGAGCTAGCCAACGAGTGTATAGACTTGCTGAACAGCAGCATAATGTATAGACTTTGTGAGACGCAAAGGCTGTACAGACTTGACGAAATGCATGTGCTAGACAGTGTATAGACTAGACAATGCAAACGAGATCTTCAGACTTGCTATGAAGCAACCACAATGTACAGACTTGCTGATTGTGTTAAGACACAGCATGAGACGCTCAGAAAGACTGCCCACTGTATAGACATTGCCTTAGACATGCAGACACTGTGAATGTATAGACTTCACTATGTGTAAGCTTGTGAAGGTGACTGTAATGTACAGACTCCAGACTGTGAAGGCTTTGTGAATGTAAATGCATTGTACAGACTTCACGTTATGCTTGAGACACTAAGGAAGACAGACAATGTATGGACTTGGGCAATTGAAAGACTTGCTAGTGCAGCACAGACAGATGCAATGTACAGACATGCGAATCTGGGGGGGTCGACCCATCTGGAAAGGGGGTCGACCCACTTCTGTCCAGACTATGCTGAAAGGTTCAGCATCACCCATTGTACAGACTATGCTGAAAGGTTCAGCATCACCCATTACAGACTATGCTGAAAGGTTCAGCATCACCCATTGTACAGACTAACATCAAGCAATCCAGATAAAATGCAATTATGAAATGCATCAACAATTATGAAATGCACCAATGCACACACCCCACAGCCTCAGCCTGTTCGTTGGTTATGTAATTCAGATAAGATGTTCAATGAAACATACATATGCAACAAAAATAGATTTATATGCAGACTCAAATAGATGATGACTTATAGTGTTTGCTATCATCAAAATCACAGGGACACAACAATCTCCCCCTTTTTGATGATGGCAACACTATGAGTCAGTATGACTTGATCAAAAATTTCTCCCCCTTTGACTTCAGCAAAAAGACATTAATTGAAGAGGGAAGAATAAGATTGCATAAGATGAGTGAATTAAAAGCTCCCCCTTTAATGACAATTAGCTCCCCCTGAGTAGAATAATGATCAGAAATGTTTTGAAGCTTGAAACCAATTGAGATGAAGGGAGAATATCAACAAAAGCACAGGGACACTCAAAAATGCTGACTAGATCTCTCCCTTTATGAAAAACACTCAGCATGACATGGAAGCTCCCCCTGATTAGATGGAGTGAAAGAAGTGATGAGCATCTATCAGCAAAGCACATGGGTATACAAGAGTTACCACAGTCTATAATCACAGTGAATAAATGAGGAAGCAAGATTTTCATTAGCACACCAAATTCATAAATCTTTGTAAACGAATTTTAGATTCTTCAATTATAATAGATTATGAATGAGTTTAAACTTACCATCATGATTTAAGAGTGATGTATTTAAGGTTTATCAGGAAAATTCATTACTCATATCTGACACATCTTTTAATAAAGATGAACCATCAACTCATTTGTTATTCATGTTGAACCTCCTTCCAACTTACTCATTTAAATTCAACGACTCCTATGGAAGTTACACAAGATACTATTGAGATTAAATAGAAATAAATGAGACTGAACTTGTCTTTAGATTTTCAGAATTTTCTATTGAACAGCACTCATTTTTCCTGAGCAAGTTTGGTTCAGTCAACACCTTTTTACATGTGGCACAACACGTCTTAGGTGAAGTGACCCAGTTACTCAGTGTGACAACCACATTGCCTCTGAAGGAGAACAGAGTCAGCAATGGAGTATCTTTTTACATGAGGAGACACCTTGATCAGAGGCCAGAATCCCCAGTTACTCAACACAACCATGCCATTGCTCTGCCAGATTTTCACACATTTTGAAAAGAGAGTTAACTATGGCACTTCATGACATGTGCTTAATCCATTTCTTTGATAGAGAACCCAGTTTCTCTGTGACCAAAGTCATTGCTCTTGCTTTAAATTTTTAAGAGTTTTCAGATTTTTCAAACAATGCTTAGTACACTGAAATGTTTAAGAACAATACTTTCTATATGTATCTTAACCAAAGAAAGCCATGTCGTTTAAAATTTTAGATTTCAGAAGGTTTTGCATGAAGTTCATGAGACAACTGGTTAAGATTTATTAAGCAGAATGAATCAGATATTTTCAAGTCCTTTACATCAAAACTTAAGAAATACATTAGATTTAAATCAATTTGATTTATCAAAACATTCTTAAGCCAGTATAATAGAAGATTCTTCTTTTCAGAATGTGTCTGATTTATGTCTAGGGTGCACTGACTAAAATCTTTCCTCATTCAGATAAATCAATGATATTTTAGTATATCAGTGGAGTCAACAAAGCATTTTTATCGAGAGAGTAGCAGAGAGCAGTTTGAAGCCAGCAGTAAAGACTAGAATTCAGTCAGATTAGCTTGGACCAGACTTGACAAGCTATTAAGAAATGTGAGTGATAGGAACAAGCTAGCAGCTGAACTGAAGGCAAACAGAATCAATAGCTGAGTCTGGAATGCAGACAGATTAGCTATATCAGTGTAGACAGCAGAGAATTCAAGAGAACCACACATTTGCCAAGAGAATGGATCAGATTGCTAGTAGGGGTTCAAGATTATGAAGAAGTGAACAAACAAGAATGCTCCCCCTGTCTAGATGCAATGAGACATTTCTTTTTAGATTTTTCAATGTAAGGAAATGCAGTGCAACTAACTACATGTATGCATACAGCAAATGAGATTATCATGATATGCAAACATTAGTCAAACTCCCCCTTACAGAGTGCATGATATGCAATTAAAGCACTAAAACATGATTTTAAAATATATGCTCGTTCAGAGATAAACTACAATCATTTCCATGAGCATTTCAGATTTTTCAATTAGATTCAGTTAGACAATGCACAAAAGAATTATCATGATATGCAGTAGATTCAGATCACACAAATTCAGAATACAGAGTTTTCATAATTTACCTAAATGGGGCTTTATCATCTTGGGTGCCTTGGTTTAATTTACCCCTCTTTATTCCTCAGTCCAAGGCACACCTGCAAAGTATTTGATCATCTTGATCCTGCAGGGACCCAAGCAACTTTGGGTCTGCGTTAGCCCTGATAGATGTTCTAAGCAAATTCATAGCAATATGGTCATCATGATCCATCAGATAGCAATTGTCCATAGAGTGACCAAACTTCCCATAATATCTACATGAAGTGACTGGTTTCTGGTTTTTATGATGCAGAGTAACAGCAGCATGAGGTTTATAAACATGATCATAAGATTTTCTGTTATATGCATGAACAGTTTGGTTCTTATTCCTAACCAGCCAACATTCAGCAGATCTATGCCCTTGCTTCCCACAGTTATAGCATGAAAGTCTTGCAAATGGTTTTGCAGGGAATTTGACTACATGGGGGTTAACAAACTTCTTCTGAACATGCCAACAGTCCTTGACTGTATGGCCATTTTTCCCACAGTGATAGCAAGCAAAAGAATTTCTTCTATGAAAACCTGACCAGCATTCAGTGGCCTTGTGACCAGTCTTGTTGCAGTTAAAACAAGTGATGTGCTGGTTCATTGAAGCAAATTTGTTCTTATTAAAACCACGTGGGCTTGCAGGGTATTTAGCATGATATGGATGAGATGTTTTCTTACCACTTGCAAACCAGCATTGTGAGAAAGAAGAGGGTGATTGTGAGAAAAATTCTTTGACCTAGACCTGGTCGTCTTCTCCGATGGTTGACCTAGGGGGGCCACCGGCGCCCCCCCTGATGCTTGGCGCGTCCCATCCTTCTCTAGCCAACGGTCTCCAATCGACTTCGCTTCTTCCTCCCGGCATCAGAACATTTGCTGAAGTGCTCTCTTCTTCCATGGCCCCGCCGGTCGTTCACGGCTCTGTCCATGCTCCGGGGATGACCGATAGTGGGGAGCCTGCGGTCTTCTTTTCCCAGGAGGAGATTACGGATTCGCTTCGGCCTTTTTCCTTTTCCCTGGTTGCTCGAACACCTCATGGAAGGCCGTCTTTTACAGATATTAGAACCCACCTGAGCAACAGATTCAGATTCGCTGATGACTATATGATCAGCGCTTTGGATAGCAGGCACCTTCTCTTAAGATTCCGCAACTATGAGGACTACCTCTCTATTTTGCTGAAGGAGACGCTCCTGGTTCATGGTAGGCTATTCAGGTTCTTCAAATGGACTATGGACTTCTCACCCCTGGCTGACTCTCCTATCCTCCCGGTATGGATCTCCTTCCCTAATCTTCCTGTTAACTTCTACATTGAACACTTGATTAGGTCCATTGCTGGGAATGTTGGGCGGGTTCTGAAAGTTGATCAGTGCACGCTGAATTTATCCCAAACTCATGCTGCCCGAGTTTGTATTGAGCTGGATATCTCTAAACCGCGTCCTCCTAGAGTTTGGATTGGCTTCCCAGGTGGTGGTGCCTGGCAGGAAGTTGCCTATCCGGACCTCCCACCGTTCTGTTTGCACTGCTCCCGCATTGGTCATACTGTAGCAAATTGTAAAGGTCATCGAAATATGGCCTCGAAGGTGATTCCCAAACAGTCTGAAGCAGCTATCAAAGGCAAGTCCACCTGGCAACCTGTGGATAAATCAAAAGATGTATCTCGGAAAAGTATGGAGTCAAGTAAAGTCACAGAAGATTATACTATCCCTACTTGTGTTGATCAGACTCTTCCAAGGAATTATGTACAGGGTGAATGTTCTAAACAAGCAGAGGTTTCTAATGGGTCTCCTTTAGCAAATGATTCTACTGTTCCTATTCTGAGATCAGAGAAAGGATCCATACAGCCATCAGATTGTCCATGTTCAGATACTGATTCATTGATTCCTGTTAAAGATCCAGGGGTTGTTGCAAAGGCTTCTTCTCCTCGCCTGCTAGGGGATATCCCCGTGACTGTTCCTTCTATTAATGTTGTGGACTTACAGATTGGGTGTGAGCCTGCACTCCAAGTGGTATATTCTGACGTGGTTAATGTCTCCTCGGTGCCTAGTCACCAGGAATCTGTTTTGCCTGCCCACTCCGAGGAATTGGTCTATCCACCCTTAGAGCTCCCTTCAAACCAAATTAGTGATCCGACTGGCATTGCTGGGACAGATTGCTCTGAAGTTGATATTGTCACACAAGATACTGATACTACTGATGCAGCGAACACCAGAAGATTGGAAATAGCTAAGCTGGCTACCGTTCAAAATACAATGGTATTGCATCCGGATCGCACAGGGGTCAAAACCAGGGCAATGTTGAGGACAGGATCCACTGGGAAAATTCCTGATATAAAACATTTATCATGAATTACATCATTTGGAATATTAGAGGTATTGGCAATGACCTCTCTATTGGTAGATTGAAATTTCTGATTAGAACCCATGATATTAATTGCTTGGTGATCCTGGAACCAAAAATTAATTGTAACAGAATGGACAATATCTGTCGGCAATTGGGAATGGATTATGCTGCTGCTAACTATGATGGGATGGCCCACATCTGGATTCTTTGGAAGGACCCTCTGAAATTCTCTGTTGTCTGCAGGGATGACCAGCAGATTACTATTCTTCAGTCCAATGCTATTATCCCAAGCTTTCATGTTACATTAGTCTATGCTAAATGTAGTGCTATAGAAAGGCAGTCTCTGTGGGCTTCTTTATTTAACGTTCAGTCTCAAATAAATGGCCCTTGGATGGTAGCTGGTGATTTCAATTGCATTATTTGCTTGGAGGAGAAGCTTGGAGGAAATTCTCCAAATTTGTCTGCCATGACTGATTTTAACAATTGCATCTCTGGCTGTGCGTTAATTGATGGTGGATTCACTGGGTCCAAATTTACTTGGCATAACAATCAGTCCGGTGGCAGAGGCATTTGGGCTCGACTGGACAGAGTCCTTCTTAATGCATCTTGGATGAATGCTCTTCCTATTTCTATTGAGCATCTCTCTAGGGAGGCCTCAGATCATGCTCCCATTCTTGTCAAATTGATCACCCAAGATCGTAAATTTAGTAGATTCTGTTTTCAGAAAATGTGGGTTCTGCATGATCAGTTTTTGGATGTTGTGCGTGATTGCTGGCTTTCAAGCCCCATAGCTTCTTCTCCCATGACTTGCCTGTACCTAAAACTGAAAGCCCTGAAGAAAATGCTTCGGATTTGGAACAACCAAACTTTTGGAAATGTTCATTCTAACCTGGCTGCTGCCGAGGATGCTGTTCTTAAAGCTGAACATTGTTATGACCTCCAACCTTCTGATGCCAATATGGATGCCCTGGAAGAAGCCAAAAATAACCTCTCTGACAGGATCCTTCAGCAGGAATACTTTTGGAAATAGAAATCTGGCATTCGCTGGCTCCTTGAGGGAGACAGAAATACAAAATTCTTCCACATGTCCACTTTAGCCAACAGACACAGACACAACATCACCCATTTGAGAAATGCTGCTAGTGCTCTTACCTCAAACCACGAGGATATGAAAAGAATTGCCACTTCTCATTTTTTGAATGCCTTTTCCACTCAGGAGCATCACATCACTAATGATTTCTTGAACTGCATCCCCCACCTCATTAATCAGGAAGACAATGATTGTCTCACTGCTACCCCTTCTGAAAGTGAAATTCATGAAGCTGTCTTCACCTTATCAGCTGATAGTGCCCTTGGACCCGATGGTTTCACTGGAGCCTTCTTCCAGAAAGCTTGGAGTATTATAGCCCCTTTGGTTATCAAAGCAGTGCAGGAAGCTTTCTCTTCCAGGAATCCTTTACCAAGAAGTGTGACGGCCACCTTGATTGCTCTTATTCCAAAAACTTCAAATGCTGCGGAGATAACCGATTACAGGCCTATCAGTTTGTGCAACTTCTTTTGCAAGATTGTTTCTTCTATTATCAACAAGAGATTGGCTCCTATTCTTCCCAAGATCATATCGCTTGAGCAATCTGCTTTTGTTAAGGGTAGACAGATCACTGAAAATATTGCCCTTGCTCAGGAACTCTCCTTGGATTTGGGTAGGAAAATAAGAGGTTCCAATGTCATGCTAAAACTTGATATGGCTAAAGCGTATGATAGATTGGAATGGGATTTCATCTATTCTGTCTTGCTCAGATTTGGGTTTAGCCAGACATTCATAAACCTTGTTGAAAAGCTGATTAGTAACTGTTGGTTTTCCATTCTGCTCAACGGTGATACTGCTGGTTTCTTCAAATCTTCTAGGGGTGTCCGTCAGGGTGATCCGTTAGCTCCTTCTTTATTTGTTATTGCTGAAGAAGCTTTGAGCAGATCTTTAAGAGAAGCCTTTATCAGTGGTAGGGTTGAATGGTTCAGGGGTTGTCAGAGATGCCCAAATATCTCTCATTTACTTTTTGCAGATGATACCATCATCTTCAGCAAGGCCTCTTCAGCCTCCATCAAAAATCTTCTTGAAGTCCTACATCTTTATGAGGAAGCATCCGGTCAATTGATTAATATTAACAAAAGTGGTTTTTTACTTCATCCAAATCAGCCTTGTTCTGTTGCTCAGAGAATTCATAGACTGACTGGTTTTTCCAAACTGCACTTCCCTCACAAATACCTAGGCATTCCTTTGGTTATTGGCAGAACTAAAAAGGTACATTTTGTAGGGATTATCACTTCTATTCATAAAAGAATTGCTAGATGGAAAGCTAGCATGCTATCTCAGGGTGCTAGAATGATTCTTATAAGGCATGTTCTCTCTTCATTGCCTATTTATTCACTGTCTTCAATTTCTATACACAGTGGTATTCATAAATTGATTGAGCAGGCTTTTGCTAACTTTTTTTGGGGCTCTTCCCCCCTTGGGAAAAAGAAACACTGGAAATCATGGCAGGCTATTTGTAAGCCTATTTCCAAGGGTGGCCTTGGTATCAGCTCCCTTAGGATCATGGAAACTGCACTTCGGGTTAAAATGTTGTGGAATGCAATGCATTCGAATTCCCTATGGGCTATTTTCTTTAGAGCCAAATACTTGAATCTGGGTCATATCAGAGATGCCCATTTCAAAAATATGAATGGTTTTTCTAGAAGAAGCTGGTTGAAGGCTAAGGAGACTATTCTTAAGTATAAGAAGGTTGTAATTGGAGATGGTTCTAATACTAATTTCTGGCATGACGATTGGATGGGCCATCAATGTCTAGATTCTTTTGTCCCTAATGCTCTCATTCCTAACTCAAGAGCAACTGTTCGAGATGTCATTATTAACCCAACTGCAGAGGAATCTGGCCTATTGCTCTCTATGTTACCCAGCAGCATACAGCAAGCTATCAGATCAGTGAATTTAAATCAGGAAGTTGATTTAGCTGTTTGGTGTTTAACCCCCTCTGGTCAGTGTTCAGTTGGCTCCACCTACAAATCTCTGGTTAACAGTCCTCTCCACTCTGATATCCCCTGGAATAAATTGTGGTCTAAATGGGTTCCTACCAAAATATCAGTCCATATATGGAAGATTTTACATAATTGCCTACCGACTGATGATAATATTCAAAGAGTGGGTGTTGGTTTTTGCTCTAAATGCTACTGTTGCAGGCAACCGCAGGTAGAGGACCCCAACCATCTATTTCTGCACAGTGATATAGCAACATTTGTCTGGAATGCATTAATAGCTGTAGGACTTCACTTTGATGGGCGCACTGTTAGGGAATGTATCCTGAACTCCCTCAATAACCTGCAGCCAGGTTCAGCTCATGGTTTATTTTCTCTTGCTTCTATTGTACTCGGACTGTGGGAAATTTGGAAGAGCAGAAATTCAACCAAATATGATGACAAAACTAAATCCAACTCCACCATCATCCATCACATTTTTTCTCTGATAAGGAAGATCTGTTCGGCTGCTGCTCTCAAGGAACCTAAACTCAACAACCGGAAAACTCTGGATCACTTCGGAATCAGGTTTCAAGACCCCTGCAGACAACAGCTGAAAATTGTCAAATGGCTGTGTCCTCCTTGGCCCTCCCTAAAACTAAATTCTGATGGTGCTTGCAAAAATAGTTCAGAATCCGGAGGAGGTGGTATCATTAGGGATAGTAGAGGCAAGGTCATCATGGCCTTCTCTCATTTCTATGGTCAGTCTAACAGTTTAATAGCCGAAGCTCGTGCCCTTCATGATGGCATCAAATATTTAAAGACTTTTGACAACAAACCAGCTTTTATTGAATGTGATTCTCTTACCCTTGTCAGGATTATCAAGAAAGAATATCAATGTCCCTGGTCCATTCTCAGCTATGTCAGGGATATTTGGAACACTCTATCTCACCATGATTCTATTTATCATATCTTCAGAGAAGGAAATACTGTTGCGGACTTACTTGCCCCTATAGCTTGCACCAATAAATGTAATTCTTTTTATTCTTTTAATGAGCTCCCTTCTATTATAAAAGGTGCTGCTCGACTAGACTTACTAGGATTGCCTAGTATTCGACTGATGTAATTCTTTACTTATTATCAATGGAATATATATTGCCTCCTAGTGGTCTGATGGTGGAGTGGCTTTCTCCTTACCTCTGGTAAGGGGTGCACTCTCCCATTGACCCCTAGGCTAGGTTTTTCTATTAAAAAAAAAAACCAGCATTGTGTAATTGTGTGTCCTAATTTGCCACAGTGAAAGCATTCAATTTTCTTTTTATGAGATGAAGGATTTTTATCATAAAATTTCCAAACATTCATATCATCCTTCTCCATCAATTTACACTCATGCATCAGATGTCCAAATTTGTGACAGTAGTGACAGATCATCTTCTTCCTAGATGCATGTGAGTGTGTGTGAGGACTGTGATCACCATGCACTGATGAATCCTTTTTGTTTATTTTCTGTTTTTCAGTCTTTTTCTGATTTTTGTTCTATTTTTCTATTTTCTTAGCCTTGTCTTGAGGTGGAGATAAAATAGAAGGCTTTTCTTGTTCAGAACATTTAACAAAAATAGTTTTCTGTTTGTTTCCATCAACCTTCTTTATACCAACAGGAGTGTCTTTGTCCTTCTTCTGTAGATTTTCATTCTTTTTCAACTCTTGAGTTTGTTTTACAGTTTTGGGGTTGACAGTGGACTTTTGTGCAGTGAATTGAAAAATAGAAGGAGCAGAGGTTGTGTTCTGATTAGAAGCTTTGACAAACACAGTAGAAGTTTTATTCCCATTACTCCTTTTGTTTGTCGGACTATAACCCAGTCCCTCTCTCTGAAAGCTAACATTGTTTCCAAGAAGCTTATTCAGATTGTCCTTTCCTTTGACAAATTTTGACAAGGAGTTTTTCAAATCTTGAATTTCAGAATTTTAGCCACAAATATTAGCTTCATATTTGGATAGATCTGTTTCACAGGAAATGACCTGTTGATGCAAGGCATCATTCAGACTTTTGAGTTTTTCAACTTCCTGTCTTAATTTAATTTCATTGTCAGCTTCAGATAGAGACTTATAAAGATCATCAACTTCTTGTTGAAGGGATGTGATTGTTAACTCATATTTAGCTATCTTTTGTTCACAACAGGTGACATTCCCACTCAGCATTAGGTTGATGTTTTTCAGATTTATAATTTCATGTTCAGCATTCAGCAACTCACTGGAGCTCACCAGGCTTACACTCTTTCCTTTTTCTAAAGTGATTAGCCTCTCAGACATTGTTGAGTTTAGGTGATTCAGCTTATTAATTTCCTCTTTCAGTTTACTGTTCTGCTCTAGGAGTTCATCATCAAGCACCCATTCATCTGAAGAGAACTGACATTCATAAAACTTTTCTTGTTGTTTTTCAGATTGAAGTTTGTCAAGATTTCTCTGAATCTCTGAATGTGTTACTCTATCAGCCTCTAATTTTTCAGAAATCAATCTATTTTTTTTCAAGATTTATTGATTTGTGTTCAAATTCCTTGAGCTGATTTTTGAGTATTACATTTTCAGACTTCATGTTTTCCAATTCAGAGTTGACAAGCTCTAAGTTTATCACCAGTTCTTCATTTTGAACAACATCATTGTTATGAGCCTGATCATCATCAATTAAACTATGCCTCTCCTTTAGTTCAGCAATTTCGCAAACAAGCTCTTGATTCTCCTTTTTGTGTGAATCAATTTGTTTCATAAGAGTTTGTTTTTCAGATTTCAAATGATCTAAATCTGAACTAATAGAATCAAAATCTGTTAACTGTCTTCTAAATATGTCGTTTTCAATTTTCAGAATTTCAGGGCTTTCACCTCGAGATTTAGCATCCTCATGTTTCTTTAGCTTCTTTATCAGTTTTTTATTCTTTATTTTTAGTCTTTCACAGGATTCTAATAGATTGGCATAGGCATCTTCCTAGTCATCTAAAGTGTAACTAGAGAAAGGATTGGTTACCTCTTCAGCATCTTCGGATTCATCTTGATCACTGCCATGGTCGCTCTTGTTAGCCATCAGGCAGCTGTCCTCATATCTCCTCTGAGTTAGCTTCAGCTTTTCCAGAATGTCCTTAGCGGACCTGCAGTCATAAAAATAAGAATGTAGAGCCTTGTCAGTAGCTTCTTTCATTAATTTCAAAACTTTCTGATTCTCTCCATTTCTTGATCTGTGACTGTTAGTCCATTTGGACTCTTTCTTTGGCAGTCTGTGAGGACCATGTGAGATTAACTTCCACATATCCGGATCCATCAAATTCACATAGTTATGAAGACTGCTAACCCATGAGTTAAAATTAGACCCATTGAAAACCGGTGGAGAACCCATTGATTAAATCGGAAAGCATATTAATGTAGCAGAGAGAAAATTCAGAAATGCACCAAAGACAACAGGATCCTCTACAGATCGTTGGATCTGAACAGTTAGAGAACCTGCTCTGATACCAATTGTTGAGTCAGGTGCGATAGATTCAGAGGGGGGGGTGAATGAATCTCCCCTTTAAAAATATAGCCTAATTAAAAACTTAAAGCTTAGTTATGCGGAATTAAAAACTCTGCCATGGCCGGTCCCAAGCCCGGGTGAGAAAAGAGGAGGGTTTGTGTTAGGTCGACAGCCAGTAGTAAAATTTTGTCACATCTCCAACATAAATTCTGATCCAAATACATTATGTGCTAATGCTAGGGCGTTCCCCGTAAGCGACGCGTTACATCGGAACCCGGATGGAATGACAAGTGAGCAAGGGCCAGCTAGGGCGTTCCCCGTAAGCGACGCGTTACATCGGAACCCGGATGGAATGACAAGTGAGCAAGAGCTAGCTAGGGCGTCCCCCGTAAGCGACGCGCCGCAATGGCGCCCGATTGCGGTGTCAAATAGGCAAGGGTTCTCGTGTGGGGTTGGACGCACACGGGTAAAGAAGCAAGTCCAAAAACATAGGATCCGTCTAGCTACTTGGAATATAGGAACTTTAACGGGTAAGGGTTTAGAATTAGTTAAATTAATGAAGGACAGGAGGGTTAATATAGCTTGCCTACAAGAAACTAGGTGGAAAGGACATAAAGCTAAAGACATTGATGGGTATAAAATTTGGTATACGGGTAATAATAACTCTAGAAATGGTGTTGCTATAATAATAGATAAAAACTTAAAAGACAGAGTTGTGGAAGTAAATAGATTGGGGGATAGACTAATGGTAATTAAACTTATCTTAGGTGATGATATTTTGAATATAATTAGTGCATATGCACCTCAAGTAGGATTAGAAGAGAGCATTAAAAAGTAATTTTGGGAGGCTATTGATAGTTTGATCCAAAATATCCCTAGTGAAGAGAGAATCTTTATTGGAGGGGATCTTAATGGTCATGTGGGTATAGATAATAGAGGCTATGAGAGGATTCATGGAGGGCTTGGTTTTGGTAATAGGAATGATATGGGTAACACTATTCTTGATTTTGCTATGGCCTATGATCTAGCAATTATTAATACCTTCTTTAAGAAGCGGGACGAACACTTAATAACATACAAGAGTGGAACACATATAAGTCAAATTGACTATTTTCTCATTAGGAAGGTCGATAGAGTTTTATGTAAAGATTGCAAAGTTATTCCTGGTGAGAGTCTAGCCCCTCAACATAGATTATTAGTAATGGATGTCACTATCCCTAAATTCAAAAGAAAGATCATTATAAATAATTATTCCAAGATTAAATGGTGGAATTTAAAAGGTAAAAGTTTAGAAACATTTAAAAATCATCTATTAAAGGAAAATATTTGGAATTTAGAACAAGAAACTAATGTAATGTGGAATAATGTTACAAATTGTATAACGAGGGTTGCAAAACAACTCTTAGGCGAATCTAAAGGTAAAAAGAACTTAGAAAAAGAGACTTGGTGGTGGAGTGAGGAAATTCAAAATACCATTAAAGTAAAAAAGGAATGCTTTAAAGTTTGGCAAGCTAACAAAAATGCTCAAACCCTAGAAGCTTATAAAATCGCTAAAAAGAGAGCTAAGAAAATAGTCAGCGAAGCCAAATCAAAGGCATTTGAAGATTTATATAATAAATTAGGAACCCGAGAGGGTGAAAAGGACATATTTAAACTAGCTAAATTAAGAGAAAGGAAAACTAGAGATTTAGATCATGTTCGGTGCATTAAAGGTGAAGATCAAAGGGTTTTAACTAAGGATCTTGAGATTAAAGGGAGGTGGCATAGCTATTTTCAGAAGTTACTTAATGGAGATTCCGTCAAGGATTTATCTTTAGAAGGTACCCAAGAGTCCACAATATTTGATAAATATCAATATTTCAGGTGTATTAAGATGTCAGAAGTGGAGGATGCTTTAAGGAAAATGAAAGTGGGCAAGGCCTTAGGACTAGATGGCTTACCTATTGAAGTATGGAAAGGCCTAGGAGATATTGGTATTCAGTGGCTAACTAAATTTTTTAATAAAATTTTAAAGGAACGAAGAATGCCAGAAGTTTGGAGAAAAAGTGTTGTAGTTCCTTTCTATAAAAATAAAGGAGATATTCAAAGTTGTAATAATTATCGTGGAATTAAGCTTATGAGTCATACTATGAAACTTTGGGAAAGAGTAATTGATAAACGCCTCCGTGGTATGACTACTGTGTCGGAAAATCAGTTTGGTTTTATGCCAAATAGATCTACTACAGAAGCTATTTTCTTGCTACGGCAGCTAATGGAGAAGTATAGAGAGATGAGAAAAGATTTGTATATAGTTTTTCTTGATTTAGAGAAGGCGTACGATCGAGTACCGAGAGAATTGATTTGGTGGACATTAAGAAAGAAAGGAATCTCTCAAGGATATGTTGATTTGATTAAGGATATGTACGACGGTGTTATTACTAGTGTTCGAACTATTGCTGGGGAGACTGGTGAATTTCCCGTTTCTATAGGTTTGCATCAAGGTTCTGCACTAAGTCCGTATCTCTTTGCCTTAGTTATGGATGAAGTAACTAAACAATTGCATGATGATATCCCTTGGTGTATGCTATTTGCAGACGATATTGTTTTAATTGATGAGAGTATTGATGCTCTAAATGCTAAGTTAGAGCGTTGGAGACTTGCCTTGGAGTCTAAAGGTTTTAAAATTAGTAGGAGCAAGTCAGAATTTATGCACTGTAATTTTAGTAATGGGAGTGTGGTTCAGGAAGACATGGTTCTAATTGACGGACATAACATTCCGAAGAGTAGTAGCTTTCGATACTTAGGGTCTATCATACAAGAGAATGGGGAGATTTATGATGACGTTACACATAGGATTAAGGCAGGCTGGTTAAGATGGAGAAGTGCATCAGGTGTCCTTTGTGATCGTCGTATGCCTGTGAAACTCAAAGGGAGGTTTTATAGAACGGCTGTGAGACCTGCTCTGTTATATGGTATCGAGTGTTGGGCAGTACGAAAGGAACACATCCACAAAATGTGTGTAGCAGAGATGAGGATGTTGAGATGGATGTGTGGCAAGACTAAGAAAGACAAGATTAGGAATGAGCGCATCCGTAAGGACTTAGGGATAGCTCCAATTGATAGTAAAATGAGAGAAAATAGACTCAGGTGATTTGGACATGTGTTTCGTCGCCCTAACTCAGCGTCGGTTAAAAGATGTGATCAAATCTTAGTGGATGCTAGCAAAAGAGCTCGAGGAAGGCCTAAAATGAGATGGTGCGATGTTATTAGGAAGGACATTAGTTCCTTGAGTTTAAATATGAATATTGCACTTGATAGAAATCTTTGGCGGAACAGGATTCATGTAGCCGACCCCAATTAATTGGGATAAGGCTCTGATGATGATGATGATGATGATGATGATATGCGGAATTAAAAACAGTTGCAGCTATATTCTGAGAATACTTAGGATCATCTCGGCAAGACAACTCAATAGAATTAGCCCTCACTCGATCCTATGCAAACATCTAATACGCAGCAATTAAATGAACATATAAGAAAGTCAAACCACAAGGGACACTAGGATTTTTAGGTGATTCGGTCCACATACCTACGTCCACCCCTCACTCCAAACCGAAGTGAGGCTTCCACTAGCAACGCTAGACAAGCAGACTCACTCTGCAACGGATGCTGCCATACAGCTTGACCAGGGGAACAACCTCCCCTCTTCCTCCCAACCGGAGGGACACCCCAAGTGACTCCCAGCCACTTGGAAACCAGAGACACACAGTCTCTCTTCCTCCAGACCAGGAGGGAATACCTGGACTTGCAACCCACAAGACCAGAACCGGAGGACCAATCCTCCCTTTCTCCAAACCGGAGGGAACCCACAAGTGACTCCCAGCCACTTGCAACCTAGAGGTCTCGGACCTCCCTTCCTCCCAGCCGGAGGGAAACAACCAATGACACCCAGTCAAAGGCAACAAGAGACGCAAGTCTCTCTTCCTCCAAACCGGAGGGAACCCGACCTCACACTAGAGGATCAGAAGAACAACTAGTGAATAGTTAAAAGGAAAAACAAAAACACAGCAACAGAAAACTGGAAAAATGAAATGCACAAAAGCTCTCGCAGGAGCAAACTGGGTTGGATCTGATCCAAGGTCCAGTGAAGACAGCAAGACTTCTCTTCTTCTTCACGAGCTCTCCATCTCTCTTTCTCTTTCTTTTTCTTCTTCTGTTCTCTCACACTTCTTCTTTCTTCTTCTGCTCACTGCCTCTCTGTAGCTCTATCCTTCTATCTCGATCTCTCTTTTTCTTCTGTCTCTCATCCACTTCATCAGTCTTCTTCAGTGGAAGAAGCCTTCCTTTTATAGCAGCCGCAAGCAGCTAGGGCGTGTGCTCTCTTTGATTCCCGCCCAAGCTTCAGTCCACGTGGCGGCTTCTCAGCATCTTGGATCACGTGCCAGGTGACAACCTCAGATCACGTGCCACTCATTAACCTGAGTCATCTGCAGCCAGAGACAAAAGAATGTATCGAATTAGTTCAGCCTTTTAACACAGAGTGTATAGACTTTAGAGGCAGCAAATAAGCAAGTATATACAATGTGAGAATGTATAGACTTGAAAGCCTTCATGTGACCTCACTGTACAGACTTGCAGAATGATGCATTAATATAACAGAGGGAAATGTGTAGACTTCTGTGAAATGCATGAAGCAGTCTAATGTATAGACTTCTGTGAAATGCATGAAGCAGTCTAATGTATAGACTTAGTTGTGCTGTGCAACCGATGTGCAGACATGGCGTGCAACGATGCAATCATAATGTATGGACTTTAGTTGAAGCAACCAGAATGTACAGACTTAGAGTGAAGACAATGCAATGTTTAGACTTTGATGAACATATGCAATGTATGGACTTGGTGTGTGCAGGGCAGGCAATCAATGTATAGACTTCACGATGCACACCCATATCCATTGTATAGACTTACCCCTTGAAGATGTGAGCGAGACAATGTGTAGACTTGGCCCTTTAAGGATGTACAGACTTGAAGACTCAAAGCCCCACGATGTATAGACTTTGAATGATGATGTACACTGCACCGATGTATAGACTTGAAGAACCGATGCATGAACAGTGATGTATAGACTTCGATCTCAAGGAATGGCTGTACAGACTTAGTGTGGAATGCCTGAAGCACAGTGCAATGTATTGACTTGCCACCGACCAATGTATAGACTTGAAGATGATTGTGAGAACATGCAGTGTAGAGAGTGTACAGACTTACCACCGACCAATGTATAGACTTTGCCAAACGATGCAAGCGACAATGCATGAGACCATCAGATGTACAGACTTGGGCTGTACAGACTTGGAAGGCATGTGTAGTCTTGAACTCTTGCAATAGAAGGCTGTACAGACTTGGTCGTATATGGCGAGACAAGGCAGACGCTGTACAGACTTGGTGAGACGATGCGTGAGACGCTGCCAGACTCTGTACAGACTTGGATGTAGGTAATGATTGTAATGTGTAGACTTAGTGTGTAGCAAAAACAGCGAACGTAGGAATAGGTTGGAATGTATAGACTTACGTTCGATCAGCAATGTATAGACTTCAACTCAGCAAGCTACAGTGCAATGTCTAGACTTAATAGTGCAAGCGATGTATAGACTTTGGAACACTTGAAGCACAGACACGCTGCAATGAATAGACTTAGTGCTCTACATGCTATAGTGCTAATGTGTAGACTTGATCAATGCATCTTGAATGTTTAGACTTGAAGAGCTAGCCAACGAGTGTATAGACTTGCTGAACAGCAGCATAATGTATAGACTTTGTGAGACGCAAAGGCTGTACAGACTTGACGAAATGCATGTGCTAGACAGTGTATAGACTAGACAATGCAAACGAGATCTTCAGACTTGCTATGAAGCAACCACAATGTACAGACTTGCTGATTGTGTTAAGACACATCATGAGACGCTCAGAAAGACTGCCCACTGTATAGACATTGCCTTAGACATGCAGACACTATGAATGTATAGACTTCACTATGTGTAAGCTTGTGAAGGCGAATGCAATGTACAGACTCCAGACTGTGAAGGCTTTGTGAATGTAAATGCATTGTACAGACTTCACGTTATGCTTGAGACACTAAGGAAGACAGATAATGTATGGACTTAGGCAATTGAAAGGCTTGCCAGTGTATGGACTTATGAGTGCAGCACAGACAGATGCAATGTACAGACATGCGAATCTGGGGGGGTCGACCCATCTGGAAAGGGGGTCAACCCACTTATGTCCAGACTATGCTGAAAGGTTCAGCGTCACCCATTGTACAGACTAACATCAAGCAATCTAGATAAAATGCAATTATGAAATGCATCAACAATTATTAAATGCACCAATGCACACACCCCACAGCCTCAGCCTGTTCGTTGGTTATGTAATTCAGATAAGATGTTCAATGAAACATACATATGCAACAAAAACAGATTTATATGTAGACTCAAATAGATGATGACTTATAGTGTTTGCTATCATCAAAATCACAGGGACACAACATTATGGTTATAGCCAATATAGAGTTTCAATGGAATAATCTTGTAGGGACCTTAAGGTAGATCTTGTGGAATAGAATTTCAAGGATTGAACATGAATAATAACGGTAAAATCACGATTAACGATAAAACTAGGTGGAATCAACTCCCTAATTGGGTGCCATGATAATAAGAATAAGCGCTCATATAGCGAAGGTCGCTCGTTCTTGAACATGATAAGTTAGATAGAATTGAGGTCCACAAGTATGGCACCTAATTCATAAGAACACTAATGGCATGGTTTCCCATTCCATTAATTTATAGTATTCTCATGACATCCTCTTAGCAAGTCACGAGGGCCGGTATACCATGTTTCTTTAGAGTGACATGGTAATCAAATAGTGACATAGGTTTTAAGGGTACAACCAGCTCGGCTGCCTTGAGGGACTCCAAGGCTAGCGGAGTCTTACAGAGGTCTCTATGATAAAGTCACTGGTCCAAAGGAACGGAATGTCCTATGGAGAGTTCGTCTATTACCGAGAAATAGTGGATAATCGATAAAAGAACGTGAAACATGGGACTATATTCACGGAATGGAATATAGTGCCTAATAACTAACCCACTGTAAAAGGGTTACAAAAGCCACGAAATCAGGAAATCAGTCAATTGGCGTCTGGGTTTAAGTCTTCATTTTATGAATTGGCGCCCTTGTCCGGGTCGTCAGTTCAGTAAATGACGACTGTTCACGCGGTCGTTATATCCAGGTCTTGTTAATATTAAAATCTATAAATATTCTAAAATTTTAGATATTATATAAATGACGTCTTATATTAAGGCTTCAATTTCGTAAATAGCGCCCTAGTCAGGGGCGTCATATAACAAATTAAAGGGTAGGGTATATGTCATCATTTCAATATCCAGGAGCATTATAACCAATTCTATAATTTCATAGTTTATCACTAAATTGGCACCCGTTTATAGGGGCGTTCATTCAATTGACGACGTAATCTGGGTCAGTAATTCTTTGACACATGATTTTTGGAGTATGTCTGATCAAGATTCTAAAGACATGAACAGATAGGAAAAATAATAGGAATTTATGGACACCGTCATACATTAGTGTACATGTAAGAGTTCATAGTTATTAAATTTTAAACATATTGTACAATTATTAACTATCTAGAGTGTCTATTATGATAGTTTGGGAAATATGGAAACTAGATGTCAAGCCAGATATGAAGGGATCAGAACTAATCCAGAAAAGATCTCGGAACAAATCATTGTAGATACAAAACTTATTGTGAGTCGGATTAAATTTAAACAAGGAGCTAGTAGTGAATATCAGACAGTATTGCAAGGATTTGGTATATCGGTTAGTAGCCATCTTTCAACACTCATCCTTGTCCGCTGGAAAGCCCCTGAAAGAGATTTTATCTTAAATGTAGATGGAGCCAGCAAAGGCAACCCGTGTTTTGCTGGGGGCGGTGGATGTTTCAGGGATCAATATGGCCAACTAAGGCTCAGATGTTCTTACTTCTATGGGGTTGGATCTAATATGGTGGCAGAAGGTCGAGCCCTTTTAGATGGCCTTCGACTTGCACAACATCATAACATCACTATATCAGCCATCTATACTGATTCTCTGGCCTTGATTATGTTGCTGAAAAACAAAAATGATCCTCCTTGGTCTCTTATTCCGTGGTGGGACTCTTTGCAACAAATCCTCTCTTCTTTTCATTATCCCATTATTCATTCATATAGAGAGGGGAATCAGCTTGCGGATGCACTTGCCAACCATGCTGTGCAGGCTGGATGCAATCTAGAATTCACTTTAATTCGAGAGCTACCTATAATAGCAAAAGGATATGCCATAGCAGATGCCAGAGGCATCCCTAACTTTCGTAGAAGGCTTGTATAGGTTTCTTTTTTGGACTTTATCATTGTATATCAAAGGCTATGCCTTCTAGCAATGTAATTCTTTTGAAAAATCAATAAAATAAAGCATCATGTGGTAATTTGGTGGAGTGGTAACATTCCCTTCCTTTGGAATGGGGGTGCACTCTCCCTTATGCCACTTGATGACTTGGCTTTACAAAAAAAAAAAAAACTATCTAGGAAAAGACGACTGTTTGCACGGTCGTTGATTTTAAATGACGCCCTATCTTGGGTCGTCAGTTTCATTCATGCAGTAAACGGAGAAAATTCATTCTGGAAAATGAAATCTGTAACTCCTTTAGACCTATATACATGTATTCACTTAGTAATTATAAGATTTTGCTAAGTCTTGAGAAAACCTACCTTGGTGATGATCTGGTTGATGGAACGTGAAGAATATATATGAAGATTTGATCACAAATGATACCCTATTTGAAACAGAGTAACCGCGTAGAAGGAAGAAGACACATCAGCTTGTTCTTCTTGCTTCAACGGTCGAAGGCAATCAGCAGCAACAGTTATGGTAAGGAAATCAATGGCCTTCAATCCTTCATGCAGCAAGGAAGAAGAAGAAAGGATGAAGAACTTCACGTTCTTCACGTACACCCACGGCAGAAGCAACCTACAGCAATACGTGAAGCACCGTCGAAGGAGCAGAAGACGGCGTCCTCCCTTCACAGTATTGACAGCAAGAGGAAGATGAAGAAGAACTTCCACGGCAGAGGAGTAGCAGCAGGACGTCTTTAGGGTCAACATGGGTTCGATGGAGGGGATGGTATTTATAGGGAAAAGAATCCTAATGGGTTCTAGGAGTTTGATTAGAGTTGAAACTTCTAGGTAGACTCCTGATTAAACTTAAACATCCACGTGTTGATACTTTCCTAATCAAAACTTACACGGATAACATCCTTGTTCGAACCAAATACTAACAGGTTTAGTTTGTAAATGACGCCTCAGGTTGAGGCGTTATTTCAATAAATGACGCTTGTATACACAGTCGTCAAAATTAAATGATGACTTGCTCGTAGGCGTCATTCACCTTTCCCTATTTGTTAATTTAAGGTGTAACGATCTTTCTAAATTTTTATCTTTTTTTCTTGATGTGATCTAGATGAGAAATTTTAGGGGTACAAGTTTTCCATTTTTCTCTATTTTTCCATATAATTAGTTTTCTAAATTTCTTTAATTCAAAAATGGGCACTATTCATTTTAGAATAAAATAACGACTTTTATTAAGTCGTCACATTTGAAATCAACGCCTAAATCAATGGCGTCAATTACATTTTGGCATTTCTCCTTAACCTCCAAAGGACCGATATTGTATATATATCCCTATTATTTCTATCACTCTCTTATCTATATACTTTATTTGACTTTTGCTAATTATAAATAACGACTTGCATTAAGTCATCTTTCACATTGGATACGCCTATACGAAGAGGCGTCAATTGAGTTTTTGGCATTTTCTTAATGCTCTTGAAAGAATCGAAATTGCATATATGCTCATTCTTTTATCTTTTTCATAGCTTTAATGTAATTAAATCTTATATATATATCCATCTCCCTTCTAATAAAAGTATAATGTAATAAATGTGGAATATTAAAATTTCTAAATTAGTAAAAATATAAATTGACATTTTCTTCGAGATTTAATGATTCTTAATTCAATTAAAATTACGTTGTGCATTAAATGCTTACCTAAAAATAACATGTCATTCTTAAATTTATTATAATACAATAGTAGTGTCCATAAGTTCTTTTGTTAGACTTTTTAGGATGTAAGAGGGTCATGTACAAGGTCTGGGCCTTGTTTAATTATTGTTTTTAATTTATTTAGTCTTTCTAGTCCTTTAATTTACCAGGGTTGCTACACAGAGTGACGAGTTTATTATGCGCACCGTCTGACAAATCAGACGAAGGTTGGTATCGTGTCGGGACCCAAGACCCGCCGTATCATAAAGGCTACAACGTTAATTACGTCCTTCCGATCAGAAAGGACAACCCTTGATTAATCTCCAAAATAGAGGGACCCTGGGGCTGAATAATTTCAAAGAGAACATGAGTTGGAAGCCCTTTTGTTGAATAAAATAGAATTTAATCATGCAGTCAAGCAAATAGTGATATGATGTTTATTTGGGTAGATTGACTCCCAGTACGAGGTAGAGAACTTAGATCCGAAGATCACCTCACACTTAGTGATAGCTTCTAGTCAGACTGAATCTGACCTTTTGCAAATCACCATGTTATATACCAAGGTGTTGAAACAAATTAGCATACATGATCTGTGCCCTTATATATGTATGTGTATACATGTGTGAACATGTGTAGGTGGATTAGCATATAGAGGTTTACTTCCTTATTATGAATTGTATGCAGAAGTCAGCTCTCAATTATTTTGAAAACTTGGTGTCGGTTAATTGAAAATGCACTAATATTGCATTATGTAGCCACTTTTTTGTTTATTGACATGTTATGTTCTGGGAGATTTTGGTAGCACCTCCTCCTGTCCCGAGATATGTTAGGGGAAGTATGAGAGACTCATCCATAAAGTATCGAGACGGTCCCCTGATAGACAGTCATGCCTAAAAGGCAATCTCATGCCCCATGACAGGTGGAGGAACCCTAGGGCCAGCACTCTAAGAAATCTCGGTCACCCGTGATGTCACGCCCCGAACCGATAGCAGCGGAACGTGTCATTTGCTCAGAACGTGACAGTTAAACAGTCATGTCAATTAGAGCATAGTCATTTCCACAAAACACAATTTGGACAAATAACAAATTTCATTTCGAATATAAGTTCTTTACATATTCGGACCCATGATAAATGAAAAGACTCAATAAAGAAAAATTACAATGAGACTCTTGAATCGACTTAACATAAGACACAAGATAACCACGTTAGATGGTTCAGCTAGGTTGTCGGGGTACTCTTCACTCTTGCCCTTGCCCATCATGTTCGGTCTCGTCGTCACTAAGGTCATTACCTGAAAAATATTTAAAAAACGCAGGGTGAGCGAACGCTCAGTAGGACTTAATATCTCATGATTCCAAGCTAGCTTTAAATCAATTACAGTTTAACATGTTCATGCAAGTCATGCAAGATATAGAAATCGAGAACTGTAATAACACGAGATAAATTCAAGAACTATAATAAACAAACGAGTAAGCAAGATAAACTCATGAAGAGTAGGGACAATGATAATCAAGAAGGTATTGCAAGATCTAATCAAGATCTGATATGTCACCGAGAGTTGAGTGTATAATGTGAACCAATCATGAAACGGAGACTCCATCTACGGACGTGCGATGAGAGTGCCAAAAAGACCCGCGGTATGGGTCAAAAAACAGAAGAAAACTGTGAGAACATGATTGCGTTAATTACAGAATTCAAGTCCCTCCAATTCTATAATTAACTATAGTTAAATAAACTTATATTATTTGACGCCCGTGGGTGGCGTCATTTTTTTATTAGCGTCCCCTTGGGAAACATTAATTTTCATGATTTTTAAATAAATTTATTTAACAAGAATTCACATTTATATCCATTTAATAGAATAAATTCAAAAACGTACATTAAAAGGCACATTGATTTATTTAAAATAATTTAAGGAAATAGAATATATGATAATTAGGAGAAAAATACAAGGATTCCAAAATATATATTTTCCATAATTTTCTGGTATATATTTTAATAAATATGGATTTTCAAAAATAAGCATACATGATATATATATATATATATACTTATATATATATATATTTATATATATAGACTCTGACGCCTTGTACTATAGGCGTCAAATTTTGAGTAACGATCGATTTTGGGTCGTTATTTCAAAAAAAATGCATTTTTAAACCTCCCGTTTCTATACTAAATGATGTCGGAATCTGGCTTATAATATGCCGAAATGACCGGCTCGAAAAACTCCACCTAACCATATGTTCAAAATAATTTTTCGATGAGAGACGGGGGATCTTGCAATAGAGGGCATAAAAAATGGTGCAATCACTTCCACTACCTCGGTCTCTATCCCAATAGTATGCTCATAAATTTTCATGGCCAAAGGATACTTCTATACCTATGTATAACTATAAACGTGAAAAATTTATAACTAACATCTTTTAAATTGACGACTGGTCCTTTGGCTTTTTTTGAATTGCAATTAAATGACGACTGATATGCTGCCATCTTTTATTAATATAACGTCATAGTCAGGGACGTTAATTCAAAGAAACGACACAGTGCACGGCGTCATTTCCTATTAAGATCAATAGGAATTGACGACTATTTAAGGGGCGTGAAAAAGAATTAGCGCCCTGATGTGGGTCGCTAATTATAAGAATTGACGACCGTTTTGTTGGGCGTCAAAAAGAATTAGCGCCTTGACGGGAGTCATTAATTACAAAACAATTTCATATGATTTTAGCTACAATACATGATTAAACTTAGTTTTGGCTACAAGAAAACCTACTTGTTCTATACATCTAGCATGCTAGCTTTATAATTTTGCTTGGGAGATTACCTACCTCTTAACGATGCTTCGACGGATGAAAGAATAAGAAGTAGCAGGATGAAGAGAAGAAGATGTGCAGAAGAACAGTTGCAATAGTACACAGCGATGGCAGCAGAGGATGTAGAAGGAAGCAGCACAACAGCTTTGCCCTCGTGTGAAGGACTGCAGCAACGTCACGAACAGGAGGTAGAGAAATAACGCGAGCAGCAACAACGGCTGTGCTCATCGAGGGAGGTTTATTTATAATACTTCGCGGTTTAGAATCCTAATGGAACGTGGTTGTTTAAGTACGATTCCTACTTAATATTAAGTTCCCATATCCTTACGTTCCTTTCCCGATTTCGTAGCCGCCTTCCATATTATCTTCCTAAACCCTTAAACCTTTCTTTTTGTTCGAACGTGAGAAGGGTTTTGGGTAATGAGAAAACCCTCAGGTTAATATATATATATGTATATATGTATATATATATATATATATATGGAGGTAGAGAAATAACGCGAGCAGCAACAACGGCCGTGCTCATCGAGGGAGGTTTATTTATAATGCTTCGCGGTTTAGAATCCTAATGGAACGTGGTTGTTTAAGTATTTTTCCTACTTAATGTTAAGTTCCCATATCCTTACGTTCCTTTCCCGATTTCGTAGCCGCCTTCCATATTATCTTCCTAAACCCTTAAACCTTTCTTTTTGTTCGAACGTGAGAAGGGTTTTGGGTAATGAGAAAACCCTCAGGTTAATATATATATATATATATATATATATATCTACCTCCTCATTATATGTTTTGTACGTAATTCTCTTAAGGCCCAAAAGTCCATTACTTTTCTTTTTAATAGGGGATGCCATTTAGTTATTTCAAAGCCCATTCTTCTAGTATGCATAAGGCCCATTTAGCCTATCCAAGCCCTACCAATTGTTTTGTAATGTCCATTAGTCCCTCTTATTAAGGCCCCTTAACTAATTAGAAACCCATGTATATACATTCTTAGCCCATTTAGTGCTTATTAATTTAAACCTATTGAGACAATAGTTAAGGTCCCCTGATTATATATCTTTATTAATTCGAGAGCGTAATTAATGTAGAACTATATAACTTTTATCGGTTTATCTACCCTTTTGCATCACGGGTATCAGAGTCGGGTTCGATCTTATAAAAATCTTTATATACAAATATGTATGTATATAAATACATTTTTCTTGTAATGAGATTCCTCATAAATACTTGAATTATGTATATTATTTTTTTTAATTTAATAAATAGATAAAGGGATATATTAAATATCTATTTCTTAACTATTTATTTATACCTTTATTTATGCCCATTTATTAACATTTAGGCTAAATAACTATTTTAGCTAATTATCACTTTTTCTTTATTTTAATTCTCATAATTTTCTATGACTAATAATTATAATTATTTTTATTTATTCTCTATTTAAATTTCTGGGGTGCTACACGTGAGGTTGTCGCTCATTGCTTGCCTTTTTGTTGTGGAACAGCCTTTATCATTACAGTACATGCATGTGGGTTCATGAGGAGAACCGGTATGACCGCGCTCAGACGGGTTCGCATATCACTGGGACAATGTATGCCAGGGGAGGGAATTTGTTATTGATTTATTCCCTTCATCAGGTACTTTGCTCTTACAATTCGGCATGGATAACCGTGGAGCTGTTACCACCATAGGAGATGGGAATCGAGTGAAACGCCGAGGAAAACCCGATGCGGAGTAGGAAACGAAACTCTGATTTCTAAGAATATTTCGGCAGCATCTCCCCCTGCCCCAGAATATATTAGGGGAGATGTATAGGAGGCTCATCTACAGCAAGCTGAGACGAACTCCGAAGAAAGACAGGCATGCCAGAACGGCAGCCCAGACCCTGTAACTGGTGTCAGATCTCTGAGGACTCGCCTTCTAAGAGATCTGTGTCACTCGAGGGTTAACAATCATAGAATGCCGGCTGTGTCAACCCATTTTGGCGCTATGGCATACACATAGGGGGGGCTTTGAGAGTGCCAGTATAACCATGGGTCAGTGGGTCTTGAGAAGTCGGGGCACTGTTTGCCAACTAGGTAGTTTACTATTCACCCAGGGAGTGATCGGGAAAACTGTTGCATATGGAAACCAACGAGATGCGGCGATATGTTATCAGTCCGACTGTACCCCTTTAATAATGGCCAATCAAGGATGATGTTGTGACACTTCAGCAAACCCTTGACTGGATCGAGGCTATTCAGAACGTAAACTGGGTACTAAGAGAAATACGGGAATCACACGGTGATCTGGAGGTTCCCCAGCGTGGAGTGATCCCCTTGGTTCAGTGGTTTGGTAAATAGGGGAGGTGCTCAAGAAACAGCGAAAATGCCAATAGGAAATAGCCATGATCCGACGGCAATGGTGAAGGTTCTATGTGATCTAACGGACATGAATGGGGGACTTGATCCCATGTGGTCCGGTGATAATGCACAATGGAGAGATATCCCATGTGAGTCGGCGGCATCACAATGGGGAGATACCCCATGTGAATCGGCGATAGCACAATGGGGAGATACCCCATATGAATCGGTGGCCATGCCTAATGGGGAGGTACCCCCATGTGAATCGGCGGCAACACAATGGGGAAATACCTCATGTGAATCGGCGGCCATGCTCAATAGGGATCGTGACCCTTGAATCGACGGGCAAAGAAGGAGGGGTTATGCCTCTTGGATCGGCGGCCATGGATGGAAGAAGTGTGATCTGGCAGCCATATGAGGAGTGGCTGCTCTGGCGGCAAGGGGCAGAGGGAGTTGATACGGCGGGCAGAAATGGGAAGTGAGTGATCCGGCGGTAATAGTGAAACACGTGCCGGATCTGGCTGTCGCCGGGTCACCCATATTTAATCATTCTGAATGGCTTCAAAAGAGCAAAGATAGAAAAATAGTTGGGGAAGAACCCTCCCTGGTCACTCAAGATTCCTTATAGAACCCAAATGCTTCGTATGAGTACGCAGAGGATAATTGGCACTTGTAGGTGATTGATTGATGCAGAAACTCATGAGATAGTGGCTGGCGATGACTCTGTCTCATACAGAATTCTCTACATGCCATGTTCCTCACATGTATGGGCAGCCAAGGATCATGCCTAGGAAACTCGTAGACCCATGGCCCCATTCGAGGTGATAAATCACCATCAGAGCTCATCGAGCCTCGGTAAATCTGGAAGACGGCAAGGGCACTGGATCAGACACCAGAAAGTAGAGGTCGGGGAGACGAACTTATCATCATGAAATTCATTTATCCCTCTATCCAGGACACTGGTGAAACAATTTTATTTTGATGCGTGTTGGGTCGTACCAGTCACATAAGTGACAAATTATTATGCGCTCGTTCTGACGTGATCAGACGAATGTGGGATTCGGGTCGGAACCGGAAGTCCGCTATACCGTAAAGGCTATAGCGTTAATTACATCCTCTGAGGAGGAAAAACCTTGATTAATTGCCAAGATAAGCGCCACTCGAGGCCGAATAATAACGATGTATGGAAAGTGAAATAAACACGACGCTATGTAGGCTCTTATGCGTACTTTTATTCATGCAAGAGGAGTTAAGGTTTATTACGTCCGAACTTCAGTACGAGGCGGAGAACTTAGGTCTGGAGACCATCATCGCACATAGCAACACTTCCAGTCGGGCGTGACCTGGCCTTCTGTTGAGTGCCATTCTATATACCGAACTTTGGTCATACATGCAAGCGGGCACTATATGCATGACATCAGTGATTAGGAATATTTATGTACCGAGTGCATGCAACATAGGTGACATTGGCAAAATTGCATAGTTTTATATACACCTATATATATATACACACACACACACACATATATATATATATATTTACGTATAGATATATACACGTTAGGCACAGGATGCATTTGATTATTCATTCAAAAGGAACACTAATCCCTCAACAAGATTAAAATGAGGCTGAAGAGGTCGACACGGCGGAACAAAGAGTCAACACATGCGGAAAGAATGAGTCAGCGCCTTAGGCGCTAAAGGGACCACGAGTCGGTGGGGCTGCGGGTGATTCGGTGGCGATGCCACTGAACCAAAAGGTGAGAGGGCCATTTCGGTGGCATCGCCACCGAATCAAGTGGCAAGAGGCGTGATTCGGTGGCGTCGCCACCGAATCAAGCGAGCAGGCGGACAAGTCGGTGTTGACTCTACCGAATCGGTCGATTGAGGCTTTGTTAATGGAGAAATTGAGAGGAATTAAGCTGCTCCTCGTCAACTAAGTCTTCAAACAATTATTGATGTAGCTTTAAGGAATTCCAGAGGCATGATTGCCCAGACGTATAAGCAGATTGAGCAAACCTTTTGTTCATTAAGTTCTCTTCCAGTCTTGCCTGTGTGAGGTTCATACTCGAGCACAAGGCAGCCGTTGATATGTAAGCCCTTCTGAGTATCAAACATGATCATATAAGGTCACCTCATGACCTGTCAGAGATTAAGAAAATCATCGTAAAATCGCAATCTCGTCTGAGAAAATTGGGGCAGCATCTCCCCATAATAGGGAGATGTTCAATTAGACAAGTGGCATGACACACGGTGAACGATGTCAAACCATAAACACTAAAGAGCCCAGGTGGACTACCTCAGTTCCTGGGGTCATCACGAATAGAATCTCGAGGGCCAACCTACTAGAGGCTCGTGATGATCCAGGTGGTGTAGTGGGTCTCTGATTATAGCCATATCAATGGCAATTTCATTGGATCACTTAGTGCAAAGGGCTTCCAGGGGAACATGTGACAGAGCGACAGACCCCCCTGGAACCTAAAGTGATCTTAATTCGCAGGAATCAAAGAAACCGAGTAAATTGCTGTACCCCTCCCCAGGCATGGACGATTAGAAATAATCGAATAAACCACACATCGATTAGCAACAATCATAGAGACAACCCATATCATTCTACTTCGCCACGAGGCAAGCTCCAATCTACAAGCGGTCATGGTCACTGACAGCGATTGTCACTTATCTCAATAGAACAGTTTGAGAGAGAGACATCACCTTTCAAAGACAAACCATCGAACACCAAGAAGGGGCATATGGTAGCTCAGGGGGGGGGAAGTGGGCGCTGTTACATTGGCTATCAAAGTGCGCTGGAGCCCTTACAACTGATAGAGATGAGTGAAAGGGCACTTAGCAGTCTCTCATTCACCATTCGCTCAAGCAAAACCCATGTTCGCAGACTAAATCATGCCATCTGTAAAAGAACAGCCCTTGGGAAGGGGGAACTTATTGTCACCCACTGAGGGTGTGGTCGTGAGCCATTATCGCACAGAGGGACAACAAAACCCCCTCAAGATGAGCGATCACAGGATCAATCGTCAGTTTAGCCCAGAGGGCTTCCTCACGCTTGGGGAAAAAATTTGGAAGCTCAAAGCGAAATCGATGGAAATAGTAGTAGTTGGCAACAGAACAAATCAAGAAGCAAAAAAAATGCTAAAGCCATAGCAAAGGGGCTGTAGCCTTCTTTTATTCACCCTCTTCTTTGATTACAGCAGAACGGGAACAAAGATTACAACGCTCAGGGAAATTGGGGAGAGGATAAGAAAAAGAACTGCTCAAAAGATAGAGGAAAACTGAAGAAAGAAGAATATAGAGTGGAAGAAAAATGTAGAGCCCCTCACGAAACCCACCTTTATCTTGCTCCCCTTGATTCTTCTCCCAGACTTCTTCTGCTCGCTCCTCTCGATTGTTCTCTCCCCCCTTCTGGTTGCCCGCTCTCTGTGCTCTTCTGATCGATCCCCCTTCTTTTCTGAGGGCCAAGGGCCCTTTTTATAGGCGAATGCCCAAAACAGGGCACCGGAACCCTGACGGGATGGGTGAGCCGTTGTCGATAAGCATCGCGCCAAACACGCCACCGAATCAGTCGTGGAGGATGGCCACCGACTCGAGCGCCAGCGCCACCAGTTTAAGCGCGAAAGTCACCATCGGCTCAAATTCTCATTGTTGCCGACTCAATCATCAAGGCACCACCAAATCAGGCTTTAGCGCAACCGACTCACCTAGTGGCATTTTTGTAATTTTATCATTTTATCCCAAAATTAACCCGTGGGAGCTCATCGTCCGGAGTAGCCCAAGAGTTAGTGCAGTGGCCCCAGAATATGTTTTGAAGTGTTGATTCGGGGCTTCTGTAGATTTTCGAGACGTGTAGAACCCGTACCGATTTTCCCGAGACTTGCACTGATTTGCCCTTCAGCACATCGATTTGTGCCGCCACCTTCCCTTGGAGGGTACGTAGACCTTCTTCACTGGAGGGGTAACCCTCGGGAGGATTTCTGCCAGGCTTGTACGTCTTTGAGGTTGTTTTCAGATTAGTCCAGTGTTCCGCGTGTATCTTACGGAAGTCCCAGAATTTCCGCTAGTGGCGCTATTAACGCATAGTGTCGGTCCTCCTGGGCCACCTTGTACTTGCATGAGGCATTTTCATTGACTGAGCCTCCGTTCTCAAGTTTTTTTGCTCCTTTAGAGTCATCCATTGGTCGCTTACAGATCATTTCGGAATTCCGGGTGTCCTGATTGGGCAACCCAGGTTTTCCGCTGGTATCACCTTCGGCTCTCTTCTTTGAAGAACTGGGGGCATTTCTTCATCTCGGAGAGGCTTCTTCATCAGGCGGGAGCCGCATGTTACATTCTCGTCTTAGTCGAACGGGGTATAGAGGTATATCTGACATGATCATCTCGATGTCGGCTTCATTGGCTCTGACAATCAATAGGCCTTAAGTGAGCTGTGGTAGATGTGTAAACCTGAGATGACGAAATGTTGAGTCCCCGGCACTTCTTGTAAGGTGACCTGAGGTTTCAGCGGTCCGAGTGGACCTATCTTTGACTTTTGGTTGACTCCTTCGGGCACATGATTATCGCCCAATCATATTTTATGTGTCAACAAATGCCCCCCAGCCGCGGACGTCGCGGGTGAAGGCGGAGCGGGGTCTGCGGATGTATCTACTTTATCGGGCTTCGCCATGTGGGGCCCACTTCATCTCGAGTCAGTGACATGACCTAGAGATGCGAGTCGGTGGTGACTCGAAGCCTGAGTCGGTGGCCTACTACTATAGTTGATTCGGTGGACTCCCGAAATCCGATTCGGTGATGATCTTGAGTCAGTGGCATCCTCAGTGTGCCGAGTCGATGGCGCCTTAAGTATGTCGAGTCAGTGGCACCTTCAGTATGCCGAGTCGGTGGCACCTTGGCCACCCGATACGGTGACGAGAACGTTGATTTGGTGAAGGGATTGGGCTGAGACAGTAACGGCTTCACCGACTCACCCTCTTTCTATTTTTATTTAAAACCCCCTTTGAGTTTCATTCCAGGGTTTTGAAAACCCTTCTTCTTCCTTTTCTCCTTCGCTATCTTAGACAAAAGCTTCCCCCCTTTTTCTTCCTTGACTCCGGTGGGGAGCCTTCATCTCTGATCGTCAAGGTTGGGCACCTTCGTGATCATCGTCTCCGACGAGCTCATTGGTGGGAGCGGTGGGCCTCTCCCTATCCCTTTTCTTCTTCCTCATGTCCGACGAGGGCGTCGTGGCAGAGGGTTGCCCCTCCCCTTCCTTTCATCGGTGGCGATTGTCGTAGAGGAGGCGACGAGCGGCCGAGACCTTCTCCCCCTCCCTCTTGTTTCAGTGGCCGTCCCCCCATCTCTGATCGTCAGCGGTGGCGGTGGCGGGCCGAGATGGTGACTACCGTCGTCATCCCATTTACAGGCTTGGGGCCCGATGCTGTAGGAGCGGTAATGGGCTGGGAGGCCCAGTCCAGTTGAAATTCGAAAGGGGTTTATTCCTCATTCAGTAAAAATGGCTTCGGGAGGTTCTTAGAAGGCTAGCCCTCGGAACCAACACTCCCATTGTCCATTCAGCCCAGGTGTTTATCACCTGTGGCTCTGTTTTTAGGGACCATCCCGGCCTAGCTAGTGGATGTGTTCCTCTTTGTTCTTGGACGCTCTCGGCTAAGGGGAGACTCTGTCAAAATTTTGGTAGAATTTTCTTTCGGCATTATTTCTCTTTCTGACTTTGTTGCTTCTTCAATTGTAGCCAATGGCTTCAACAACTTCTTCTGTGGCCGGGCAAGGGACAAGTGGCTCCTCCGTGATACGGCCAGTAGCGACATGGCAGAATATTAATGAACTTGGTCAAGGACGGGACCGCCTGGCCATTGTTTCAGAATCGTCAGATTCAGAGACCGATTCGATGGACGCCGGTCGTTTGACCATTTCTGACAGGGACAACTTCTGCTTCGACCGGTGTCAGGGCTATCGGGTCGATTTTCCAAAGGACAAGCACTTAATGTCTTTTCTCTATGCCTTCAATTTGATGGGGAAGCCAGATGTCTTCAAGATACGAGCAGTAGAGTATAGCATCCTCTCGGACTGGGATAGTTTAATTGGCTCAATAGTGAGGAGTGACCCGATTTATTTTCCAGGGGAGTCCAGGAAGTGGGACGCCATTACTGGCGTACTGGAATTGAGTCCGGAGCAAAGCATGCTGACTCGCACCCCCGAATTCACTCCTGCCAGGTGGGACGCCAGGTGGGACCTATCGACAGGCATTCTTCACAAAGAGAAGTCGACATTTGGCCTTTTCCTCGGCCCGCTGAGGTGGAGGTTCAGGGAAGAGCCCTTTCTCTTGGACTGTTTGGCAGTCAGGTTCAACCACCAGGTCGCCGTTGGCTGGTTTGCTGACTATTAGGCCACTGATGCTCATGCTTTAAGAGACGGGGCTGTTGAATTCACTAAATATGTACTCTAGAATTATGGCCCCATTCTAATAACAGCTTGTTGGGTTATGTTCACCCCCTCGTTATCTTTGACAATGGTTTTGATGACTCCAATATATTATGTATTTTATGTCTAATGGCATCTTCATGATAAACAAGCTAACATGATGATATCTTATTTTGCAGGTTGAATTTCAATGGTCCTTCATGAATACAACTCTGATGTTGCCTCATGCATGTTGGGCATGAGACTTTGGAACTAACTTGTGAAAGCATTGTGTTTTGGTAGCTCTGGATTATTGGTGCTTCCTTGCATATCCTATATGGGTTTTTAATGAACTGACATAACTGCTTGACATTGTGAGTTTTATGTAGAAAAGGTTCAGTTTTTTCTGGACTGAACTTGTAATCCATGTGGATCTTAATGATATGATTTTTCAGGCTATTTTGAATGGACTTAAACTTCTGAATCTATAATGCTCTCAGATCATTGGATAAATAGACTGAACTTGAATTACCTGCATTAGACTGCTAAGGCCGTTTTTATGGTCTCCCTGGGATGGGTCGACCCCATGGGTCGACCCCCATTTTTTTGAGCATTGCTTTCTGTTTTGGACTGATCCTGAATGTCCTGAACTGTATTATTTTTATCTACCTTGGACTGAAATTTAATATTGCTAAATTGGATTTCATTGCGGTGAACTTTCAATGTTAGGACTGAACTTGAAATTGTGAGATTGAACGATGAATTCAAGAGTCGCTTGCACTTAGTGTGTAACATGACTAAATTAAGTTTTGACTTCAGGTTTTAGATTACATCAATGATTTGAATTGCAAATGGTTGTTCATGTATGTTGACTGTGTAGATTCTACTCATATTGAGTTTGACTGAATTTGCAAATTCATGTGTGAATTGATAGGATATCAAAGTGGTTAAGGTTGAAGGAGTTATGCATATGTCATATGGGAAGGTAATCATTCTTGTCGATTGCATTGACCGAAAACTAAATCTGTGTTTTATACAAAGTGCAGGTTCATATGTTCTCAACTAATTGGGTGGATGGTATGTTTCTACACTTGCATTTTGTCCTTTTTGTTTCAATGGATCTTGATGAGCTTTTGTGTGTTGAAATCCATGATCAAATAACTGTCAATGAATCTCACATGAATGAAGGTAAACTACTCAAGAATGCTCATACAAACATGAAATGGTTGTGTACTCATGCTTTGTGTTTAGGCTATATTTTCTGAGTGATAGGGAATTGATATTGGAGCTTTTCATGCATATAATTCAAGGAATGGTTTGAAATTTAACATGCTTGTCTATCTCATTGGTTTTTGTTGAAATGTGGCTTAATTCATGCCTATACCATATTTCAATACATGGTTATTTGTTTTTAATGTTTCGGAGTAGTTTTGTAAGGTTTCAGTTGAGTTTTATTGAGTTTTCACTTATGTCAGTAAAAGTGTCGACTCATGGAGTCGACACTTATTTAACGGTATGCTATTTGCATTGATTTCTAATATGCTGACAAAAAGTGTCGACTCTGTGGGTCGACACTTTTGTCCTGGTTTGCTTTATTTTGTTGAAAACAGAACACGTTGGAAAAAGTGTCGACCCAGTGAGTCGACACTTTTGCCTCGTGTCCTGATTTCTTCATCGGGACAGAATCTGCTGAGAAAAGTGTCGACCCCAAGGGTCGACACTTTCTCTACTGCGTCCGGAATGGGTTTTCCGGATTGTATTCAAAATGCCCATTTCTCGATCCGATGACCATGGCTTTTTACCCAATTGGGATTAGGGCTTCACCACATGTCTTAGCTGTGGTTTAAAAGGATTTTATGGAGGCTATTGTGGACTTTTTGCTGGACTCTTGCTTGGCTATATAAAACCTACGATCTCCATCGAAGGAAACCAAAGAGGGCTAATACGTTTCTTTCTTAAGCAGGTGAAAGAGAGAGAGGAGCTGGAGAGGGCTTTCAAGCTATATTTGATCTCTTCTTGTCGAGATTTGAAGGCTGTTGATGAAGAGAGTTGCAAGCGGAATGAAGCGACGAATCTGAAGACGTCTTCATCGTGAGCAATGGCTCACATCAACCTGGATATCTAAGGAGTCTACAAAAGGGAAAACTTCTATATCTATCTCTTAATCATTTGAGATATTTGACATGCTCTATCTTTAATCTAGATGCACTTGAGGTCCTACCTTGGTCCTTTGTTTATCATTTTTGTGCTCCATATATTGCTACGATTTTCATCTTTTGGAATAGATAAAAGCTAATGTACTCCATCTTTTTGCAAGGGACTTTGTGAAGAAGGAGGAGGTGCTACGCACCTTGAAGAAAGAGGAAGACAGGGAGGACGCCATCAATAAGACTCGTTCCACTGTCACACATTTTACCAGAGCGGCTCCTGCGGTTTCGTCCAGCTTCCACTTCGTGAACAAAAGCGTTCAGTGCACCCGTCTATGCTCTCTATGGGGTTCATTAAATATTTGAGGGATAATCTTTAGTCATTCATTTCTACTCTCCTCATTTGATCATAGATCAATCTTGTTGTGTTTATTGAATATCCTTTGTGCCATGCTAAACTTGATACATCATTGTGTGTGGGCGGAGCTGTGTCTCCGCGTGGTCTAAGTGTCCGGGGTGTGATCCCCGAACATGCGTGTGTGTGTGCTGTGGTGGCAGCGTGTTGGGGCTTGTCCCCGTGTGTGGACATTGTTGCGGAAGCAGCGTGTGGTTGGGGTTCGTCCCCGTGTTGCTACATTCTGTAGCGTGGAGTGAAGCCTCACCCGATTGGGTGAGGGGTGGACGTAGGGAGCCCGTCGTTGTCCCGAACCACCTTAAAAGCCGTGTGTCGTGTGTGATTGCCTGTGTGATTGTCATTTCTTCTATCTCCCTTCACATGTACATTATATAGGTTTTTAATTCACTACACTGTCACACACTGCTACCTTCGTTATCCGTGTTGAGCGTAATTCTCTTGATTGTTGCATTAACTCTCCGTGTGAGATCGGAAAGTTTGAGAGAACATTGTAATCTCACTTGAGTTTTAGTTAATCATTGTAGTTAATTTTACTTCAGTTGTAATTGGGTTAGAAAGATTTTAAAATCCGCCATCTCGGCAAGGGGACAATTCAACCCCCCTTCTTGTCCGCCATCTCTCTGGGCCAACAATTGGTATCTGAGCACAGTCTCTAATTTTTTAACGGACATCACGGTCTAGGAGTAAAGATCGTTTTCATGATGGCTAGCTTGAATTCTATTCCTATTTACAATGGTTTTGATTATGCTTCTTGGATAGGAAAGTTTTATGTTTGGATTTGTGGTTTTGATCCGAAACTCATGAAATTAATCTCTCATGGTCCACATGTATTACCCAAAAATGAATTAAGGTGGACTGATGAACATAGGAAGATGAATTTGGATAATCTATTTGCCTTGAATGTGCTTAAGGCTGCCTTGGACACTAATCAATTTCCATTTGTTTTGTCTTGTAGGATAGCCAAAGAAATTTGGGACGGGTTGAGCGAAGCCCAAAAAGGAAGCTCCAACGACAGTGACTGTCTAGTGGCAAACAAAGAAAATGAATGCCAAAACGAGGAAACCTCCAAGGTAAATTCTAACTCCGATTCTGAAGATGATGATGAGTTGAGCTATGATGAATTGTTAAATGCCTATGATGAACTGTTTGATAGATATAAGGTATTAAAATCTGAATATAAAAGATTGAAAAAGAAACATGACAACTCTTCATGTGGGAAATATATTGAGCTTGAAAAACTAGTTGAATCTCACTTGCTTGTTGAAGAAGAACTCAAAGAAATGATTGAAAATCTTAGATCTAAAAATAAATCATTATTGGATAAAAGTTCAGAATTTCAACACATTGAGAAAGATAATGAGAAGCTGAAGGAACTTAGAAAGGAAATAGAAAGCTTCAGAAATTTGAATGACAAATTTGAAAACCATGAAACAATGGATAGAATGGTTGGTGAAAATGTCAGTTTTCAAAAGAATGAACTTGAACATACCTCCATGTCTGGAAATTCATTTGAAAAACTTGCTGAAGAGATTCAGAAATTGAAAGATCAAAATAGTTTATTGATTGATAAACTCCATATGTTTGAAAATGGAAAACATGTTGTTGATAATCTTGAAAACTCTCATGCTCTAGAATAGGATGTAGCAAGTTACAAAACTGTTAACTTCTTGCTAAATGAGAAAATTATGTCATGTGAAGAACAACTTCCTAATTGTGAATTGCATATTTCATCATTGCAAAATGAAATCAAAACTTTAAATGAATCACTGTCTTTGTGTGATAAATAAAATGAGAAACAAAAAAATGTAAGTGATCAATCTTGTATGCATGAAAAACTCTCAACTGTTAAACATGTTCATGCACCAAGAAAAAGAAGGAATGTCTTTTGTGACTATTGTGACAAATTTGGCCACAAAATGTATGATTGCTTTCTGATGAAAATTGATGATGATGAAGCATGAAAGTCAAGGTTGATAAATGTTGATGGTCCCAAAAATCATGACAAATTCATAGAAAGGAACCACAACATGCATTGCTTCTACTATGGCTTAAATGGCCATGTTTTTGAAAATTGCTTCACTAAGAAAAGTGATGATGAGTGGTCCATGAAGAGAAACTTCTCTTGTCACTATTGTGGTCAAGTTGGACACATGATGGATAATTACTCCTTGTTGAAATATGATGAAAGGTGGTCCATGAGAAGAAAATCTTCTCACTATTTTTATTGTGGCCTGAATAGACATTCAATGGATGATTGTGCCATAATGAGGGCTGATGATGAATGGTATGAAAGGAAAAATAAAAAGAATACATTTGGTCATGTTAGAACTAACCCCTCGGGACCCAAGATGGCTTGGGTACCCAAATCTCCAAAATGAGACTCTGTTTTGTAGGGGCGCCTTGAGATCAAGGATTGGTAACAAATGAAGGGATCTCAAGGTGAGAAAGAAAAATTGTTTGGAGTTGAAATTCATTTTGCATAGACTTAATTTCAATGATCAACAAAGGTAAAAATTTGTGTTTTGAACTATTTCACATCGTGTGAATAAGTCTGGTTCTTGAATGCTCTTCTTTGGACATACATAACTGATTTTCATACACACCTCTTGTCTTGCAAATAATGATTCATCATTGAATACCCTAGTCTGTGCATAGAGTCTTTTACTCTTTTGCTTGCTTACTTCTTGCAAATGTAAGTTTAGGTTTGAAAGCTTTGGTCTGTGGATAGAATCTTTTACTCTTTTAATCACATCTTACAAATAATGGTTCACTTTTACGAATTCACTTTACATATTTAGTTGCATTATACTCATTGCACATATCATACACATCTTTGCATACTTGTGAATAGGAATAATTTTTCAATCATCCTTTCAAGGTACATGCATATACTTGCATATACTTCATACTTCTGTACTTGAATGCCATGATTATTCGGTATATAAAAAGGTGTTAGTGGAAGGTTGGATTATGTTCAGCCGGAAGCTTTCACTACGCATGAGGTGGTCTTCAGAATTACGTTCTCCGCCAAGTACCAATAATCAACTTGCTTGAAAATTTCAGTTCAGTACTTATTTGAATGTATATAATATACAACCACTTTTTGACTCCTTCTATGACTCATCCCTTGCTAAATGAAATTGCATTGATTTAGACATATTTGTTACATAGCATATATTAAGAGGGAGATTTTTTATAACCGTGCATACATTTAGGGGGAGACATTACTGTGTTGAGATTAATTCATCTTTTACATTCAATACAACCACCGACACAAAATGTACCTTTTTGAGATAATGATTCAATCTAATAAGGATTACTATTTTCTACTCTACACTTTTGAGGACTATTGATTCTCTACATAGATATCACATGTCTCGTGAGGAAAAAGCTATTTACCCCTTCAAAAATTTGTATAAGTGGAACGTGGATCCGAGTAGTCGGGAATCCCCCCTGAAAGAAAAGAGGAAACTCCCGTCGAAAGGAGAAACTAATCCATATCAAAATAAGTGTGATTTGCCACCGAGTAGTCGGGAAGTGTCCCTGAGACAAAGGATACAACTCGCGTTGAAAAGTGTCTCATCCACATCATAAAAAGTGACGAAACTAAGTAACCGGGAATTACCCCTGAAACAAAGGGCATGACTCGTGTCAAAAGGTTAGTCACACTATTTTCTAGTAATTAAAAATTGGGGTCATACGTAGCTACCAATATTCAAGCATTGTGTATGAAAGTGTATGGATGATAAGTTCTTTTCAGTATTCTTTATAAAATCTGAATTTCCATATTGACTTAAACTTCATTGCTAAATCCTCACATATGCACCATGGGTTTGATTGTTTGAATGTCCTTTATGAATCAGTAGTCTTTCATAGTTAATGTAGTACTTTATTTATGTAAGCACGACCTTCTTAGTATTATACATGAACTTCATGTTCAACGATCAATTGCATTATCTTTACACCCGTCTCGAAGGGACTTGCATGAGTCTATATTTATTTATGCATGCTTGAGTGCCTGACTGCTCAATCCGTTTGATCATATCATACTTAAGTCCATAATCTACATCTATAGACTATACTTGTAAATAACATGTTAAATAACCCATTGTCGGTTGGTTTTTGGTACTTGACAATTTGGAGAAAATAACGTGCTTTTTAGCACTATACATTTTGTGCATACTTAGTTTTCAGGTTTTGTATATAGCTTCCTTATACTACTTGTGCATATTTAGTCATACATATACCAAAAATTTACAAAAATTGAGCCTTTGCATTTATTTCACACATCTCCTGATTGCACATCAAATTCCAAACTTTTGCTTGCTTCTTAGTTTATACACCTTCCCTTCATCGGAGGTTAATTGCTGGGTTCAAGCGCGCATGTCTCATTCATTTTTCCAATCTTCACTGTTGCCTCCTGTCCCCCATTTTTTGATAATGCCAAAGGGGGAGAGAAATTTGAATAGCCATAATATATTGTCATCATCAAAAAGGGGGAGATTGTTGGGTTCCGTGTGTCCTCTCGTTGTCTTTGATAATAGTTTTGATGACTCTAATATATTATGTGTTTTATGTCTAATGGCATCTTCATGATAAACAAGCTAACATGATGATATCTTATTTTACAGGTTGAATTTCAATGGTCCTTCATGAATACAACTCTGATGTTGCCTCATGCATGTTGGGCATGAGACTTTGGAACTAACTTGTGAAAGTATTATGTTTTGGTAGCTCTGGATTATTGGTGCTTCCTTGCATATCCTATATGGGTTTTTAATGAACTGACATAAATGCTTGACATTGTGAGTTTTATGTTGAGAAGGTTCAGTTTTCTCTGCACTGAACTTGTAATCCATGTGGATCTTAATGATATGATTTTTCATGCTATTTTGAATGGACTTAAACTCCTGAATCTATAATGCTCTCAGATTATTGGATAAATAGACTGAAGTTGAATTACCTACATTGGACTGCTAAGGTAGTTTTTATGGTCTCCCTGGGATGGGTCGACCCCCGATTTTTTGAGCATTGCTTTCTATTTTGGACTGATCCTGAATGTCCTGAACTGTATTGTTTTTATCTGCCTTGGACTGAAATTTAATATTGCTAAATTGGATTTCATTGCGGTGAACTTTCAATGTCAGGACTGAACTTGAAATTGTGAGATTGAACAATGAATTCAAGAGTCGCTTGCATTTAGTGTGTAACATGACTAAATTAAGTTTTGACTTTAGGTTTTAGATTAAATTAATGATTTGAATTGTAAATGGCGGTTCATGTATGTTGACTGTGTAGATTCTACTCATATTGAGTTGGACTGAATTTGCAAATTCATGTGTGAATTGATAGGATATCAAAGTGGTTAAGGTTGAAGGAGTTATGCATATGTCATATGGGAAGGTAATCATTCTTGTCGATTGCATTGACCGAAAACTAAATCTGTGTTTTATACAAAGTGCAGGTTCATATGTTCTCAACTAATTGGGTGGATGGTATGTTTCTACACTTGCATTTTGTCCTTTTTGTTTCAATGGATCTTGATGAGCTTTTGTTTGTTGAAATCCATGATCAAATAACTGTCAATGAATCTCACATGAATGAAGGTAAACTACTCAGGAATGCTCATACAAACATGAAATGGTCGTGTACTCATGCTTTGTGTTCAGGCTATATTTTCTGAGTGATAGGGAGTTGATATTGGAGCTTTTCATGGATATAATTCAAGGAGTGGTTTGAAATTTAACATGCTTGTCGCTTTCATTGGTTTTTGTTGAAATGTGGCTTAATTCATGCCTATACCATATTTCAATACATGGTTATTTATTTTTAATGTTTCGGAGTAGTTTTGTAAGTTTTCATTTGAGTTTTATTGAGTTTTCACTTATGTCAGTAAAAGTGTCGACTCATGGAGTCGACACTTATTTCACGGTATGCTGTTTGCATTGATTTCTGATATGCTGACAAAAAGTGTCGACTCTGTGGGTCGACACTTTTGTCCTGGTTTGCTTTGTTTTGTTGAAAACAGAACACGTTGGAAAAAGTGTCGACCCAGTGAGTCGACACTTTTGCCTCGTGTCCTGATTTCTTCATCGGGACAAAATCTGCTGAGAAAAGTGTCGACCCCAAGGGTCGACACTTTCTCTGCTACGTTCGGAACGGGTTTTTCCGGATTGGATTCGAAATGCCCATTTCTAGATCCGATGACCATGGCTTTTTACCCTATTGGGCTTAGGGCTTCACCACATGTCTTAGCTGTGGTTTAGAAGGATTTTATGGAGGCTATTGTGGTCTTTTTGTTGGACTCTTGCTTGGCTATATAAAACCTATGATCTCCATCGAAGGACCCCAAGGAGGGCTAATACGTTTCTTTCTTACGCAGGTGAAAGAGAGAGAGGAGCTGGAGAGGGCTTTCAAGCTATATTTGATCTCTTCCCGTCGAGATTTAAAGGCTGTTGATGAAGAGAGTTGCAAGCGAAACGAAGCAATGAATCTGAAGACGTCTTCATCGCGAGCAACGGCTCACATCAACCTGGATATCTAAGGAGTCTACAAAAGGGAAAACTTCTATATCTATCCCTTAATCATTTGAGATATTTGCCATGCTCTATCTTTAATCAGTTGTGCCCCTGTGGTTTTGATGATAGCAAACACTATAAGTCACACTGTGTTTGTATGAAAGACTGAATGAGCATGATTGAATGAGCATCTGGTTTTTGCATGTTATATTGCGTACAACTTCATCAGGGTGCAAGGCATTTCATCGTACAGTTCAAGGTCAATGCATTCACTTACGTTCAACACATTATGTCGATGCATTCTCATGGTTCAGCAGGCTAAGTCAATGCTCTTCGGTGTTTAAAGTCTGTGCAGGGTCATTTGTCTAAAGCGAAAGTTCGTGCACATCTTAGTTATACTGCACAGCAAAGTCGGTGCAATGCCACTGTTCATGAGCATTTAGGTCTGTGCATCTTTGTTCCGTGCACACCTCAGTAGAAATCGGTGTAACATTTTGGTAAGCATGCATCATATAGTCAGCACACTCGTTGCCTCCGTGCATAACTGAGTTGGTGCAAGCCTTGTCTTGCATTACATGTAGGTTTGTGCATCATTTAGTCCATGCACTCTCCTTAGGCTACTCAGTGCAAGCTTGCTTAGACTGCCTATCTTACCTCGGTGCAGGTTATGTTTTGCACGCACCAAGTAAGTGCATGTCTATGCTTAGATCATATTGAGTCAATGAATGATTGCATGATGCATATTGTGAGTTGATACATGTCCTGACTTGCTGTCGATGCAACATTAGTATTGCTCGCTAACTAGGTCGGTGCAAGACTAAGCTACGGTGTTTAGAGTCGATGCATTCCTAGCAATGTGCAAGCTTGAACTCGGTGCACGGTGCACTTAGTGCATTCGAGTCAGTGCAAGCTAAGATTTTCATATTAATGAACTTCAAAGTCGAAGCATCCCTTTTCTGCACGAGCAAGTCAAAGTAATGTCTTTGTCAGCACGACTGCTCTAGCAAATTAGTGCAATGCCTTCGCCTGCACGACGCAGTCGGTGCAATGTCTGGTTTCGAGAGAACAAGCTTGGTGCAACGTGTGAAGCAACTCGGTGCAAACTCTCCTCAGGATAGCAAACTAAGTCGGTGCATCCATATGGAACTTAAGCACGCAGGTGATCAATTGAGGAAAACCATGGTTGGAGCATCTTATGTGCACCTGAGTACCTTACTTACGAGGATCAGAAGAACAGGCGCACGTGATATAAGCAGAACAATCAAATGGCACTTGATCCAAGGCTGATCATTATTCTAAGAAGCTGCCACGTGGATAGCTAAACGATGGAGATTCTGACACGTGGCTGAAAGATTCCTGAATCTTTCTGGCTGGAACGTTCTCTCCACACGTCTATGGTGTGAGCTAGTGGGCCCCAGACTGAAGCCTTATATAAGACCTTTCTTCTGCGCAAAGAAAAAAATGCTGAACAGAAGACATCTGCGCGCAGCCAGAGAGAAGAGTAAGAGAGCCAGCAGAAGAAGAAGAAAGAGAGAGCAGAAGAGAAAGAGAGAGAGAGAGAGAGAGAGAGCCCGTGGAGAAGGTTGAAGTTTCCTGAAGATTTATCCTACTGGACCTTAGATCAAATCCAGGCCAGTCAGCTCCTGCGTGAGTTATCTATTTTGCAATTTCCTCAGCTTTTAGTTGCTGTGATTTTCGATTGTTTGTTTTCCTTTTCATCTTTCTTCAAGCTGTTAGTCAACAGAGCAAGCTATGTCGCTCAGCGGTAGCAGAGGATTGGTTCCTCTTGACGGCCAGGCTGTATTGCCCAGCAGACGGTGAAGCAGTAATGCCCAGTGGTCAAGCTGTTAGTCAACGGTCGGCTAAGCTGTAAGGCCGAGCGTAAGGTGTTAGTCAGCAGTTTATAGGCAAGCTGTGACGCCCAGCGGTTTCAAGCAGTTTAGAAACAGTAAGCCACACTCTGGTTAGAGTGTTGGGTGGACGTAGGTCTGTGGACCGAACCACCTAAAAATCATATTGCTTTGTGGGTTGCTTTGCATACATCTTCCATATCTTCTTTCCCCACTTCTCAGGTTGCTTGGGCAATCCATTTTAGTATATGTGATTTCTGCTTGAATTCGTTTCAACTGACAAGTGTATGATAGAATGTTTAGTAGAAGCATTTGCTTCTTAGTGTTTCTCATGGCAATTGCTCTTGTGAGTTAAGCTGTCGGATTTCTGAGTGAGAAAGCTTATAGTCCCATGAGACTACATTGAATCAAGGCAAAAGTTTAATTCCGCAATAGAATTTATCGGGGATTCATTCACCCCCCCTCTGAATCCGTGCCTTGCACCCTAACAAGTGGTATCAGAGCAGGTTGCCGTGCTTTGGATCCAACGATCCGCAGCTGATCCTGCAACTTTTGTGGTGCATTTAAGAGTGGGTCTCTTGTGTTCGGTGTTTTGTTTCACTAATTTAGTGCCTCGCTTTGCTCAACTGATTACGGTGCATTTATCATCTCTCGATGGCTCATTCCCCAATATTCAGAGGTAATGATTTTGATCCTTTGTTAGAGAACTTCCATCAGTATGTAAAATCAACAGATCCTGACCTTTGGAAGGTGATAACTCACGGTCCACATAAATTATCAAGGGATAAATCTACATGGACTGATAAGGATAGATTGAAAGACTCTGTCAACTCTAGAGCATTAGATTTAATGAAAGCATCACTTGACAGAGCTCTAATTTCATGTGTTTCTTCCTGTAGGTCTGCCAAGGAGATTTTGGAGAAACTGAAGCTTACCAGGAATCGCAACACATGTCTGATGGTTGACGATGATGGACAGCAAGAAGAAAATGAAGAAGAAGACGAAGATGAGGTACCTTCTGAATTTGATTATTACACTGTGGATGATTGGATTGGAGCATACAATGATTTGCTTGGTTCTTGCGAACTGTTGAAAAAATGAAATAAATATCTGAAAAAAAAGTTAAATAATCATGCGAATGCTAATTCTTGAGGTGAGGACATGGAAATCCTAAAAATAGAAAATGACATATTTAGAAGACAACTAAAGGAGTTTGATTCTGTTACCTCAGATCTAGATCATTTGAAATCTGAAAAAGAAACACGTATGAAACAAATTGGTTTACACAAAAAGGAAAATCAAGAGATTATTTGTGAAATTTCTGAACTAAAGGAAAGACTTAGCTTGATTGATGATGATCGGGGTCATAACAATAATATAGTTCAGAATGAGAAACTGGTAAAAGATTTAGAGTGTGTTAGTTCTGAATTGGAATATTTGAAATTTGAGAATGAAAAACTCAAAAAATAGTCTAAGGAATCTGAACACAAATCAATGAATCTTGAAAGTGAAAATGGATTGATTTCTAAAAAACTGGAGGCTGATAGAGTAATAAATTTAGAGCTTCAGAAAAATCTCGACAAACTTCAATCTGAAAAATAACAAGAAATGTTTTATGAATGTTAGTTTTCTTTAGATGATTGGGTGGTTGGTGATGAACTCCAGGAGCAAAATAGTAAACTGAAAGGGGAAATTAACAAGCTGAAACACCTAAACTCAGCTATGTCTGAGAGGCTAATCACTTTAGAAAAAGGGAAGAGTGTAAGCCTGGTGAGCTCTAGTGAGTTGCTGAATGCTGAACAAGAAATTGCTAGCCTAAGGACCATCAATCAGATGTTAAACGAAAAGGCTATGTACTATGAAGATAAAATTGCTAACTATGAGCTCCATGTTTCCAAACTGCAATCTGAGATTTCAAGTTTGAATGAATCTTTAGCTAAATATGTGAGTGGAAGGGATAATTTGGATAAGCTCCTTGGTAGCAAAATTAATTTCCAACGTGAGGGTCTGGGTTTTAACCCAGCTAATGAAAAGGGCTTTAACAGTAAGATTCACACTACATTTGTGTGTAGTTCTGAGCCAACTAGCACATCTAGTGTACCTATCTTCGAATTCAGTGCTCAGAAAAATCAAAAATCCACAGTCAGTCCCAAATCTACAAAATAAATTCAGAAACTGAAAAAGAATGAAAATATACAGAAAAAGAACAAAAGCACTCATGTTGATACAAAGAATGCTGCACACAAGTCACATGATCTCTCACACACTCATACTAAAAAGGGATCATGTCATTATTGTGGAATATTCGGTCATATGATGCACAACTGCTATATCCTGAAATCTGATGAATTGAATGCTCATAATAGAATGAAGAAAATTGAAAATTCAGGAAATACACATATGCATTTTATTAAAAGCTCACCTCAGAATCAGTTTGCCCAGAAGAGGCAACTCAAATGTTCCCATTGTGAACGATCTGGTCATGCAAAGCATGATTGCTGGTTCTTGAAGAGGAATGAGTTCAAGGCTCCAAGGAGAACCACTGTTCCAAGGAGTCCTCATTGCCATTTATCTGACAAGTCTGGTCATATGGCTACTGAATTCTGGTCAGGTTGTCATAGAAGAAACTCTTCTGCTTGCTCTCACTGTGGAAAGCATGGCCACACAGTCAAGGAATGTTGGCATGTTCAAGGCAAAAAATTCAACTCTAAACATGTCAACCTTTCTACAAAAGGAAATGCTTTTGGTAGAAATAATTTTGCTTTTAAGGAAAAATCTCTTGCATGTTTTGAATGTGGAAGGTCAGGCCACCGAGCCTCTGACTGCTGGATGACAGGTTATGGAAAACAATATGTTCATGCTAATAACGGAAATTTCCATCATAATGCACAAGAATTCCATGCTAATAATTGTGTGCATAACAAGAAATCAAAGCATGTATTTTTCTGTCACTATTGTGGGCAATCTGGGCACTCCATGAATGACTATCGTTTGATGATATTTGATGACTCAAAAGCCCAAGGACTGTGGAAAGCATCCATCAAAGGTGCTATTAACCATGCAGGACCCAAGACTGTTTGGGTACCTGCCCATGCCAAATAGTGTGCTAACTTGCAGGCGTGCCTTGGAATGGAATAAAGGGGTTAATAAACTAAGGCACTCAAACATTGGGAACCCCAGGATTGCACTCTTCAGGTTAGTTCTGAGAACCTGTTTTAAATTTTGTCGTCTGAAATGGTGTGTTTTAGATAGTCGCATATCATGCTAATCTGTCTATGCTTAATTAAAATTACTCCAAAAATCTGAAATGGACTTGGAGTTTATGGTATATCAAATGGTAAGCTACTAAACGGCAGGTGAAATCTGTCTAGAGGTTCTTACTATGTGTGAGATGGTCCTTAAGACCAAGTTCTCCGCCTAGTACCATGGGTCATATTGCTTAATAGGGCAGTCTGAATGAGCATGAGTCACAAAATCATATGTTCAGCCTTCACTTCAAACATTGCATAATGTCAAGGGGAGTCTGTCTAGCTCTTGCATGTCTTCATGCCACATGTGTCTTGCAAAGTCACTGAAAATCTGATAGGACTACATATACCCCCGATGCATCCATAAGCATAGTTCATGACTTCCCGTACATAAAGTCCCATGCATTGTCTTCATGACATATATAATGATTCAATGCATTTAGTTAGGGGGAGTCAATGCATTGCATACATGTTGTCAAATGCATACACTTATGTCAGAAATTCATTGCACATCACTCATATTGAAAATAACAAGATTGCGTTCATTAAGGAGGAGTATATAACAAGATTGTGTTCTGCTGGCTATTCATCTAGTTTCTTGTTATTTCAGTCAGTCAACTAAAGCTCCCATCCTCATTTTGAGATCATCCATTTCACATATCTGAACTTGACTCTGATCTGATTTTGAATCTTTTCAGCTGGTCTTTCTTGAGTAAATCTGTCTGATGGACCTCTGAATATCTATGATTCTCTATGATATATTCTTTGCTGCACCTATTAATTGTCCTGATTGAAAGTGTCGACACAGTGAGTCGACATCATCTTGGAATTGCTTTGTCAATTGTCGACACCTTCATTGTTGTGCTCATCTTTGTTACATGCTTGAAACTCTTGTGCAGTTCACAACTTTAATGCTGCTGAATCTCATTGAAAATTCAAAAAATTGAGAAGAGTTCAATTCATATACCTTGATCATAAATCAGAAAATCAATTCATTAAAGAATCTTCTATTATAAAGATTTATGAATGGCTAAAAGATCAGATTGGTTTAAGTCTAATGTATTCATTGAGCTTGGATATGAATATCTTGAAAGTATCTAAGTCAACTTTAATAAACTTTAACCAACTATTTCATGTTGAATCTTGTAAAATCTTTTGAAATCTAAAAATGTTAAAATCATGGCTTTATTTAGTTGAATTATATGAAATCAGTATTGTTTTTTTTTTAAACATCTGATGAATCTGAAATGTTCCTAAGGATAAATTCTATCAGAGCAATGATTTTGGTCACTGAGAAACCATGTCCATTGACCATGAAGTCTAGAAGACTGTGTCATGAAGTGCCATAATTAACTCTGCTAAATAAAATTCATTAAAAATCCAGGCAGAGCAATGGCTTGAATACTGAGAAATATACTTCACTTATCAATGAAATAAGTGAAGTATGTCATGAGGTGTCAATACTATCTCTGAAGCATGACAGTTAGTCATACTAAGTACTTAGGGATACTAGCGTCCAAACAACGTGTATCCTCTAGTCACAAGGTGTGTACTGAACTTAATTGCACCTGGTAAACTTGCTATGAAATCTTGTACTATGCATAAAGAAAAATCTGAAATTATTTGAAGAAGTATGGCTGATCCTCAGGAACCAAATTTGAATTCTTTCACGTTGTTTAACCTCAATACTAATGATTGTAATTTCTAAAGAAGTCATTGAAATTGACTGAGTAAGATGAAGGGAGGTTAATCAAGATATAAATATGAAGGCTTGGTTCACTTTTATTAAACATTGATGTTCAGATATGAGTACAACATTTTATAGACAAACTGTGTATACATCATATTTAAACCATGATGTTCAAATAAAAATTCATAAGCCCCTATAATGGAAGAGTCTGAACCGAGTTTATTCAGATTTATGAAATAAGTATCTTATTGAAAATCTTCTATTTCTTTGAAAGATCCTGTATTCTGCATGCTGCCATGTCATCCTTCCTGAATGTCTTCTTGACATATCCCTCACCTTACACTCTTGAAAGCCTTGCTTCATTCAGATCAGGGAGCATTGGATTGTTTTTAAAGAAGAGGTTAGGTCTTGTCTAGACTGCACTTATTGCTTTTTAAAGGGGGAGGTTTGTATGTAATCTTGTCAAAGGGGGAGATTAGATTGATTAGTTCTTGTCTCGTCTGCATCATGTAAGCATCAGGTTCTCCATGAATTGCATTCATTATTCATAAGGATAGAATACATCTGAAACATAGACTTGATTGGTGCTTAATTGTTTAACTGCCTCTGTGTTTTCTATGCCTTAATGATTTTGCCAAAGGAGAAGATTTTAATTCAATCATATCATGTATGTCTGTAACTCTCGTCTCAAACTAGTTCCTTTTTTGATGAAGTCAAAGGGGGAGAATAGTTTGACTTGAGCCAGTGTGACTCATAGTGGTGTTGCCATCATCAAAAAGGGGGAAATTATTATGCCCCTGTGATTTTGATGATAGCAAACACTATAAGTCACACTGTGTTTTTATGAAAGACTGAATGAGCATGATTGAATGAGCATCTGGTTTTTGCATGTTATATTGCGTACAACTTCATCAGGGTGCATGGCATTTCATTGTACAGTTCAAGGTCAATGCATTCACTTACGTTCAGCACATTATGTCGATGCATTCTCATGGTTCAACAGGCTAAGTCAATGCTCTTCAGTGTTTAAAGTCTGTGCAGGGTCATTTGTCTAAAGCCAAAGTTCGTGCACATCTTAGTTAGACTACACAGCAACGTCGGTGCAATGCCACTGTTCATGAGCATTTAGGACTGTGCATCTTAGTCCGTGCACACCTCAGTAGAAGTCGGTGTAACATTTTGGTAAGCATGCATCATATAGTCAGCACACTCGTTGCCTCAATGCATCACTGAGTTGGTGCAAGCCTTGTCTTGCATTACATGTAGGTCTGTGTATCATTTAGTCCATGCACTCTCCTTAGGGTACTCAGTGCAAGCTTGCTTAGACTGCCTATCTTACCTCGATGCAGGTTATGTTCTGCACGCACCAAGTAAGTGCATGTCTATGCTTAGATCATATTGAGTCAATGCATGATTGCATGATGCATATTGTGAGTTGATACATGTCCTGACTTGCTGTCGATGCAACATTAGTATTGCTCGCTAACTAGGTCGGTCAAGACTAAGCTACGGTGTTTAGAGTCGGTACATTCCTAGCAATGTGCAATCTTGAAGTTGGTGCAAGGTGCACTTCGTGCATTCGAGTCAGTGCAAACTAAGATTTTCATATGAATGAACTTCAAAGTCGAAGCATCCCTTTTCTGCACAAGCAAGTCAAAGCAATGTCTTTGTCAGCACGACTGCTCTAGCAAGTCGGTGCAATGCCTTCGCTTGCACGACCCAGTCGGTGCAATGTCTGGTTTCGAGAGAACAGGCTTGGTGCAACATGTGAAGCAACTCGGTGCAAACTCTCCTCAGGATAGCAAACTAAGTCGGTGCATCCATATAGAACTTAAGCACGCAGGTGATCAATTGAGGAAAACCATGGTTCGAGCATCTTATGTGCACCTGAGTACCTTACTTACGAGGATAAGAAGAACATGAGCACGTGATATAAGCAGAATAATCAAATGGCACTTGATCCAAGGCTGATCATTATTCTAAGAAGCTGCTACGTGGATAGCTAAACGATGGAGATTCTGACACGTGACTGAAAGATTCCTGAAGCTTCCTAGTGGGAACGTTCTCTCCACACGTCCAGGGTGTGAGCTAGTGGGCCCCAGACTGAAGCCTTATATAAGACATTTCTTCTGCGCAAAGAAAAAAATGCTGAACATAAGACATCTGTGCGCAGCCAGAGAGAAGAGTAAGAGAGCCAGCAGAAGAAGAAGAAAGAGAGAGCAGAAGAGAAAGAAAGAGAGAGAGAGAGAGCCCGTGGAGAAGGTTGAAGTTTTCTGAAGATTTATCCTACTGAACCTCGAATCAAATCCTGGCCAGTCAGCTCCTGCGTGAGGTATATCTATTTTGCAATTTCCTCAGCTTTCAGTTGCTGTGATTTTTGATTGTTTGTTTTCATTTATCTTTCTTCAAGCTGTTAATTAGCAGAGCAAGCTGTGTCGCTCAGCGGTAGCAGGGGATTGGTTCCTCTGGATGGCCAAGCAGTATTGCCCAGCAGACAGCGAAGCTGTAATGCCCAGCGGTCAAGCTGTTAGTCAGCGGTCGGCTAAGCTGTAAGGCCAAGCGCAGGCTGTTAGTCAGCGGTTTGTAGGCAAGCTGTGACGCCCAGCGGTTTCAAGCTGTTTAGCAGCAGTAAGCCACACTTTGGTTAGATTGTGGGGTGGACGTAGGTCTGTGGACTGAACCACCTAAAAATCCTATTGCTTTGTGGGTTGCTTTGCATACATCTTCCATATCTTCTTTCCCCACTTCTCAGGTTGCTTGGGCACTCCATTTTAGTATATGTGCTTTCTGCTTGAATTTGTTTCAACTGACAAGTGTATGATAGAACGTTTAGCAGATGCATTTCCTTCTTAGTGTTTCTCATGGCAATTGCTCTTGTGAGTTAAGCCGTCGGATTTCTGAGTGAGAAAGCTTGTAGTCCCATGAGACTACATTGAATCGAGGTAAAAGTTCAATTCCGTAATAGAATTTTATCGGGGATTCATTCACCCCCCCTCTGAATCCGTGCCTTGCACCCCAACATAATCTAGATGCACTTGAGATCCTACCTTGGTCCTTTGTTTATCAGTTTTGTGCTCCATATATTGCTACGATTTTCATCTTTTGGAATAGATAAAAGCTAATGTACTCCATCCTTTTGTAAGGGACTTTGTGAACAAGGAGGAGGTGCTGCGCACCTTGAAGAAAGAGAAAGACAAGGAGGATGCCATCAATAAGACTCGTTCCACTGTCTCACATTTTACCAGAGCAGCTCCTGTGGTTTCGGCCAGCTTCCACTTCGTGAACAAAAGCGTTCAGCGCACCCGTCTATGCTCTCTATGGGGTTCATTGAAGATTTGAGGGAGAATCTTTAGTCATTCATTTCTTCTCTCCTCATTTGATCATAGATATATCTTGTTGTGTTTATTGAATATCCTTTGTGCCATGCTAAACTTGATACATCATTGTGTGTGGGCGGAGCTGTGTCTCCACGTGGTCTAAGTGTCTGGGGTGTGATCCCCGAACCTGTGTGTGTGTGTGTGCTGCGGTGGCAGCGTGTTGGGACTTGTCCCCGTGTGTGGACATTGTTGCGGAAGCAGCGTGTGTGGTTGGCGTTCGTCCCCGTGTTGCTACATTTTGTAGCGTGGAGTGAAGCCTCACCCAACCGGGTGAGGGGTGGACGTAGGGAGCCCGTCGTGGTCCCGAACCACCTTAAAAGCCTAGTGTCATGTGTGATTGCCTGTGTGATTATCATTTCATCTATCTCCCTTCACAGGTACATTATATAGGTTTTTAATTCACTACACTGTCATACACTACTACCTTTGTTATCCGTGTTGAGCGTAATTCTCTTGATTGTTGCGTTAACTCTCCGTGTGAGATCGGAAAGTTTGAGAGAACATTGTAATCTCACTTGAGTTTTAGTTAATCATTGTAGTTAATTTTACTTCAGTTGTAATTGGGTTAGAAAGATTTTAAAATCTGCGATCTCGGCAAGGGGACAATTCAACCCCCATTCTTGTCCGCCATCTCTCTGGTCCAACATGGCTGGAGTGTACCAGAGTGTGTATGCATCCCACTTTCGGTACCCTATCTCAAAGGGCCTATGCTGCGGCATGATGGAGGTGTTTTGTCCAGAGTACAACACCTTTTATAATGTAGAAGGGGAGACTTCCTTGGACTTATGAAGTTTACGTCAACTCTCCGGCCTACCAATTGATGGTGAGCCGTATGAGGAGGTCTGCTGGCCCGACCGGCTCAAAAACCGCACTGACGGTGAAGGCCGCTATTACATTGGATTTGCATATCGGTACCTCATGAAGGTGTACCATACACTGTGGCTATCCATTCATGACACTGCAGAGTCTTCTTTGTCCCGTTCACGCAAAGAGCGGAGGCGAGTGTGCCTGGGCTTATGGCTGGAATATTTCTTCAAAGGAGAGCCAAAGTACAAAGACTTTCCTTCTGTCGGAATGGCTCCGAATAGACTGAAGATGCGGTCTCGCCGGAAGACTCACTTATCTACTTCTCTTCGCAGAGGGCGCCGAAGTGGCCCTAACACAGCGGGATTGGATCCCATCACTCATTGTGCGGCCTACTTGATGTATTGGTTGTGCATGTTTGCTATGCCACAAGGTGATGAGACAATTATTCATGCCGAAGCCATATATCCGGCGTGTTTGATGGCATGGGGCATGAAGTTGTCCCTTTGCCCTGCAGCACTATGTCTGATTTACAAGATGTTGGGAGACATCCACCACAGCCGTCTCCCAAGAACATTACGGACCCTCGGCCCTCTCCATTTCTTCAATGCCTGGGTGTGTTCACTATTTCTGGAGTTTGCTCCTAGGACACTACAGTCTCTAAACTTGTTTCCAAGAATGTTGGAGTTCGCCGATGCTGAGCCACATCAAGTGTCAGATCAGCTTTTCTCGATCAGGGGGCAATTGACAAAAGTGCCAATGAACGCTCCTGGAGTCTTGCATTTCTGGTGCTTAGCTACTCACTCAAGCCCGTTGGCGAATCGACTATGAGAATGTAAATTCAGAGAAGTTGAGCAGCATGTTCACCCTATCTCGAGCAAGCTCAGCACTAAGCCGTCACTAGAGCCAAAGCTGGTAGACTGGGTTTTGTCCATTAGACCCAGTGTGTTGGTATTTCGAAAGGGCATCAACACTTATTTAGAGCCCTATTACCCCTTTAGGTTCAACAGAAATTTCGGCTATGACCAACAGATCCCTCCATCTTCAGCATAGTTTCTGTTGGAGAGTCGATCAAGAGGAGGGTCTGCCGCTGTTGAAGAAGCCCGTACGTGGTGGGATTATTTCCATCGCCGTGAGGCTGCCTCTTTCTGGATGCCAGTTCCTGGGTGTTTTCCTCGGGTGACACCAGAATATATTAAATGGTGGAATGCTCGTACTAGCTTCTATTGGCTCTCTCGGAACGATTGTTGGGACATTGTCGAGTGCCGGTTATTGAGTTCCCAGCCTTCTGCTATGTTTGAAATTGATCCTCATCATCTGCGGAGGTTGAAGTCTCGCAAGGATGCTGAGGTACAGGGTTATTTAGCGGCATGGAAAGCTGCCAAACAGAGAAGTCCAAGCCACAGCCGGTGCTTCTAGAAATTAATAAAGACAGCTTTACGGAGACTCTTCGGGGCCTGTGTAAAGTTAGCAGTGAGAGGACATCTCTTCAATAGTTTCCGCTACCTGTGGAAGAGCCCATCACAGCCCCGGCCTCATGGCGTCCAGAGACTGATCGCCTATGTCCGTACAGGAGCTTTGTGAGGAAAGAAGATCGTGGACCCACCCTGTATAGCCAAACTTCTTGGCTTTTTATCTTGTTGCACATTCACGGCCTTTCTATCAGTGATAAGGCCGAGGCTATATTGGAGAGGCCTCTCTTCATTACCTTTAAATATGCCGATGGATGGTGATGCGGGACGGGACGCGAACCTGGGACTCTAGCTCGCGGACGTCCCTAAGCGAGGGAAATGCGTGGATTTGCGCAGTTGAGGAACCGACAAAGATCCTCGGGTATCGGCTTTTCCGCGTGCTCAGATCGAGTCACGGGACAGGTTCCACTCACTCACTCTTGCAACGGTGACAAAATTATATCGAGCTAAGTTCCTATGACTCATGCAGCAGCATATGAAAATATACGAGATAAGCAAAATGCCAAAGTAGGGAGCGGACACGATGTGAGCGACGTCACGCGGTTCGGGGTGCGGAGAGGACGCGGAGCGCGCGGGCTCCTTCTTTTTGTTTGCTGCAACACAGAAATAAGAGAAAAGAGAAGGGGCCACCACGGGAGATTGCTCCGGCGGGGCGAGCGGGACAAATGTGATATAGCAAGATATGGGGGTTAAACGGCCATAGCGGGAAGTGACTCGCCGCGACCTCGGGGGACGGGAATGGTGCAGAAATTAAATAGCAGGAATTGAAACGCCCATTGGGGAAGTGACTCGCCGCGGCCTCGAGAATATGAGCAGATAAGAAGATAGCAGAATATAAAGAGAATATAAAGAGCGGGAATTTAAACGGCCATTGGGGAAGTGACTCGCCGCGGCCTCGAGAATATGAATAGATAAGAATATGACAGGATATAAAGAGAATTTAAACGGCCATTGGGGAAGTGACTCGCCGCGGCCTCGAGAACATGAATAAATAAGAATATAACATATAAGAACGGGAATTTAAACGGCCATTGGGGAAGTGACTCGCCGCGGCCTCGAGCATATGAGCAGAATATAATAGAATATAAAGAGAATATAAGAACGGAAATTTAAACGGCCATTGGGGAAGTGACTCGCCGCGGCCTCAAGAACAAGATGTGATCGCCAGGGGCCGAAAGACCCCAAAATGAAGAGAGTGATCGCGCCTACCTCAAGAGCGGGAGATGGCGGGTTGCTTCTTCCTCCCCCTTCGGCCGGTCGACGGAGAGGGCTTTCCTTGGGTACCCTTACAAAACAACGACAAACAAGTAACGAGTGGATTAGAAAGATGAAGGTGTAGTATTCAAATCCTTGCGATAAAAATAACGAAATGATGGTAAGACACACACCTGGTTGGTGTTGTCTTTTAAACCCCTCTCGGACTCGAGTAGGAGGAAAATGAGATGATGGATGCAAGAAGTATATAAGAAGAGGCGCCCTTATGAAGGGGGATAGATGATGCGAGATGATGAATGCAAAAGAACTATGGAGAAAAAGGGGAAGAAAAGGCTTATTGGATGAGCCGAGGATGAAATCCGGCGGAGCTCCGGCAGCGTAGGGACGACGTGGAAGCGCGGTGGATGAAGACGACCTTCCTCTCGCGAGGGTGGGCACCCGAGAAGTCGGCAGAATCTCCACCTACAAAAGACCCCACAGGTTAGAAAATGACTCCGGTAGCCTCTGGGCTCCGGCAGCCTATCGGATCTCTTCGAAGCTCCTCTAGAACTGAGGGGGTGGGCCTCTATTTATAGGGCTCCGGAGGGTGGAGGCGTCCAGGACCCTGGACACCTCCATCAGGGCCGAACTAATATTTTATTCTATTTTTATTAATTTTTTTGGAATATTTTTATGGAGGCGTCCAGGGCCCCGGACGCCTCCAACAGGTCCACCGAAAACCGACGACGGCCGTACGCGATTTGGTACAACGCGTGATTTTGTGAGCGGCGCCTCGTGATTCAGAAATGGGCGCGTCCAGCTGGCTGGACGTCTCCATAATTTAGATTTTTTCACACACGACAAACCGTCGTTCGGTGGCCGGCGCCCGTGAGGGAGTTGATGGAGGCGTCCAGGATCTTGGACGCCTCCAAAAATATTTTTATTATTTTATTTTGTCTGTTTATGCCAAAGCTGACATTACATATTTTTTATAATTATTTTTATGGAGGCGTCCAGGGGCCTAGACGCCTCCATTAATTTATTATTTTTTATTTGGTTTTTGTCCTTTTATGCCAACTGGCATTTTACATTTTTTATATTTTGTTTTTATGGAGGCGTCCAGGGGCCTGGACGCCTCCATTAATTTATTATTTTTTTATTTATGTTTTGGGTTTGAAAAATAAATTAAAAGAATGGGGGCGTCCAGGGGCCTGGACGCCCCCATTAAGGCCCACCCGGGTCCTCGGTTTAGGCGTTGGCGGCCGCCCGGCAGACAGCCTTCCTGATTCCGAAACCTCCTAATACATCCGACTGGTGTTGATGCCGTCCGAATGTCGTGACGAGACGATTCCGTATGCCGAAAAAGGCAGAAGAAGACCCAAGAAAAGCAAGCACTCAAGCGATTCAAACATGCGTAAGCCATCGCGGGGCGTCGTATAGTAATATGAGACTTTCTCAGGAGACGTCAGGAATGGCGTGTCTACAGCTGCCCCGCCTTGGCGTCTGCTTTGCAAGGGAGCGACACGTAGTGGAATGGTATCGAAGTGGAGTGAAATGAAGTGGGAGTGGACTGATAAGTTGATGCCAAGGTGTGATGAGACACGCTTTTGACGTTACTGTTCGGAATCTTTCCTGAAGTTTCAATGAGGTGACCTTGAAGGAGGTCTTTCAAATTTTGACGATTGTTTGGACGGAGATCAAATAAGGGAGGGTGAGATGTGCGCTCAGGCACGAAAAAGAGACCAACTTCTCGGTGTGGAAGTACCTGGGTCATAAACCGGAGGTTTCACCTTTGGGGAGCGGTTACCAGCCAATGTGGAAGTGCTGCGGCCAAGGTGGGTCAAGCAAGGTAAAAAGGAATATCTGAGGGTCTGTCCAAACAAGGGTCTCCTTTGGAAGAGCAACGTAGGGCCGTTTCAAGGAAACTCAGTATTTCATTCGGAGTGGAATATCTCATATTTGTAGGAATTGAAGCACAACGGCCTTCGCAATCGAATCACTTGAATGATCTTCCGCAATAAATCAAAATCCTATATGAATGCATGCTGGGTTAAAATAAAAATTTAAAATAAACTAAAATAGAAAATAGCCAAGGATAATATTGTCAACTTGTTAAGAACGGGTCAGGATACCGATCCGGTGAGCCGACACTGGGCTGGGGCCCGTTTATCCGCGCACCAACTCACTGAATGGAACCGTCGTCCCCATGCTACCACAAGTTAACGGCCTATCCGTACAACCCAAATTCTTCCGGGATCATCACTGTTTTTGTTGAAGGGGAACTCAAATCCCAGATTTGTTCGGGTCGCAAGGTCTTTGACATGTTCTAGTAGCATAGGTATCGTATACTATGATGCATGACATGGTGGGACCAACCATTGAGAGGTGGGACAGGAGACAGGATAAAGACGTCCGTTAGTAAAACCTGCACAGACTAGCAAAGGTTAGCAACATCAGAAAGTAGCAGAATCACAGCAGAATCGCACCACAGTACAAAGGAGATCCAGACAAAATCTTGACAATGACCACTGATGTGACATGTTCCGTCCTGTAGCGATCTTCCCTTCCTATAAGAACTCCCCTTAGGCTAGTTCATTCAAATGCATCAAGGTGGGTTTTGGAAGCTCAGGAGAGGAAAGAGAGGAGAATCTAGAGATTTTCAGGATGGAAGGAGAGTCTTCTCACGTTATAAAGAGGAGCAGGCCTAGCAGCGAGATCAGGCGACTCTCCGACCTCGAGGGTCATTTGAGTGGGACGATCATGTCGCATATGGTAAGCTGATTCATTTCAAATTTCTCCACGTGAACCTTCTTCTTACTACCTTCCTTTCTTCTTCTTTCTTTTCTCTTCCACCCATATCCACTCTTCCCAGGCCCGAGGAAGTTTTCCAAACTGCCATGGCTTTCAAAGCTAACTTCCAACATCTCCATCGGCATGAGGGCCATACTCTCGAAGTGGCATCTGCAGGGGCTCCTTATTCACGCCAAACACTATGAGAAGATTCGTATGGACTGGGCGGCTATGGGCGCACTAGTGGAGATCTGGCATCCCCAGACCCATACTTTTATCTTCCCGACCTTCGAGGTGACCATCCTCCTCGAGGAGGTGGAACTTCTGCTCGGATTGAAGAAATTCAAGAGTGACGGGAAGGTGAAGGCTATGCGGATGCTGACACGGGTGACTTCCGAAAGCGTTCTTGGAAGCTTCATGCCGCCCGATGCAGCCAGAAAGGTCCGTACTCAAAAAAGGATCGATCTCCAAAAGCTTACGGAGTGGGTCATGGACGCCCTGAGAGGGTCACCAGACGATGACTATTTGGAGGGAATCATGAAAGGGTTCACCATTTATCTGGCGGGTGCTCTTTTGTTTCCTTATACCGACAACATGGTGGAGGAAGACCAACTGAGTGCTATCTGCGGGATCTGGCGTGGAAAAAGGGTGGGACCCGCTGTCCTCGCCTACCTGTATAGTGGCCTTACTGCCTCGAGCATGGGTAAGCCTCCTTTTGGTTGCGCACTTGTCCTGAATTGCTGGCTTGATTTGCACTTCAAATTCGACCACCGCGAGGGAATGCCAACTGCTTCGAAGCTCTTCCAACAAAGCCCTCTTCATCACATAGCCGACGTGTTAGGCTTCGGTGGTACTGTAGTGAACCGCGTTCCGTGGCTGAAGAAACGCGAAGACTGGCGGTCTCACTTCCGCACCGTGACACAAGGCTTCTTTACTTGCGCACCGGCATGTTTGATTTCGCTAGATCTTCTCATGAGGCCTTCTCCCGAAGTTGATCTTCAACTGATCGGTGCGACCGAGTTCATCCTTTATAATGCGCATCGGTGCTGCCTCCAGATTGGCATCCCACGCCATTCGTTCCCGCTACCGACTGGCATTGTTCCTTTGAAGAAGAGGGAGTTGGGCACTGAAGCGGATGCAAAGGAAGCGAAAGCTGTCAAAACTCCTTGGAAGACAAGTGTTGCGGGAAAGGCCTTAGCGCACGTGGGTGAAGAGTGTGAGCTGTGGAGGGCTTATGTAACTGAACTGGGGAGGTTAAGGTCTAAGGCGCCTAAGCCCCTGATGTAGCTCATTCTGCTTTTCTGATGGAATAAAACCTGGCATGGATGTTTTGGGACCCCCGTCCTCTTAATTATTATTATTTTTTGTGGTTTTTCTTTTTCTTTGTGTTTTTTCTTTTGTTTGGATCATACTCTTGTCTTTTTTACTTTTATTATATATTTTTTATTTTTATTTTTTTGAAATTTTTATTATGGGGGCGTCCAGGGGCCTGGACGCCCCTAATTTTTTATTTATAATTTTTTTCAATTTTTTTTGGTTTGGGGGCGTCCATGATCTTGGACGCCCCTATGTTTTATTTTTTTATTTTTTGGTTTTTTGATTTGGGGGCGTCCAGGGTCTTGGACGCCCCTATGTTTATTTTTATATTTTTTTGGTTTTTTTGTTTTGGGGGCGTCCAGGCGCCTGGACGCCCCAAATTTTTTGAATTTTGAAAAAAAAATAAAAAAAGTGGGGGCGTCCAGGCGCCTGGACGCCCCAAACAGGGTGGATTCTATATATATGGGGGGGGGCCTCCCCCCCTTTGCTCAATTACTGTTCATTCAAACCACCCAGTCAATCCAGACGACCCATTCTTCGTCCCAATGGAGCGAGGAGGATCGAGCCAGGGTCCAGAGAAGCGAAAACGACGGGCTCGTCGTCCGAGGAGGCTGAGGGATGATGCCGAGGGGGCTGCTACGGCGGAGGAGATTGCCGCGGGTGAGAAGGCTCTTCCTTTGGCCTTGGAGGCTGCAGTGGATGCTGGCGACGCGGCAGAGGACGAGCACGATCCGGTAAGCCCCTTAGACCTCCATTCTATTGGTTCACTGGGTTAAAAGGGCGGACGAGAGGCTGTGTGGCGAACGCCGGGTGTGAGGGAAGGAGGCGTCCAGGGGCCTGGACGCCTCCACATTTTCTTTTTTGTTCTTTTTTAATTTATTTATTTTCATAAATAATAAAAAAAGAATTAAAAAAAGGAGGCGTCCAGGGAATGGGACGCCTCCATGATAATATATATATATTTTTTTTGTTTTTGTTTTTGTTTTTGGGTTTTTATAAAATTAAAATAAAGAAAAAGTAATAGAGGCGTCCAAGGTGTTGGACGCCTCTAAAAAAACATAAATATTTTTTAAAAATAAAAATAAAATAAGATAAATAAGTAGTATATACAGTGTTATTGTTTATTACTATTCATAATGCTGATGTGTTCTTTTGTTGGTTTTGTGGTGTGCAGGGCGTGATGAAGGGCCGGATCAGCTGGTCCTTAGTGGTGGCAGCATACCGTGGGCTGCCAGACTTCCAGAGGGCGCGTGTGGACGCCATGGGCTTTGGAGCTTTCCTTAGGATCGAGCCCTTCCGGCTCGACCTTCCTCTTATCCAGGCATTGAGGGAGCGGTGGCACGCGCCGAGCCGAGCGTTTCTGATGCCCTGGGGGCACATGGTGCCGTCACTTGAGGACGTGGCTCGGATCACCGGGCTACGGGTGGACGGAGAGGCGGTGAGCGGGGTCACCTACCCTGACTACCGAGAGAGTGCCCTAGACCTGCTGTGGTTAGAGACGAGTGTGACTGACAGGGACAGCAGGGTAGTTGGCCGAGTGGAGATCATGGAGGCGCTCGGATTCGTTGACCCGCGCCAGCGGGTCAGCGAGACTGGAGCGGAGTTTCTGGCACGACTGGAGGGAGATGCCCGTGCAGCTTTCACTCAGGACCCGAGCGAGCGGGAGCTGGTGGATCTAGACCTCCGAAGGTTTCTTTTCTTCTTCTTGGGCCGCCTTCTGCTGGGGACGAAGGGGGATGGCATCCACTGCCGTTTCCTTGGGATCTTGGCGGATCTGGACAGAGTGGGACACTACGCGTGGGGAGCGGCTCTGCTTGCCCATTTGATTGCTGATCTCTCCCAGACTTCGGAGAAGGAGACGACAGTCAGCGGCTTCGCACCTTTTCTCCAGGTACATAATTTATTTATGCATTTTCACAGTTAAATATGTAATTATTGTACTAATGATGTATGATGAATGCAGGTGTGGAGCTATTACTATTTCCCGATGGGGAGGGCTAGGCATGGGAACAGGAGGGCCGTGCCTCTGGCGCGGCGGTGGAGGCCGGTCGTGGTTGCAGCACCCCACGGCTACCAGCTGGCGTCACTTCGTCGGGAGCTGAGCGAGTATCCCGAGGCCATGGTATGATGCGTATGGTTTTTTGTGTTTTCTTATGTGACTGAATGGCAACTAATATGATGTATGTATGGTGATGCAGGTGGTGTGGAGACCCTACCTGGGCATGGGCGACGCTGGCCAGCCTTGGGTTGTAGCGGGTCTTCCTCGTTTCAGGCGGGACGTGTGGGTCCATTGCCTGAACAAGATCGAGCCGCTTCGGCTGAGGCTGGTTATGAGGACGTTGGGGCTAGCCCAGGAGTGGGTTGATGTAGAAGAGCCGGCCCGCATCGGGCGGAAGACCAAGGGGAAGGCGAAGGTTGTGGACTGGCGTACGCGCTTCCCAGCACAGTACCAGGACTGGCAGCAGGGCGGGGGCCCAGTGGTGTCCCATGTACAGGACAATACTGATTACCTGAGACGGTACCGGGCTACGTACGGGGACCGCCTCTTCCTTGGTGGTATGGCAGGGGTAAGTGAAATGAAAATGCTTCACCCTTCTATATGTATATGCATGTGGCACTAACTTATGTGCAATGTAGGATGCTCGTGACAACATGATTGCTGACCTGCGGGCCCAGCTGGCAGACGCCAGGCGGCAGTTAGTGGCCATCCGACAGGAGTTGGAGATCCTGGTGAGTCTATGCAATGCATTTTTTTGTGACCTGGATTTTTGATGCTTAGCCTTTGACCGACGTTTGCCCCGTGTTTCAGCGGGCCCACCTGGCAGGGACAGCCGGGATGGCTGGTGGAGCGGGTTCCAGTTCGCGGGGCCCTCCTCCGGAGGTTTCTGCCCTCCAGGAGTAGCTGGCGTATGCGGTGGCTCGGGCTGAGGAGGCCGAGCGTGACCGCGAGGCTCGAGTGAGTGTTTGCCTGACCTCGACTCTCCTTCTGGCTGCTCTCCTTCTATCACTGTTCTCTCATGGTGTACGCGTTCTTTGACAGGTGGCCGAGATCCGAGATGCCCTGGCGGGTGCTGTTCGTGCCGAGCAGTAGCGCGACGCTCGGGTGGCGGAGCGTGACGCCCGGATTGCGGAGCGTGACGCCCGGATTGTGGAGCTGGAGGAGGAGCGTCGATGGGAGGCTGAGGAGCTCCCTCGTGACGTGCTGGATCTGTGGATCGCCCTCGACCTATCAAGGAGGGAGGCGATGAGGGAGAGAGAGGAGAGAGAGAGGGATAGGGAGAGCGTGGAGAGAGAGAGGGAGAGGGATAGGGAGGAGCGACAGCGGGATCAGACCGATAGGAGGGCTCTGGAGACCCAGCTGCTGGAGCTCCGATTGAGTCTTGGCATGGCGGAGGGGAGGCTTCGGGAGAGCGAGGAGCGGTACCAGAGGGCGAAGGAACGCGGGGCGCGACTTCGTCAGTCCGGTTCTTTTTCCATGGGCAGTTATCTGGTTTCTTCGACCGAGGAGCGTCATCGCGCCTTCGAGGCTGGAGTGCCACCGCAGGGCGAGGCGAGCACGGCTTCTCAGGGTTCGCAGAGGCCCCCTAGGGATCCCCGGCAGAGGAGGGAGGAGAGAGATGACCAGGAGTGTGATGGTGATAGTTAGAGAGTTGCTTGTACACGTCACCCTTCTCACTGTATGATGTACTTTCGGCTATTATATGAAATGAAAATGGTTTTTTTGTGTTGTGTGTACTTTTCTCTCTCCCACACTTTCTTCTTTGTACTGAGTTATCCTTCGAGGCACGTTCCACGAGACCTTGCCCTGAACAGCGTGGAACTACGCTTTGCACGGGGGGATTCTGTTTCCTTTCTCCCCCTTTTGGGCGCGTCCAGGCGCGAGGACGCGTCTTAATCCTTGAATTCAAATTTAAAGCGTCGGGTGGCCTTTCTTCTCCCGTGCCTTACCCGCAAACGAGCCCGCCTTCCGCCGAAACTCGCTTGCCCCTTTTTCATCTTCCTCCTCTTTTGATTGATGGAGTTCGGTGGGCCCGACCATGGTGAAGGTGGAGAGGGACGAGGAACTCCTCGCCCGAGGAGGGACACGCAAGAACATGGAACGACGTCCATGGAGGAGGAAGGGCCGATTTGGGGCCCCGAGGGATTCGAGGGGCCCGATGTCGCGGAGGGAGGTGAACACGGTCTGGTAGGTCCTCCGATCTCTTCCTCTTTTAATTCATTTTGAGTTTTGAAGCGAGCCGCGCGAGGGGAGAAAGGGTTCGGCGAGTGTTGCACTCAAATGATGGACGCGTCCTAGACAGGGGACGCGTTCTTTGTTATGATGCGAGTCCCTTCTTTCTTGGTGCAGGACATGGCGAGGACCCTGGGCCTGGCCGATGAGTGGGCGAGTGCGGACGAGCCGAGCCGCGTCAGGAGGGAGAGTCGCGGCAAGGTGAGGCTCGAGGACTGGCACGTACGTCTCCCTGGACAGCAAGGGAGTGTATTGGTGCAGGACAGCGCCGACTTCCTGCGGCGGCAGAGAGAGAGTTATGCGGGGCTTCCCCAAGCTGGGGACACACGTGGCATCGGCGGCTCGCGCGCCCAACTATCAGAGGCTAGGCGGCAGCTGGCCATCGCTCAGCATGAGCTATCGCTCCTGGTAAGTTACGTGCCGCACTTTTATCTTCAGATTTTGGAGTTTCACTGATGGCCGTTGTTTATTTTGTTCTAGCGTGCCTAGCAGACAGCGACGGCGGGGATGATTGGTGGTGCATCTTCCAGTTCCTCGGCCCCTTTTCTCGAGATTGCCTCCCTTCGGGAACAACTTGCCGGTGCGGTGGCCCGCGCGACCCGGGCGGAGGAGGAGCGTGATGCCTGGGTGGTGACTGTAGCGGAGCTGCGACATCGCGGTGAGGAGAGACCTTCTCCAGACATCCTGGAGTTAAGGGTTCTTCTGCAGATGATGAGGAGAGAGGCAGAGAGAGAGAAAGCTGAGAGAAGGTCTGAGCGACAGCGGGATCAGACCGAGAGGAGGGCTTTGGAGGCCCAAGTGAGGGAGCTCCAGCTGGGCCTTCAGGCCGCCGTGCAGAGACTAGGAGGGATGGAGACGCGCTACGAGAGAGCGCGAGAGTTCGGGGAGCGACTCCGCCAGTCCGGTCGCTTTGCCGCTAGTGGCTTCTTCGCCACGCCAGGGGAGGAGCAGCGAGTCACTGCTGCGGAACAGGCGCCAAGAGGCGAGGCAGGTGCTACTGCACGGGGATCCCGGAGACTTCTGAGGGACCCTCACCTCGGGGGAGAGGAGAGGGACGCCTAGAGGGACGAGCATGGAAATAATGGCAAGAGCTGGCGAGCTAGTGGACCCGCCACCTCTCTATGATTGTAGTGTTTGTGACAGCTTATGTAGAATTATGAATGGAATGATTTAATTTTCTGCTTCTTGTTTATTCTCTTGTGCGTTCCTTCTTCCCTACACTTCTTCTCCTTTGCACTGTTCCCATGTGATGGGTCTGCCGAGACTCCACCCCAAGCAGAGAATCGCGTCTTGTTGTGACCATTTTCCACGGGAATCTGCCGTCAAAGTCAATAATGACGGCCCTAGTTCCTTCTCCCGGATGTTGCGTCAAATTTTACGGACGCCCTCCAAAACATGATAGGGTATCCCTAGACAATAGAGGGTGCTAGTCGTCATATTCTTCATCCAATCAATCACCCTGTGCGAGCGGTGAAGTGACACACGGGACCGCATGGTAGGTGCCTCATCGCGAGGGCTACCATTAACAGGTGATGGAGGTAATCTTGGCCCGCACTCCTTCCATTTCTATAAATTCTTGTCCCTTTTATCCTCCCAGGTATATCGAGAGCTAACTCGAGGAGCACAAGTTCTCACGGGAGAGGAGGAGTTCAAAATTCCGAGAGTTGGATGGAGGGCGAATCTTCCCACTCCTCGAAGAGAAGCAGATCCAGTGGTAGTAGTTCCAGGAGGCTTTCGGACCTCGAAGGACATTTTAGCGAAAGGGCCCAATCACAACTCGTAAGTCAAGTTTTCTTGCCCCCCCCCCTTTTTTTCATTCTTTTTTTCTTCGTTTCTTTCTGACCAAACCTCCTCTCCATTCCCTGCATGCGTAGAGTGTGATGAAATCACAGATCTCATGGGAGTTGGTAGTGACAGCATACTGAGGTCTCCCAGATTTTCAAAAGGCCAGGCTAGACGTGATGGGTTTTGGCACCTTCCTTCGGATCGAGCCGATCCAGCTCGACCTGGTCCTGATCCAAGCCTTGTGTGAGAGATGGGACCCAGTGAGTCGGGCATTCCTGATGCCCTGGGGGCACATGGTGCCCAGCTTGGAGGATGTGGTCCGGATCACAAGCCTGAAGGTGGAGGGTGAGGCAGTGACCGGAGTCACTTACGCGGACTACAGAGAAGGTGCCCAGAAGTTACTAGGTTTGGACCTAGATGGTCGGAAAAATAGGTCGGTAGCTAGGGCGTCCCTCATGGATGCATTAGGGCTCACCGACACTCGTCGGCGAGAAGATGAATCCTCAGAAGAGTTCATGGAAAGGATGGAAATAGGATGCCGTGCCGTGTACTGCACAGATTTCGGCGACTAGGAAAGATGCAACATAGATTTGAAGAGATTTCTCCTCTTCCTTTTGGGGAGATTGGTACTGAGCTCGAAAGGGGACGGTATCCAATGTCGCTTCCTGGAGCTGCTGTCAGACCTTGAAAGAGTAGGGTACTATGCCTGGGGAGCTGCCATGCTGGCACACTTGTTTGCAGGTCTGTTCCAAGAAGCGGACCGTGAGATGACTGTGAGTGGTTTCACACCATTCATCCAGGTATTTTTTTGGTTTTGCTTGTTTTGTATTTTTTTGTGTTTTTGCAAGGTTCTGATGACCTGCGCCGAGCAGCTGTGGAGCTATTATTACCTCCCTATGGGGAGAGCTCGGCATTGGCGACCCGCGATGGTGCCGCTAGCCAGGCAGTGGGAACCCATCATGAGTGCGGCACCCCTAACCTACCAACTGATGGTGCTAAGGCGGGAGCTACAGGATTTCCCTGCAGCGATGGTAAACTGGAGACCCTACTCAGACATGGTCGATGCCGACCAACCGTGGGTTCTAGCAAGTCGTGCCCGGTTCGGACGGGAATTGTGGATGCACTGCCTGAATGAAATCGAGCCGCTTCGGCTACGATTGGTTATGAGGTCCTTAGGACTGGCTCAAGAATGGGTGGATTCAGCTGTGCCACCTCGTGTCGGGAGAAAGACGCGGGGACCGGCGACCTGCATTGACTGGCACGTGCGATTCCCCGAACAGTATGAGGACTGGCAACGGGGTGGCACGATTGTAGAATCACATGCGCGGGATAGCGAGGACTACTTGCGTCAATATAGGACAAAGTACGCAGAGTGGTTCCAACCCCAGGGACTTGTGGAGGTAGGTTTCCCCTTTTTCTCTTCTCTTCTTTCTCCTTTTCCTGGTTTTGGTGAAAATGCTGAGTCGTAAGGCTGCAGGATGTCCGGGATGCCATGATAGCGAATTTACGAACTCGCTTGGCAGAGATGGAACAACAGTTGGGTAATGCCCGCGGAGCTACGAGCGCCTTGGTAGGTATACAGTACGTTCCTAATTAAAATCCCAGATTCCAGATGTTGGCTGCTAATTCATGCGGTCGTAGCATGCCCAGATTGGCACGGCTTCCCCAGCGATGGGAGTAGGTGGTGTCTCTTCCAGCTTGTGGATTCCCACCTCAGAACTTGACTTGCTTCATGAGCAACTTGCTCACGCTACGCAGCGTGCTGCGGAGGCAAAAGGGATGCTCTCTATACAGGTAAGAGTCTCAGTGTTGAGTTCTCCTTGTTTATGCCTTATCGTGTATCTGAGATGGTACACTCGGCAGGAAAAGGAGACGGAAGAAGCGCTTGGCCAAGCCGCGCAGAAGGAGGCTAGGATAGCAGAACTGAAGAGGGAACTGCTGCGTCATCCTGATGACGACTCCTCTAGGGATGCTGTGGAACTGAGGATCACTCTCCAGTTGGAGAGGGAAGACCGCGAGAGAGAACGTGCTGAGAAAGAAAGAGACGCAGAGAGAGAAAGAGCCAACAGATTGACTGAAAGGGAGGAACGAAGGGCCATGGAGGCCCAACTATTCGAACTCCGAATCAGCCTTGGTCTTGCTGAACAGTGGCTGAGAGATGGTGAGGAGCGCTACCGAAGAGCACGAGAGCGTGGCTTTCGTGTTGGTAGCTTCTCCGCTGCTTCCGTAGATCAACGCCGGGATGTGGGAATAGGAAGAGGAGTACAGAGCGGTAGGAGTACCGCTTTTCGTAGTTGGGTAGCACCTTTGAGAGCGTTTTGCCCGGAGAGTAGTGGGACGAGTAATGCGGAGAGAGAGGGCGGAACCTTATGTAATTTTTGATTTTTTTGGAATAAAATACAAGGTTTGGTTTGTTTGGTTTTCACCTTTGCTTCTGTTGCCTGGATCCCTGTACACATCACTGAAACAAACAAATCAGAATTTCTGTTCTGACTTGGCCCCTTGCTCAATAAGCAAATGGTCACTGTGACTGTCCTTGATAACTGTTCAAGGGGCCAAGCCTTTATTTAACGAAGGCAAGGGAAAGAAGTGATGATAAATGCGACAGGCAAGCACACGAATGCAAGTGGTATTAAAGTGAGATGCTGCACGCAAATGCAATCATGCAAAATTGATTTGTTTTCTTTTTATATTTGGCATTTTTTTGTTTTATCATAAAAAAGATTTTTTGTTTGCAAATATGTACATTTTCTCTTTTCCATTTTTTTGTTGCTTTTATCATTTCAATTTTTTTTGTTGCTAACGCCTGGCAAGCACCCAAATGGCACCTAACCTACGTGAGACAGGGGTTTCTTACTAACCTCCCAGATATCCTAAGTGCACATCTAGGTTGATTTGGGCCTTTAGACCCCTCGAATGATGATCCCGCCGGCTAAGACTTACCCTGATGACAATACCGTCATGCCATGCTTAGGCTCCCAGTTGCTTCCGACCACAGGGATTCACCCAAAAGGTGTTTGAGGTAAATGATTTACCCGACCCGGGTCTGTTTCCTCACAACTCTAGATGGTATATGATGGAACACCCTGGAACCCTAACGACCAACCGCGTGACGCTGACCCGGAATCAGACGCCGTCGCACCCATAGGTGACGCGCTTGCATCGGCCTAAGCCCGAGGTTAAACAAGAAGACATCAAGGTGGTAAACAGGGGTCTTGACCAGCCAGAAACACGGAGACTCCTTCGCAGCGATAGCTTTTACTTTTCAAAGTAGGCAACCAAATATGTATATTAAAATAAGGTCGCAGACCCTGGGGTGTTTTCACCTTTCAGAAACTCCATCGAACCTTCATCTTTAGAGGAAGAAGGAAGAGCGTGGGGGATAAACCTCCTGAGAGGATCGGCAAAACCGTTAACCCGGCGAGCGAATAAGGGCCCATTAACTCTTTCCTTTCGGACAACTTCGGACCAAATCTCGAGCATTTACATTCCACGGCCCCTTTTGTGGATTCAGACTTTTGCTTTGAGGGGTTCCGTTTATCGCAACAGGCACGGTCATGACCAGGCTTTTCTCTTGATTTTGATTTTGTATTTCTTTTTGTGAAAGAGATATAGTCGTTTGACGTTTGTGGGCTCTCTTTTTGTATGCCTGCGGGGACACTGCCCTCTTCTCGTGCTCTGATCGATGCTCGAGGAAATGGATCCTACTCTTGCCTTTGGGGTTTGAGTTTCGGTTTCTCATGCTCAGCGTTTTAAGGGCACCGACTGTCTCATTTGGTCGAAGAGAAAAGAATAAAGATTACAGCTTCCGGAGATCTTCTGGGTGACGCTCCACCGTAGGTGATGCTACCGACTTTTTTGAATAAAATACATAAGTGAGCACATGTTAGCTTCCTTCGAGCGAGCATAGGCCGACGTGGCCGGACAGGGATCTCCACGGTTCTGGCAAACCAAGACCCGGTGACTACCAAGCCTTAATGGGCCCTATCCTAACATGAAGGTTAGATGCAGGAACTTAACTACATGGTGACTGCCAGGCATCGGCATTTTGAATTTTCCATATTTTTAGTGGTTTTCGGTATTTTTTTATTTTTGATATTTTTATCTTTTCATCATTTTTTTGTTTGTGCTAAGGGTAGTATTTCTTAAGATAAAGCCCATTCCAAGGGTGGGATAACTCGGTCCCTTCGGCGTTGACTAGCTTGTAGGCGTTGCCAGGGTACACGGCTTGAATTACAAATGGTCCTTCCCAATTGGGTTGGAGCTTAGAACGCGGACCTCCAGGTTTGACAAAAATTCTTTTTACGACCATCTCACCGACTTTGAATTTTCTCTCAACGACTTTCTTTTGGTAAAAGTGAGCGAGTCTATTTTGATACATACGCGCGTGTTCGGCAGCGGCCAGCCGTTTCTCATCCAAGAGTTCCAACTGGGCGAGGAGTGAATTACGACGATCGTCGAGGGGAAATTCCTCGTCCAATTGTACCCTGAGAGAAGGGATCAGAGTCTCGTACGGGACTACCGCTTCCATACCATAAGTAAGGGCAAATGGAGTCTGCCCGGTGGGGGTACGGATTGAAGTGCGATAGGCCCATAGAGCTTCGATAAGCTTTTCTGGCCAGTCTGAAAACTTACTAGACTCGCAGGTTTTTTTGATGATTTTGAGCAATGTTTTATTGGTGGCCTCCGCTTGGCCGTTACCTTGTGGGTAATAAGGCGATGAATGATGCAATGCAATTGCGTACCTTTTGCAGAGGTCCTGTAGGTCCTGAGAAATGAACTGTGGCCCATTGTCGGTGACGATTGTGCTTGGGACGCCGAATCTGGCGAGGATATTTTTCATGATGAACTTGCAGACTGTTGACGCCTTGATTTCCGTGTAAGCTTCGGCTTCGGCCCATTTGGTGAAGTATTCCGTCGCAGTAAGGATGAAAGATTTCTGCTTGGTGAGGGAATTGGGATCACCTAGGGGACCAATGATGTCGAATGCCCACATGGAGAAAGGTCACGGTGAAGATATTGGATGAAGTGAGGAAGATGGTGAATGGATTTTATCGGCATGAAGTTGACACTTGACACACCTACGGACATAGACAGCACAATCTTCTTCCATAGTGGGCCAATAAAAGCCTTGGCGAATGATCTTCTTGGCGAGCATCTGACTGTTCACGTGGCCACCGCACACGCCCGAGTGCGTCTCCTCTACACATCTCCAAACCTCATCGTCACCAAGACATCTTAACAGAATACCAGTAAGGCTCCTCCTATAGAGTAGACCTCCAACCAAAGTATATTTCTGAGCCACCCTTCTTATGGCTTTCTTATCCTCTGTGGTGGCCCCTTCAGGATAAGACTGATCTTGGCAGTATTTGACAATTTCATAGAACCATGGTTTCTCTTTGTCAGCCAGTTCTTCTTCAACCTCTGCCAACATGATCTCCCTCTTCTCAAGGATATCTTCCTGCAGGATCTTTCTTGCTATCCTGTCTTTGATATTTACGTAGGAAGCATCATCGATTGTAGGGGCGTGAAGTTTGTAGATGGAAATGGACTTAAACCATCTTCCTAGAGGGAACCTTATGGATGATGCCAACGAGGCGAGGGCATCGGCGAGAATATTCTGATGACGAGGGATATGAACAAAGATCAGTTTGGCGAACAGTTTGGCAAAGGCAGCAGTGAGTTCTTGGTATGGCTTGAGTTTGGGATCGCGAGTGCGATATTTAGTGAGCACCTGGCGAAGGATGAGTTGACTATCACCTACGACTCGTAACTGAGTGATACGAAAAGAATGAGCGAGTTCTAGACCAGCTAAAAGAGCTTCATATTCGGCTATATTGTTGGTGACTAGAAATTTGAGTTGGTATGCCAATGGGAATGTGAGGCCTTCAGGCGACAGGAGGGCGATGCCGATTCCTCTCCCTTGAGAATTCAGAGCTCCATCAAAATATAGCGTCCACATTGGCTCCTCTGATTGGTTGACGGACATTAGTTCCTCATCTGGAAACTCTGATTGGACGGGATCGAACTTGGGAAGAGGATGGTGAGCGAGATGCTCGGCTATGGCATAGCCTTTAATCACCTTTTTCTGGATGTAGGTGATGTCGAACTGAGAGAGAAAACTTTACCAGCGTGCTAGCCTATCCGTAAGGACGGATTTCTCCAGAAGGAATTTGATAGGATTCATTCGAGCAATCAAGTGGACCTCATGAGCCAAGAAGTAGTGCTTCAATTTCTGCACTACCCAAACGAGGGCAGCACAGGTTTTCTCCATGACGGTGTACTTCTACTCACAGGGATTGAGAAGTTTGGACAAGTAATAGGTTGCCCGTTCCTTGCCTTCTTCATCAGCTTGTGCGAGGACGGCTCCCACGGAGTCATCCAAGACTGAGACGTAAAGGATCAGAGGTTTTTCTGGTTTGGGTGGAATGAGAACGGGTGGACTAGCCAGATATTCCTTCAACCCTTCAAAAGCTTTCTGACATTTAGAATTCCAGTGGAATTCTACTCCTGGCTTGGTCAACTCGTAGAGAGGTCTACACCTTTGTGAATGTTGAGACACAAACCGAAGAATAAACTGCAACCTCCCGATTAAACCTCGGACTTCCCTCAAATTCTTGGGAGGCGGCATATCCCTGATAGCCTTAGCTTTGTCGGGATCTATCTTGATCCCTCTTTTGCTCACAATGAACCCCAGCAATTTACCTGACGACACACCAAACACACACTTCTTCGGGTTCATTTTCAGTTAGAACTCCCTTGACCTCTGCAAGACCTTAGCCAAAACTTCTGGATGTTCCATCATGGTCCTTGATTTTACCAATAAGTCATCCACATACACTTCCAGATATATGTGCATCATGTCATGAAATATGGCCATCATCGCTCTCTGGTAAGTAGCTCCAGCATTCTTTAATCCGAACGGCATGACCACGTAACAATATGTTCCCCAAGGGGTAGTGAATGACATCTTTCCCTGATCCCCTTCTGCCAAACGAATTTGATTGTATCCTGAAAATCCATCCATGAATGAGAGAGTTTCGTAGCCTGCCGTGTTATCAATCAACACATCAATGTGAGGTAAGGGAAAATCATCTTTTGGACACGCGCGGTTAAGGTCCCGGAAGTCGTTACAAATCCTGACTTTCCCATCTTTCTTCATGACCGGGACAATGTTCGCCACCCATTGAGGATAAAGAACGACTCTAATGAACCTGACTTTGTGGAGCTTATCGACCTCTTCTTTCATTTTCAAATCCATTTGAGGGTGGAAACGCCTTAACCTTTGTTTTACCGAGACGGACCCTGGTTTTAAGGTTAAACGGTGTTTGACCAAGGTTGAATCCAGACCCGGCATATCCTCGTAGCTCCATGCGAACGTGTCCTTATATTCCTTGAGAACCTCAATTAATGCCTCTTCTTCAGAGGGTGGTAGGTTGTCACTTATGAGGATGATCCTAGGGTCTTCCTCAGTTCCCAAGTTGACTTCTTTGGTGGATTCTTCTACGGCGGTTGACAGCTCATCGAATCTCCTTATTCCACTAGCGTATGCGCCCGCCGCATCCTCATATTCTTCACCCTCATCTTCAGTGGGGCATTCTTCATCCGTGATCTCGTAGACTCCATACCCTTCATCAAATGCACAGTCGCCCTCACATTCTATTTCCGGTAGTCGGATGGCATTTTCTAACAATTGGGGGATGGCAAGGAGGGCTTGACACCTGGCGGCTAAATCCAGAAGGAATCGACGAGGGATCTGCCTACCCTTGGATTTCTTCCTAGGTACTACCCTTGACCTATCATTCCTAGATTGACTGACAATATTTACAAAAGAAGAGGAAGACGAAGAGGATGGTGTAGAATGTACAGGAGAAGACCCCTCAGAGGAGGGGTAGAAAAGGTCGCTCATCGGACCTTGGACGGGTGGTCCGCAGGGCGGTACGCACCCGTGGGAGATGTAAGAGGTTTTCTCAACGAAGATGTGTTGTTGGGGAGTTCAAAATTGACGTTTTTTTTTCATTTTCATTTTTGATGACAAAATAGTGAAAAGAGATCGGAGGAGAGAGAAAAGTGGTTATGGCTAGAGGATTGTGAGGCTCATAGAGCAGATCATGGTTGAAGACCTGGCGCGGGTTGAGAAGCCCGCGTAGGTATGTAAGCAGAGAAGGGGATCTGGGAAGATCATCAGACAATTGTCTGGCCCAGGAAGAAGATATCAGCAAAGGTTGAGACGAGTGGATGGAGAAGATGTCGGCTAATGAGCCATCGACGGCAATGTTGAGGACGGATGAAGATCCGTTGATGACAGGGTCCTTCTGGTGAGGACGAGGATAGTTTGGAACCTTGGCAAGAGTGGTAATATTCTCTGGTATTCCGGAGATCAATGGTGGTCCTTCAAGCTGCGGAGACGAGAACATCCTTTCCAGTGCAACGGAAATGTCCTGTATGTCGAACCATTTGTTCCACTCGCATTCCGGATCTTTGATATTGCCTCTTTTGGTGATCCTCGGACATTTTTCAGCCAAATATACAGCATGTGATCCCCCATATGCTTCTCGTGGGTAATCTCCCATCTGAACAACGGGCCCTCTGTTGAAGTGGTTTGATAGAGTCCATGTGAGGGGCTTCCAATCCGCCCTGAACGGTCCTTTGAAGCCTAGGCCAAACCTACGGTTCGGCCTAATTTCCTTTGGCGGTTTGAGCATACCCTGTAATTGTGCGCCCAGACCTTTACCCTGTTGATAGCCGATGTTCCTCATAATCTCCCAACCTTTGGAGTGAAAAGGGAGACATGATGTTGCGGTTGTCCTGACCGGCTCCTTCGGTGCTAGTGGAACGTGAGATGAATCACGTACATCCAATAGTGACAATATGGGCCGATGAGACGGCCAAACAGAGGGCAGAGAGGTGTTGATAGCATCCACTGTGTGAAGGACAGGTGTACTGACCACTTTAATAATTCTCCCATTGTAAGGAAACTTCATGCACTGATGGTTGGTGGAAGGCACAGCGTCCATGGCTTCGATGTAAGGGCGACCCAGTATAGCCTTGAATGTGGGGTCCATGTCGAGGACATGGAATTCCGTGGGAATTGACATGGGGCCTAGTTCTGCCTTCAGAATAATCATCCCCTACGGCGGCCTTTTGCTATTGTCATAGGTCGTGACCGTGATCGAGGAAGGTCTTATTTATTCCTCGTTGATCCCACACAACTGAAAAGTGCTCATGGAGATCACATTTATGGACGCACCCGTGTCCACAAGACACGGGTTTATGGATACCCCATTAATTTTTATTGAAATGCACAGTGCATATTTCCGAGCTTCCTTGGGAGCGAGCTCGTAGCTGTGGAACATGATGGCCGGTTGTGTGTCTGTTGGGGTCAGGACGGTCGAAATCTTCTCCACGGGGAGGTCTTCATTAACCATGACTCTTTGAAGGTACTCCATTAAGGCTGCCTGGTGGGATGTGGATCTTTGTAGAAGCTCCAGGATGGAGATCCGAGCAGGCGTCTTGTCCAAATGTTTTAATAGATCATACTGTGTTCCAGGGATAGCTCTTTCTAGTTGTTCTCCATCATCTTTCTCTGGCTGAGATTGCTCAAGATTCTGACTGTTGTGGGGGAAAACCCTGTGGAAAATCCTTCCACTCCGGAGCACCATTGCCTGCGGCTTTTGTACCTTTATGGGGGTAGCAGTGGGTTTTAATAGAGGTTTGAGGGGTAGTGGTGGAGGAATGGTCGATGAAGCAGGGGTGATGACGGGAGCAGAGATTCTGATGAGGGGTTTGTTAGGTGGAGGCATGGTGGAGGTAGAGGGGATATCGCGCGGATTATGAAGGATAAGGGGTCTGGAAGGTGGAGGTGGAGACGAAGTAGAAGTGGGTAGGGCTTGAAGTGGGCAATGATTTTGAGGTGGGTGATGGGTAATGAGTGGTTTTGAAGGCATTAGTGGTGATACGGTGGAGAAAGACGGGGTTATGTATGGTTGACGGATGATAAGGGTTTAGAAGGCGTAGGGGTAAATGTGGTAGAGGTGGATGGTAAAGTGGGGGAGTGAGAGAAGATGAGAGGGTGTGAAGGCATAGTGGAGAGTGTCGGTTGATAAGGGATCGGGGTACGGATGAGAGGGCGTAATGGTAGTGGAAATGGTGAAGGCGATACTGACGCGGGTTGATGAGAGAGAGGTGCTACCCGGGCAAGGTGAGGGGGTTGCATGACGATGGAGTTGGAGGAAGAAAGAATAGAGGTACTTTCCTGGTGCCACACCTGCTCTCTCCCGACTTCCGGGAAGGAGGAGATGGGGTTAACCTGATGATTGGGCTGTTGGTGCTCCGGTAATGGATTCTGGATTATGCCCATGTCGGGCTGTTGTTGTGGGGCCTGCTGAGGCTGTTGTTGTTGTTGTGGTTGCTGCTGCTGCTGCTGTTGTAACTGCTGCTGTGGCCTATGAGGAGGTCCCCTAGCCTTAAGAGCGGCGACGTATCGTCTCATTTCATCCCAATCTATTTGATGTTCATCATTCATATCATGGATGTAATCTTTGAAATGGAAGCAGTAATCTACTGTGTGTCCTGGCTGCCTGTGGTAGACACAGTATTTGGAGGTATCAACATTTGGGGGCCACACGGGCCTTTCTCTGGGTAGGGCGAGTTGGTTTGATGCCATGAGGGCATTAAAAATATCTGCTAAGGTTTCTGGCAATGGTGGATAGTAGGCTCTCTTGGGACCGAGCGGCCTCCTTTGTTGCTGTTGGGGACCATAGTTCCCCGGGGGTGGAACTTGGTTGTACTGAAGTGGTGGTTGTTGTTGCTGAGGTTGTGGTTGTTGTTGCTGGGGTTGACGTAATGGAGGCATATTATCCTGGGGTGGATTATTTTGGGGTGGAGGACGAAGAGGGAAAGGACCTGGTTGGAGGGGAAGTCGGGGCATTTGTGGAGGCTTTGGGTTGACCGCATAGTTGGCATTGTTGATCGCACCCACTTGCTCATTTGTCACGACCCCTTCTGTGGCTCCGCCCGGGACACCAGCGCCTGTCTTTCTGACTACTTTGGGCTTCGACGACTCAAACATGTTCATAATGGGGGAGTCTTTTAACTGGGTTTGGATGTATCGGGCCCTTTCATAGAGTTCCTCCATTGTAGTAAGTTTATTCATGGCCAGGACGTGTCTGAACTGTGGGGTTGTATTAGACACAATCATCTTCACTTGTTCGGGCTAAGAGAGGGTATCCCTTATTCTTTCTGCGAGAGACCTCCATTTATCAGCATAGCGGACAAAATCCTCATCGGGCTTCATCTTTTCGGCCACTAGGTCGGTAATGGAGAGTGAGGGACCGACCCTATCCCTATATTTCTGCAAGAACCTTCTCTGGACTATTTCAAAATTCTCGGCCTCGCGGGGCTCTAAGGAATAGAACCACTCAAGCGCGGGACCATCCAATGATCTCCGAAAGAGGTATGCCAGGGACCTCTGATCATTTTGCCAATAGGAGGATTCATACATGAAATCCTTGAGGTGAATGAAGGGGTTGCCGGTACCATTGTATCTGCGGTACGTGGACATTTCGGAGGGAGGAAGATGAATGACGGGAAGGATTGGCAAAGCAACCTCCGGGGTGGCTTTCACGTCCACCATCCTTCTCAGATTTTGAAACTGCTCGTCCATGCGATTGAACCTATTGAGGAGCGATTGGGCGAGCTCCTCTGGAGGTGAAGGTGGCACTTGCCACTGGGGGAGAAACTGTCTCCCGGAGACTTGAGGGGGGAACCCGGAATGAGAGGGAGCTGTCGGACCGCCGACAGTTGGCCCTGGCTGAAGCGGTGTGTGGGGAACAACGGGAGTTTGAGATTGTGACGGGAACTGGAATGAGGGTGGTTGTTGGCTCGCTTGTCCTTGAAGCGAGGGAGACTGGATGGCTTGTGCCAACGAAGGAGATGGAATGGCCTGCACAGACTCTTGGAGAGGTGCGATGGCCGGAGTTGATTCCTGGGGCGTGGGGGAAACAGATTTCCCCTTCAGAATGGCTTGGAAGGCCCGGAGCTGTTCAGAGGTATGCTCCATGTTGGCGAGGACGCCCAGTAAGGAAGAGATATCCTGTGGTGGGGACGTGTCCCCGGCAACAACCTGCACCTTATGCGAGAGCTCATGAGAAGGACCCGAGTCCATAGCATAGACTCGCGGGTCGGCTGACAAACCACGACTAGGGTGGTTTTCTCAAAAGACTCGTGAGCCATGCTCACAGTTTTCCCAGAACGCAAAAACATACACTAGCAAGCAGGTAGCAGAGATTATCAAACAAGTTGATGCCTTTACGCCTTTTTTTGTGTTTTGATTTTGATGATTTTTTTGTGTTTTTAGCGAGATCCGAAGTTCACACAAAATAGGGACCCTAGTTTATTTTTGTTTCACCGCCGTGTCAGCTAGGGTCTCTCGTCTCAGCACGAATGAAATGACTAACTCCGGGGAACTTCAATGATACAACCAGCCCAGTGAACGAAGAGGAGATTCTTCGATGTCAGGGACTTACGGAGGTCCCAGTGTAGGAGATTCTAGTCCGTTGAGAGGAATTCCCAAACGGAGAGTCCTTCCTTCACTGGGAAAGGGTGATCCTCAAAAAAAATGAAAAAAGGATAGAAAAGAGGGATGGATGCATGCAATGAAATGCTGACAGAGATATGGAGTGGGAAAATAACAGAAATAACAGACATATAATAAACAAAGAACCAATCAAAACTGATAGTGCTGCCGTGAGCACAACGGGGGTGCGCGCGGGCGCCAAGGTGGAGAGGCACGGATGGTGCCGAACTTACAAGGGTAGCCGAAAGGAAGCAGTAGTGTCCCACCGTGATCGCCAATCTGTGAGCGACGTCACGCGGTTCGGGGTGCGGAGAGGACGCGGAGCGCGCGGGCTCCTTCTTTTTGTTTGCTGCAACACAGAAATAAGAGAAAAGAGAAGGGGCCACCACGGGAGATTGCTCCGGCGGGGCGAGCGGGACAAATGTGATATAGCAAGATATGGGGGTTAAACGGCCATAGCGGGAAGTGACTCGCCGTGACCTCGGGGGACGGGAATGGTGCAGAAATTAAATAGCAGGAATTGAAACGGCCATTGGGGAAGTGACTCGCTGCGGCCTCGAGAATATGAGCAGATAAGAAGATAGCAGAATATAAAGAGAATATAAAGAGCGGGAATTTAAACGGCCATTGGGGAAGTGACTCGCCGCGGCCTCGAGAATATGAATAGATAAGAATATGACATGATATAAAGAGAATTTAAACGGCCATTGGGAAAGTGACTCGCCGCGGCCTCGAGAACATGAATAAATAAGAACATAACATATAAGAACGGGAATTTAAACGGCCATTGGGGAAGTGACTCGCCGCGGCCTCGAGCATATGAGCAGAATATAACAGAATATAAAGAGAATATAAGAACGGAAATTTAAACGGCCATTGGGGAAGTGACTCGCCGCGGCCTCGAGAACAAGATGTGATCGCCAGGGGCCGAAAGACCCCAAAATGAAGAGAGTGATCGCGCCTACCTCAAGAGCGGGAGATGGCGGGTTGCTTCTTCCTCCCCCTTCGGCCGGCCGACGGAGAGGGCTTTCCTTGGGTACCCTTGCAAAACAACGACAAACAAGTAACGAGTGGATTAGAAAGATGAAGGTGTAGTATTCAAATCCTTGCGATAAAAATAACGA